>CM055859.1:9687500-10245000 GCA_029490765.1 Euthynnus affinis | reverse complement strand
GATGCATATAGCCACTATCAATATATTTAGAGAACAATCAGTGTTCTTAAAAATGTTTATGTTCTTAAAATGTTTGATATTGATTGTATTTCATTGCAAGAAATCATTATCCATTTTTTTTATATTAGCTTATTAAAGTACAATAAGGAACAAGGGGACAATAGGAGGATATAGGTCTGGTGAAAGTGGTCATAGTTGCAAGCAGTGTTTGATCATGACAATACACAGCCACCATCAAAACTAACCTCTAGGGGGCACTCTACCTGTAGCTACATAAGACACAAGAGAAATGAGAGACAATGAACAGAGAGAAGGAAAGCGAGGGAGCAATGAGGGTGAATAGTGGGTGAAGAAAGAGAAAAAGAGAGAGGAAAGCAGGGGTGATCATCTGGGCCTCATCAGTGTTTTTTTTTCACTCCTTTCCCCTTCTAGTCGGTTAGATCTGTGGTGAGTGTGTGTGTGCGTGCATGCATACGGGGAATGTGTTTCCACACTGAGGACATTCCCAGACGAGCTCTCTCAATACATCAGCACAGCGTCTGCCCTCTGACTGACCCTGACAGTTGCACACCACATGAGTGTGTACGTGAGTGCGTGTGTGACTGTGTGTGTGCGCATGTTTGGGCGTGTTTGTGTGGATGTGCGCCATTGATCAAGTGAGTGAGACAGTGACTGCATGTGTTTGCATGTGAGTTGTCATGTGCAAGTGTGTGTGTGTGTGTGTGTGTGTGTGTGTGTGTGTGTGAGCGAAAGAGAGACAGAGGGTTCTGCGGCAGGGACTCTTAACCATCAACTTAATCGCTACCAGAGGACACGCAGAGCAAAACTTTCGCAGTCACCTTCCACTGCCTCTGTGCGCACACACACACACACACACACACACACGCAGAGGGAGTTGGTCGGGCTGCGGAGGGTGTGTGATTTTGGCAGCCTGGTGGGACTCTCTTTGATGTGGGTCGGTCGGAACATTAAAGCCGGCCGGTGAGCTCGAGCAAACCACAGACCCTGGGTCCGATTACCATGCAACCAACACCAGCCTATATTTAACCGTTAGAGAGGAAGAATAATTAAGTGACTCTTGATTAGGGATACAGCCAAATCAGCCTGGTTTTAGATTCAACTATTAATTGGAAACCAGTGAAACCAATTAGGGCCCTGGATGAATAACTCTCCTGTTTGTTCGATAAATAACTCTGCAAATCCCCAAACACAACATATTTGGTTTACATGATCTCAAACGAAAATAAGATGTTTTGAATTATTTTGGTACTAAATTATTTTACAATTGCTCGTATTCCTTCAAATCAGCACCGTAAAAAATATAATGGAAAAATGAGATTTGGACAGACAGATGGAGGGGGATGAGGGGAAAGACACATAAAAAGAGATGTTTGGAAAGAAAAAAAAAATCGGAGGAATAGACATATGGGAGATGGAGGCAATGGAGGATGTATTGAAAGTGTCAGCGCAGCGTGTTTGTGTGTGTGTGTGTGTGCCCTCTAGCTGTATAATGACCTGCTCTGAGACCGCTCACTCCCCCTCCCGTCTCCCCCTAAGGGCCCATAACCGCCATGCCAGGTCATTATGTGCCCGGTGGAGGACTCAGCCATACAACACACAACCATAGAGCAATGCCACGCCGAGATACTGGACACAGAGGCTCCAAAATGGCTGAATTCATTAGCCGGGCCGAGCTGCCTCTAATTTGCTTCTTTAAGGCTAGGATGGTGCTCATTAAAGGGGTAAAGGAGTAAAAAAAAAAACTTTTTTCCCCCCATTATTGTTTATCTTAAATCATAGACACTGTGAGCATCAACTGAAACAGTAATTGCTGCCAAAGAAAATGTAAGAAATATATGAGAAATGCTACAACAACTAGACTGAGAAACTATTACTGTATCTGTTAGGACTCTATACGAGAATATTATCAGTACTGCTGTGTTATATGTCTAAAAGTTATAATAAAGACTAGATATGGTCTGTGTCCGGTGTATCTGTGGTAGTAATGTAGCCTTAATGTTTTGCGTAACACCCATGACTGCCATGTCTCCCTCACTTAGCCATGATGTTGACGCTGATTTCTTCTTACAACTCTGGTCATGTCCCCTGTGAGACTGTGCGTGCATGTGTGTGTGTGTGTGTGTGCGTACGCGAGCAATAGGGGCCCTGTGATGTCACATTCCTGCGCCGCGCGCGTGGCTCTAGTTTGGCCTCTAGGTTTTAAAGGGGAAAGCTTTGAAACATTACACCATCCCACACAGACACACAAGCATACACACAGTCACAGTCATGCGCACACGCACACACACACAGTCAAGGGCCAGTGGTAATACTGCCAGAGTAATAACCTTACGGACTTACTGATCTCCCTCCCTCCCGTTCTCTCACCCTCAAATCTTTATTTACCCAACTCTCTCTCTTTATCCCCCCTCTCTCCCCTCATTCTCCCTGTACCTTTCCCCCCGAATTTCAGCGCGTTTAACAAGCATTTAGATCTTAACCAGATGTTGTTAATGTAGCATGTCTAAAATACTAAACATCAACCCAGTGGAGAGGGGCTACAGCTCCTGCACAGGGCCTGGGAATAACTGACACACACGCACACGCTCACACACACCTACACATGAAACCCTCTGCACATAACACACATTTACTCCCACACAGCGTTCAATGTATTTCACGCACAGAGGTCCACAGCCCACATGCTAACATGTAAACACACACACCGGCAAAAGCAAACACACGTGTTTCCATCCACACGCTCAAATCCACCCACACCCACCCATTTATTGCTTAAAACATGAGAACTTATTACACCAGCAAAAAAAAAAAATCTATTGTTTCAGGTTGACTCTGAAAGCCAGACAATAGGATTGTCACATTTAATACGCTCCTGGTGTGAATGTCAATAAGTTGAACTGACAGAATAAGCTGAAAAAATGACTTTTGTATAAAAAACGCTTGTATCAGCAGCTCCAAATTTGCTTTGTTGTTGTCAATTATGACTTCCTGAGACACTTCATTGTATTTTATTTCGCTCAAATTGCCCGCTCCGCTGTCTTGCAGGCGACTAACAAAACACCTATTACTCTTTTGAAAAAAAGGGAAAAAAAGAAAATCATATGAATAAACATAGCCAAGATTAAAGGCTTGGGTGTCTTGCTTGCTGCGCAGACAGAAACTGTTGTTTTGTGTTAAGAGGGGTTTCATTTTCACTGCTGTGAGCACTGGGGGGGATGATGTTAATGATTCTTTAATAGTAAATACAAAAGGTTTTCACAGGACAAAAATATGGCTTCAAAAGGTTCTGTGGTGGAACAAAAAAAATTGCCGCAACACCTGGCCTTATACAATAGGCTAGCACACCTACTGCACCTACTGTACACCTCCACACGTGCACACACACACACACACCTGCATCTTACACAACAGCCATATTGCATTTCGGCAGTTTGAATCACCTTAGGCTGAGTAGGTGAATTGAGGAGGCGGCACGGCAAGCTTACTGAGGGATTTAGGAATAATTTGAAAAGAAGATTCCTCTCCTCTGTTTCATCTCCCCCATCTCTTTCTCTATTTTCTCTTTTTCCTGGTCTTTTATGATTCTTCAGTCCAATATTTATCTAGCCCCTGATTATAAACATCTGGCCGATGGGGCAGTCTGCACAGTGGCAGCCGCAAAACACACACACACACACTCTCGGAGAGTAACACACATAGTGGAAATATCACACACGCTCGCCAACGTGACCCTGTCAGGTCCAGACCAGAGGATGGAGGGAGGGAGTAACGGAGAGAGAAAGTCGGACCAGACAGAGACAGAGACAGAGAGAGAGAACTAGCAGCTGAGGGTTAATGGCCTTCCCATCTCTGTGATAAGAATTCATTCTGTTCTATTACCAGCACTTATCTACACAGGCTGCTGTCTTTCCCCTCTCTCTCCCTCAAAAACACACACACACACATACACACACACACACACACGTACGCACAGCGAGGGTCCGAGATCGATAGATGAACCTAATGAAGAAAGCAGCTGTTTCTCGGCATACCTGCTCAACTCTATCAGCCCAACAAGATCTCCCTGCCGCATTCATTTGTCTATCTATCCATCCATTTATCTATTCACCTATCTATCCATCTGTCCATCTATTTTTATATCTTCTCACACAGCTATCCATCCATATACCTATCCTATCTGTCCCTCAGTGCATCCATTTATCCTTCTATCTGTCCATCCATCACTACACTGGTAAACAAAGATACCAGCAGGATAGATATAGTTTCCAATTGACCAGACTGGTCCTTGTCATGTATTCAAGGTTTATTTATTTTCCGGGAACTAATACGAGGCCTGAAAACAGGGAATCTAATAAAATGGCTGCCATGGTTTAAGAGAATGGCTGTGTGTGTATGTGTGTGTGTGTACGTGTGTGTGTGTGTGTGTGTATCTATGCTTAAAATAGGCCTGTGACGGGCAGTGGCCAAATGGATAATGCTTAAACAGATCTTTATCCTATTGGGCTACTGTCCCGTTTTTAGCTGCATAAAAACCATCTGCTTTCAGAGCCACCAAAAACAACACTGTAATCCTAGATGGAAATCAAAGAAAAGATTGAAGTAGATAGAAAGGACAGATAAAAAAATATAATTATAAGATCATAAAAAGTTGACTATTTGTGTTTTCAATTCATTTACTAAAAATGCAATTTTGTGATCTAGCAACACAGAAATGTGAATAATCCGCATTTTGAACAATGACACATATACACTATTTCAAATATGTTTTGCATTCGATATATAATTCTTATCCAGGATAACAGCATATTTGTGTGAATTACACACACCAAAATATGACAAAAAAAAAATTACTGATTTTCCCCCCATTCATCCTATTCATTTTCAGTACTTTTCTATGACTACATTCCTTGTTGATGGGGGCTTCAGTTGAGTCCGGAGCACCACATCGCTCCCATTAGCACATAACAATTTCATATACTGACAATAAGTCCGTGTGACATGTCTTTTTCCTTAGAAGAGTGTGCAAAACAAAAATGTGTGCATCATCAGGGCCTTATTATGTGTTGAGGTTAGGGAGTATGGCAGTACTCTTCAACATAAGAAGAATAGAATCACGGAATAAAAAGAGAAATATCTTCAAGCCCAAATATTCATTAGGTTGCTCAGAATCATCTGCAAAATGACCACATGGAACCTGTAATACATGGGCACATATGCTCACATGCAACACACACACACACGAATACACAGACCTGGGGCAACTGCCCCGGAGATGGTATTTGCAGACGGTTACAAATAAGGAGTGTTGGCTTTCCTCTGACTTTCTCAAAAACATGCAAAAAATGTCCATTTCATTACTGGCTAAACAATGTCATATGGGCCCCCACTGGCCCTAATAGAAGCAGACAAAGACAGAGCAGCACACATATGCTTCGAATAAATCAGATTACTGAGGGAGAGAGGGGGAGAGAAAGAGTGAGAGAAAGAGAGAAAGAAAGAGAGACACCGCCAGACACTTAGAGGATTGACAATATTCCTTTTCTTGCTACCTCCACCCCTCCCTTCCCCCCCCCCCTCCTTCTCCTTTCCTTCACTTTCTTAACTCCCCTCCTCCCCCCAGCGGGATCTGTTTTAGATTTGAGCCAGTGCTAGAGCCATATCTCTACCTTATCTCTGCTAGCCGTCAGAAAACAGAAAGCTCCATGTTTCCATGCATTAGACTCCCGGCCCCTGACACGCCACTTGAAAATCTCACAGCCCCTCAAAATGGCTGAGCAGAAAAATGAAACAGCAAAGATATCATTCAATCAAATGAAATGCAGGTTACCGGGGCTGCATTGATATCAGTTTTTGGAGTGCACTCTGGTACAGTGTCATATCAAAGAAAATGTCAGCCGTGAAAATTATGGAAATGCATTTTGGCATTGTGACAACAAATGTCACCCAAAAGCCCCCCAAAATTAGATCACTCTTTGAGAGCTACAAAGCGTCATTAAGTGTATTTGAAAAGCTATCAGAATTTGAGGGGCTGTGACATTTTTTACCCCCTGACCACCTCTGGATATCGACCCCCATCAAGATATCCTGTTGTGTTTTTGGCTCCAATTATGCCAAAACCACTTCTCTGATGACTGTAAAGGGAAGTATTGATTCTCCTTAAAGTTGTAACAAAAAAGGAAGAAGAGCGTAGACAGGGTGGGGAATATGTTAACAATTTGAAGAAAAAAGAAAAATCAATATTCAAATGACTCCTTATATTGATTTATAATTAAGTCTTAATTGTGGCTAGGCTTGGACTCTCAAACTGCCCTGTGACAATAGCCGGGAAAGAAGACAGGGGAACATTATTGATACACTTTAACAGTGGTGGTCGCCCAGACATTGATTCAGACATTTTGCGGTGCCTTTGGCATGCTCTGAGGATCTAAATGCACATGCATTTGAGGTAACACTCACACACACACACTGCCGAGCAAAGATGCACATATACCTGCATGCACAAACAAATACACACACCTAAGTGAACTAACACAGCATAATTAACCTTCATCCGGGAAAAGTCAGAGCTGCCTTATCTATAAACTTCACTGTGCATATTTGTGTGTGTGTGTGCTTGTGTGTATCTGTTGTAATTACACCATTAGATGTGGAACTGATTGACTTCAGATGGAGGTATTACTCTGAACAAAAAAAAAAAAAAAAAAAGAGTAAAAAGAAACTGTGTGTGTGTGTATGTGTGTGTTTGTGTGTGGATGTGTGTGTTTGAGGGAGTTATTATTTTTATATCCCTGTGCATTTATGTGTGATCCACATGTGTATATTTGTCATTTCTTCATGTGCTTCAACCCATGTGGCCATGTGAGTGTGTGTTCATGCTCAAATCTCTGTGTGTGTGTCCCCACGGGCCTAATCAGGTATCAGATACCTTTTGTTTTGGAAGCTCATTGATGGATGAAATCTTTATCTGTGCTATTGATCAGGAGGGCGCGGGTCCTAAACTGTCTGTCTAGCTGCCTGCCTGCTCCAGCTCTAACAAGATTGCCAGGGCCGAGTATATCAGTTAACATTTAATCAATGGCAGCTTAAGACACTGGGGCTAAGGGAAAGAAGCCCACCGCTTCAGCCCCCTGCCCCAAACCATTACCCGGGATTGAAGGGGAACTATACGTGTGTGTGTGTGTGAGTGAGGTGGTGGTGGTGGTGGGGGGATTCCAGATGATTACAAGGGATTGGGTCTGGTTGATCACATGTCTTCAGGGGACAGAGGTGTGTGTATGTGTGTGTTTGTGTGTTAATGTTTACAGGAATGCGAGTGCTGGCTTGTCAATACATGTTAATACGTCAAAAACGCCAGAGGGGGTGGTATGTGCTAGGCAGCTTGTGCCGCTCTGAAGAAAATAGGAAAACTGAATGAAGTGACTGATGTGTTAGAAAAATCGCCATTCAAATCAACTGAAGGCTTCAAATTGAACTCGCCTGTGTGAAAATACACACACACACACATGCGCGCGCTGCAGTGGAAAGATATGACATATCAGGCAATGTGTGATTTTTTTTTTCTGCTTCCCTTGCAAAAAGCCCCCTGATGGTAAAATGCAAAAAAAGGGGAAAGTCAGCAAAAAAGAAAATATGATCAGTTTGACTTTTTTTCTTTCCTTTTATTTTACCATCAGCTCATCTTTCTGTAAATGAAACCCCATCAGATCTAAGAGGCAGATCCTTCTTCTCCTATCTCTGGCTTTTTCTTTCATTTTCTTATTCAGGTTATCGCCGGACCTCATCATCATCACAACTCATTTTGAGAGAATTAAAGATGTACTTACAGTGTTTGCCTTTGTCCTTTGCATGTGTGTGTGCGTGTGTGTGCGTGTGGTTCGGCAAGAATGTGTCGGTGTGTATGAGCGTGTTTGTCAGGGGGTTGCTCTGACGGGGGAAGCCCCTCTCACGTCCCTGCCTTTCGTCCAAAGCCTGGGAGATTCCCACCACCAAAAATCAATGTGTGTGAGAGCATATGTGCGTCTGTGTGTGTGTGTCAAGGTTTTGTAAGACAAATCTCTCCAGCGTGCGCCGCTTTAGTGCTATTGAACCAGGCTTCGATCACTCGGCCACTGTGAATAATGCAAGCGAGGCTACTGCTCACTTACAGCACAGGATGCTTGCATGTGTGTATGTGCGTGCACGCGTGTGTGTGACAGGATGGTCCTTTTTCCTTCTTGCAAATGCAACAGGGCAGTTCTTCGACGTTCCTCCACTTGGCCCTCTTAATCTCGTGTCAGATACAGGAACTCCCACATTGATACTGTCTCTTTGAGTGTGCGCGCCACATGTGTGTGTGTGTGTGAGTGTGTACGCTGGAGGCTTCTACAGTAGACGGGAAGAGCTTAACTCAAGCAGACAGCTCAGGGCTGCACTTTGACACACCCTGACTCATTACATACAGCCAGCACACAGTAGAATATTGTCATTAAAAAAGACAATTAGATATGAAGTCAAGGAAGCATCGCTTACACACACATGGACACACACGCCTGCAAACACACAGCGCAGGAAATATAGGTGAACACACTCTCGTCTTCATATCCCCAGGTATATGAAGCGGAGATATTAATAATCAGGATGTTACAGAGTAATTAAAATTATTTCAAATGATGAGTGTGTGTGTGTTTTTTGTTAGTGTGCCTGTGTGTTTCTGTTAATTAAGCTGAATGATTTGATATGACACAAACCGTAATGCTTTAATGGTGTCCTATACTTGATGTGGCTGGGGGGGACAGCGGTTGATAGGGCTATAGGGAGAGACAAGACGACACACACACACACACGCACGCACGCACAAAAACAGATACAGCTGCTCATTGGCCCTGCCTAAGAGGAGCATCTCTTTTTTCGACATAATTATCTGTGTCATCACTTATGAGGCAATTAAACAAACATCAGTTCCTATTTCCTCTCCCTCCGTCTCTCATCTTATTCCGCTTCCTCATCCTCTTTTCTCCTGCCATCTGTGCTCCCCTCGCCTCTTCTCCGCTCTTTTTATTTAATCTTATCCTTGCTCCTCTCCTCTCCTCTCTTCTCCTCTCCTCTCTCATTCCCTCCTCCCTCTCTGCTCCTCTTCCTCCCCTCCTGCGTGACTCCAGACAAGGTTTCAATTTCAGCATGCTGATTGTCTCATTGCCGACTCTATGCATGTCTAACACTTACTGGCACTCTGGGGACCAGCAATACACACCATAGAATGCCTATTACACTCCCACACATTTCTGGCAAGTGTGTGTTCGTGTTTGTGTGTGTGTGTGACTGTGTGTGAATGTGATTGTGTGCAAGGGGTGATGAGGGTGTAAAATGCCTATTACGCTGAGAGTCTGGTCTCTCTTACACTGGAGAGAATTCTCTGGCGCCTAAAGAGCAGAAAATTGCAACGCTCCTCTTCCTCACTCCCCATTAACCTGCTTTTGAAACAAAGGCCTGGCCAAGGTGTGTGTATTTGTGTGTGTGTGTGTGTGTGTGCCCATTAGGCCAATGCGCCATCATGGGTAAAGTACCTTGTGGGCCCAAAGCAGAAACACCAGGTTCAACCTTGCGTTCTCTATGTTTTTCTTTTTTTCTTTTTTTTTAACATTTTGTACCAGCTACTTTTTGCATATTGTACTTTTAAATCAAACAGCACATTTCTCTCTCTCTATTCCATCACCCAATTTTTTTGAAATTTGTATTTTTATGTACCTAAATGAACTTGTCACTCTTTTTTTTTTCTTCCTTCCATCCCTCAAAAAAAAAATGGCAAAAGGAGATGGCATCTTATGAAGAGCTTTGAGATGACTAAAGCAGTGGGCATATTTGTCTAATTTGCACAAAGACATCCACATCAAAGCACAAATCAAGACCCAGGCTCATTCAATGGATTTTTATCAGTCTATCTATTTCTTGTTCTTTTTTTCCCCTCTCTCTGTCACATTCCTCTTTCTCTCTCTATTTTCAGAGCATTATTAGGACATGATAAAAGCAAAAGGGATGTCATGACACAGGACCCCCTGTTAGCATTAGGAGGTGGGAGAGGAAAACGAACGCGAGAACGAGGGGGGGAAAAGGGAGAGAAAAGATGAAAGAGATTTGTCTGGAAATGATTGCTCACAAGGCATTGATTCTCTGCTTTAATCTCACACAGTGTGCTCAAATTTCCTATTAGGGAGATGAAGAAAAGGAGAGAGCGGGAGATGGGTCTTGCTCACATAGGTGGGGAGGTGAAACTTGGCATTTCTCCAATTGTTTCTTTGGGCAGACAAAACATACATTTCCTGTATTCTGGACATTGAAATAGAAGCAATGTCTAGAATCTTTAGTTTTTGTTTACATGTGCTGTCTTGCTTTTAGGTCATTAGTTTGCTGTGAGTAAACACGGGAGAGGAACAGCTATTGCCACTGAACCGCTGGAGGGTCACATAGACACACACACACACACACACACGACAAGCCACTGACAGCTGCTGTAGCTGCAAAGCTTCCTCCGGTTAGCGACGATTAGCCTTGGCTATAGGTAATCAATAGCTGCTATCAATTCCATACCTCCTGCTGATGGATGAGGTAAAGGAAACAGAGTTGAGAGTGAGGAAGAAGGGAGCGATAGAGGGAAAGAAGTTGTTGCTGCTGCCGGGAATGGCAGAAATTCTACCTGACAATACTACCTCGTAATGTCCCTGCTTTTTGTGTGTGTGTGTGTGTGTGTGTGTGTGTGTGTGTGTGTGTGTGTGTGTGTATGTGAGTGTGTGTGCATAAAAGCTGCCTTAAATGTCCATCTGTGAATTGTATCATCGCGGCCTGAGATTAGTGGCTGCTTGGACCCAGCGAGCGTATTGCCTGGTTACCGCGGCTCCGGCTCCACACAACCCTCCTCCCATCACCGGATTGTTTGTCTTAATGCTGTGTGACATGGCCCATTGTTTTGTCCATCTGTGGTTAAGAGTCAATGGACAGAGGGTGTATGAGGGGATCGGGGAGAGAAAAGAATGGAGGTGAGGGAGAAGAAAATAAAGAAGAGCAGGGGTGAAAAGGAGGGGGAGAATGGGATGAAGGCAGAAAGAAAAAGGAAAGAAAAAGATTGGGATAAGAGCTGAGAGGTGAAAAAAGTATGGAAAGAGAAAGGTCAGACAGAGACAGGGAGTAAGGGAAAACACGCAGTAACCCTGTGATTTCAATACGGTGCTCTATATTGAAATTTACTTTATATTCACCACTTCCTTTTACAGGACCTTAGTATTTCCAGAGGCTTGCAGTACCATATGGAGTGGGGCCTTAAGCCCTTTGTGATATCACCAACGTGAAAGACGTCCTGGCCATGTGACGCCAGTCCCCTCTTCAAAGGGTTAAGTCATATTTAGTATGCGTCCTCAGAGCCCCACGGCTTTGTATTGTAAATAAGACTAATGTGGCATTGGTCAGGTATGCTAATTCAGATAATCAGCGCAATTTCTGCAAATTATAACTGTCAGTGTGGTGGGCACAGAACCTTGGCGGAAAACATGAGGGAACAATTTAGCCCGGGTAATACCCCTCCACCAAAGAGCTGCTCAACTCAAAGAAAAACAATCGGCCTGAGCCCATACCGCCCCGACACACCATTTCAAAAATAGTTTATGGTGAACGAGGCTCATTTTTTCAGAGGCACAAGTCAGCCTGCTGCCCTTTTTTTTCTATGTGCACACACAGACCGCAAAGTAATTATAATTCGCTTGGATGGAATTATTCAAAAAATGACCACATCTTTTACTCCCTCAGCCATAGAGAATAGGGTTTTGGGAAATTTGGGGTAAATTGCTACTTGCCGAAAATATAATAATATACATATATGAATGTGTCTTATTTTGATTTGACAAATGATTTAAAATGCAGAGCATTGTCTCCAACTAACTGTACAGCAATAAAAAACTACATACTTCACAAAAATCGTCTTGGGTATAATCACATCACTCTCATCAGAATAGTTCTCCCCAGGAACTGCATTTTAGTCATGTTGGGCACATAATATAACATTCCAACCTTTTTATTACGCGAGGAATGGATCCCGCCTGACTGAAATCTGTGGACTTTACCTTTTATGTAAGTAACATCCTGTTTCACAGTAAATGAGAGGGAAAAGGTCACAAATAATTTGCTAACTGTAGGTAATTAGCTGAATGTCAGCAAATCAATATGCAATATAATTGGCTTGTTTAACTTATTAAAGTCAATTCCAACTATAGATATCTAATGTATAAATACATCAGAGAGATATCATAGGCCACAGAAGGACAAAAAGTCAATGTAGAAGAACAAAAGTGTCCTTTGATGAGCAAATCAGCTACTCTAACCTCCTGTATTCTGACTTGAAAAAGAAAATAGCCACCGCTGCGCTAACTCTAGCGGTTTGAGAGATCTGGGTGTGTGTTGCATCCTTTCTCTCACTCCTCCGGCCATCCGTGAATGTTTATGTAATGACCACAAATTACTGAGACAAACCCTGGAAATAGACTTCTGTCTGAGGAGAGACCTTCCTGAAAAAAAAAGAGAGAGAACCGCTGGAATGGCGAAACCACCCCCACCACCCAGAGGAAAAAACAGTATAAGATGAAGGAGTGAAAGTGAGGGAGGAGGGAAAACCTAATGCCTCAAAAGATGCCTTGGTGTCATCACATCGAAATGATCTTTGGGAAACAGTAAGCCCTTTCCCACATCGAAAATCAAGTGATCATTTTTGGTGCTTTGACTCAGTACAGACAGTTTGGGTTGGGTACATTTGGAAACAAGTAATGTCTGCGCGCTGGGTAACAAGCAAGATGGCACACTTGCTCCCCGCTCATGTTCTATTGCTTCCTGCTGGATGCACACACACACACAAACACACACACACAAACGCACAACTCCAACCACACACAAGCACATATAGGGATAATAAGTGTCCATTAGGCTAATTTTTTAGCCTACAGCTGCTATGTAAATGGTTAGCACAGCTACACTAATTTGACTAGGACCAAAAATGTCCCAGAGCCTTATCACTCAGAGAAAAACAAAAGGCTCTGGACACACACACACACACACACACACACACACACACACTCCTATATACATACACATACAGCCACACGCACACGATAAAAGTGTTGTTGGTCTCTCTAAGTCAGAAGAGGTCTTTTGTTTAAAAGGGGGACTCAGACAAAGAGGGTCCTCTCCCTCCCTCTTTAATGCATGTTGTGTGGTGGTGGTGGTGAGGCGGGAGGGGGGGGTTATAGAGGGATGGAGATGTGTGGGTGGTGGAGTGGTGGAGGGATGGATGACAGGCCTGGCTCTCAGAAATAATTACCTCCATAAGATCCCATCTCCCTTTCCTTTTTGTGAGGGACAGAGGGAACGAAAGAAAAAAAAATGACAGAAAGTAAAGTATGCAGAAAAGGCCCTAGTGTTTCTGCTTGGTCTGGCTTATGAGGGGCTTTACACATGATGGAGCACAGGGCTAATGGGCGAGGATACACACATAGAAAAACACACTGATGCACGCACGCACGCACACACACACACACACCTCCTCACACTGTTCTTTCTGGCTAAACAAGTGGTCAAATGGCGGAGACAGAGGCGGCAACAGAGAAACAGCAAGAGAGAGAAAAATCACTGTAACAACTAAACTTCAGAGACTGTTAATGTCTCCAAAAATCCAGCTAAACAAATTGTTCAAATTATAAAATCTATGATGGAATACCCATGACTCGCAATCTGTCATATTTTTCTTTTTCTGCTTGAATTTTACGAAACAGCTCTATTCAGGGCATAACTTCATTATAGAGCGGAGAAGGGCACAAAAAAAATCTAATTTCTCTAACAACTTTTGGACGACCCTCAAAGCAAAATGGTCTCCAAGTCCTCCATGTTGAGAGGCAATTCATTTATGCTTGCTCTTCTGATGCAAACAGACATTTTTTATAAACTCAATTTTCTTTAACACTTCTAATTGTGCACAGAGAGGGACAATTTATCTCAGCAATGTGGGTACAGTGGGCTTTTTGTCTTTGAAGGACACTGCTGTAAGATCATGGTAAAAAGTTTTCACTGTAAAGTCAGTGAGAGTTAGTGTCTGCACATGCACAAGCGAAGAAGAACACACACGCAGACGCGCGTTACTCTCACTTCACAATGGTGAGTGTAAATGATGAGACGACTGGGCTCAAGTTTGGGGAACTACAGACTCAAAAGGATAACAAAGAGTGAAAAAGGTCTCAGATAAACACACAGTTACACACATGCACCAGCAAACGGATGCACTGACATGCACATAATACAGTCCAACAAAAGTGTTGCTTATACACTCCTGTCTTTGTTAAAAACACCTATACCCTTGCGGTGCGTCTCTGCAGTACTGTATCCTTAATTAGGCCATAAAATCAGCATCAAAATTGTTTAATGAAAGCTATTAACATGTACATAAAGTCCAGAGCATTAGAACTCTTATTCCCAAATGGGCCTATAATTATCTGGCTCAGTGCCAGGTCCCAAGCTTTAAGAGAAAGATACCGGTCAGCACTTAAATTAATCTTTTTCATACCAGTCTCTAATGAACAGAAAGTGCTCGAGTCAGGAGTTGTAGCCCCAGAAAACTAACAGTACGCATACACATGCACGTACACATAAATACAGGATCCTTAAACTAAATATTGGCTGGAAATGTTGCCTACTATGGAGCCTTTTCTATCAGTGAAAACATTCACATAATCTATCACTATAGGAGCCTAAAGCAGCTATAAAATGCCTTTTCTTCCACATAACATAACTTAGCGTGCAATGATAGCGTTCATTGTTGCAAAGGGCTCAGCTAAGAAACCACTAAAAATGTACAAATAATTAAAAAAATGTTCCATTTCATTAGATAATTATAGAACAAGATTAAAATCCCTATTTCTTACATTGACTTTCAGTGTTTGATCTCCGGTTGACACACTCGTGCTGTCCCCTCTGCCTACACCTGCCAAATGTGTACGCTGCACAGGGAAATACCTATGAAACATTTACCATGTACCTTGTGAAAGAATACTGTTGTTCACTAAAAATTATATAGAGTGGGCAAAAGGAGGGCATCCAAAAAAGTGGCTTAGCATTTTGGACGCCGCCAGCGTCCGCTTAAGCTTTGCACTAGCTTCCTCATGGAAATTCACCATGTGGCATCAAAGCCAAGGTATAAAACGAGGGCCCAAGCAACAAATATGGTGTGTTTTAAGAGTGGAACATTTGAAATAGGTGCAGTGGGTGAATATTGCTTTTGACAGGTTTAAAACCTGGTTGTGCTCAGTGGTCTGAGATGTAAAAAGGAGAGGAAAAAAAGGCTTGAAGCCGGGCTTGTGTTCTAGATGAAAAAAAAAACTGACAGGAGCAGGAGAGAGTGGGAGACGGAATAAGCAGGACAAAAAAGGAGAGAGAGACAGATACGAAAAGAGAGAAAGAGAGCAACGTTAAAATGTACGGTAATGATTTATCTAAGCATGCTTTTCTGCAGCACCCCAAATCTCACCGAAACTTTGATCCACGTGTAATTAAAACCAAAAGTACACCGGCAACAGTCTCCATTTCAGGATTGGGAGCTCTTCTCCTGTTCATGTGTGTGTGTGCGTGTGTGTGTGTGTGTGCGCTGGGATTCACATATGTTTCTAAGCACCGGGCCTCCATCTGTTTTGGGAGTACATGTACAGTATAAACAGGACACTTTGGGGAGCACAGATTCATGTTAAAATACACACTGACACACACACACACACACACACACACACATACACACAGAGATGGATGTATGGACTAATGCTATGCTGGAATGCTATTCAAAACGTGTTACCCCACCCCCCCTCCGCCCCACCACCCCCTCACCCCACCCGCTCCTTCAGGTCAAGCAAAGCAAAAACAAGTTAAGCGCTCATTTTCTCCCGGCAGCATTAACATAGGGATGACTAAATAATGGACCCTGACTCTCCGTCTTCTGGTTTAAATTACAGCGCAGCCCCCTCCCCTTACACCCTGCAACCCCTCACCAACCATCCAACCCCCACTCAAAGAAAAACGATTAATCTTTTTTTTTTTTTTTTTTTGTCTCTCTGAATGTTTTACAGTTCTGTTACACTTATTAGCTGCTGGCAGGACGGAGACTCTTAAATGAAAGCCAAATTGCTTTGGTCATGAGAAAGGAAATGAAAGCTCACTCCAGGGAGAGACTGTGTAGCCGTAGCGTACGTGTGTGTGTGTGTGCGTGTGTGTGTGTCTGTGTGTGTGAGTAACCTATGTGTGTGTGAGTAACGTATGTGTGTAGAGGCCTTTTCACTATGAGATCCTCCCAAGGTGAAATTTCATAAGCTGACTGCTTGCCTGCCTGGGATGTCCCTGCGCACGGGACAGCGTGTGTGTATGTGTGTGTGTGTGTGTGTGTGTGTTGCAGATATAAGCGCGGCAGCCTAATAGGAACAGTATGCTCATTTTGGAGAGATTAGGAGGAATGGACGGGTCTGTATCGAGAGACGTGATCTGGATATGAAGGCCAAAGGCGGGAGGGAGGGCGGGAGGGAGGCAGTAAGATTTGACAGAATAAAGAGGGAGTGGTGCAAGAAAAAGACTAAAAGAGATGGGAGGAGTGTAAGGAGTAAAGTAAGATGGATCTGACTACAACTGAAGAAAACTGACCATCAAAACAGAAATCATAACTTCAGCGAAAAAAAGATCAGTAATTTAGAAAACAAATACACAAGCAAAAAAGAGATGAAACACAAAGTCAGGATGTGTGTATGCTGCACAGGAAAAAAGTCTCACCAACTTAGAGCAACCAGACAAAGCAGGTTAACAAGACTCGTCAAAACCTAGTATATGGCTGGACTGTGTATGAAACGCTAGAGGGCTTTTAATTTGAAACGGATACAGGAAGTTGCGGTATTCGGCCGACCAATGGTGTAACTTCATCACTCAGTCACTCAGTCAGTCAGTCAGTCACTCAGTCACGGACTTTCGCATTTATAGGGTTGGCTCCGCTGTTGCGGTCCAGCCAAAAAAAGCACAGACCTTGGCTGGAAGGACACTCCTTGACGTGGAACAGCTCGTGGAAGCTCAGTCCATCCTCGTCTCCTCTCAGGCCTTGCTGGTGCAGCTGGAGTTTCCTCAGTCCTTCGTTCTGCTGGTGGCGAGCCGAGCGGGCATGCTGCACCAGGTTGAGTCGGGCCTTGGTGGAGTAGTCGCACAGTGTGCAGTAGTAGACACACGACTCCAGGCTGTACGCGCTATCCTGCTTCTGCAAATGCTGTGGAACAGAAGAGAGGAGAGTGCAGCTGTTAGTTTATATTCACATTATAAGTCATCCTATAGTCAATTCAAGAAGTTATAGTTGCAACAGCTACTTTAATTTCTTCTAGGCATTTCTTTTATGGTAATGTATTCAATAATGTGATATGACAAAAGATATTTGGGTGAATATCAGTGAAACAAGTGAGGCTTGTCTGCTAAATCATGTTCTTAGCCTTTTGTGCTTCAAGGCTATAAAAAGCCTTTCATTCTACTCTGGTTCCAGTTTGGTTCCAAAAATCTAACGCCCAGAAATCCCACTTCCCTGGCTTCAAACAAGCCAACAGAAAGTCAATGGGTAACGTCTCAGTCACTTGGCCCATTATTTCCTGCAGTATATATGCCTTACACTTTGCAGTATATGATCTAAAGCAAATCTAATAAACCAAAAATGTCACAAGTAATCTTTGGTATAGCTGTCAATTTCATTTTATATTTTACTACAGTGTCATTTAGTGTCTCCAACAACAGATTATTCTAGTTAGCAAGGTTCCTGAACATGTCAGTTACAAAAATCTGTTGCGCAAGCAAAATGTTCTTCAACTATGGCACTTAAAAAAAAAATGAAACTATATAATAATGTAGAAACAAAGCAAGATTGAGAGCTATGATTAAATCCAGTGGACAAAGATCATTTTGTGAGATAATTTTAAATAGAGGGAATGTTATTAACATAGTAAAAGCTTTCAGTTGCTGTGTTCGTGTTTAGCTGCACACCATTTTAAATTAACTGGATATGTTTTAGGTGACATACAGATTAAAAACATACAAAAAGTCAAATAAGGGCTTGAGTTGAGAATGCTGTTTTTGTCTTTAACACGCACATTGTCCAGCTCTCCTCATTGTTGGCAGCTGCGGGGGTTTCTCATTCAACGTGTGCTGTCAGTTGCAAGCCCTTAATTTCCAGTTGCCTCTTTAATGGCATTGCAGCCATGCAAAGCTACCCCCTACCTCTTGCCCTGCCCTCAGTGTGAGTGTTACACACACACACACACACACACACACACACGCATGCACAGCCCCCATCCCACCTTGCTCTACTCCCATACACCCAGTCAAGCCAAGCATATCAAGTGTGCCTCTGTTGTTGCTGCCGGGCTAATGAACAATGCACAAAAACAAAAGACCAGGCCAAGCTTTTATTATCTGATCCTCTGTGGAGGGAGGGGAGGGGGAGAGAAAGAAAGACACAGAGAGAAAAAGAGAGTAAGGCAAAGAGACAGAGACACAGAGGTGGCTTGCAAGGTTAGTTTATGCTTTGTTAAGATTTATTCATACAGCCAGGTGAGAAACAGGTGCAGGGTTCTGTGCATGAATTAATACACATAATGGTGTGTGTGCGAACTAACCCTACATTGTCTCTTATGGCCCCTATAGGAAGACGTTTCATTCCTGAAGCTCATGAAAAGTTAGCAAGGTAATATTTTCTCTTGAGCCTTGTTGCATCATGTTATATGGAGCAAGAAGAGAGACTGGAAAAATGTATGTGTGGGAGGAGTGTGTGTGTGTGTGTATGGTGGGAGGAGTGGGGTGGGGTGGGGGGTGGAGGGGGGGCACAATTAGCTGCAGGTGTGTGAGTTCTAACCCCCCTTTTCCCTCTTCCTCCTTTGACAAACAGGGATTAGCAACATAGCTACAGCCGCTAACACATCTTTTCTCTCTGTCTCTCTCTCTTTCTTTCTTTTGTAGGAAATCTTACAAGGTTTTTCTCACGAGACGGTGGGACGTCCCCTCGCAGTCAGAGGCCCTTTCAGAAGTCTTAAGTTTTAATTAAGTCGGAGTTGTCAGAAGAAAGCTCCCCTAGTCCAGAGCTCAGGGCCATTAATTACAGCTATCTTTGTTTCTCTGTGAAAGGAGGCCTCCCTCGCTCCTTCTCTCTCTCTCTCTTTCTTTGCTTCTTTTCTTTCCTCCCCTCCCTCCCTCGCAGGAGAACTGGGCTGCTGAGCCTTACCGTGGAAACCACACATATGTGTGCTCACGGAAGCAAACACACACATATATAAGAAAGTTTGATGTCATGTCTTACTCCAATGTCTCTACATTAAAATATAAACTTTTTCTAATTTTTTCTTCAATTATTCGTACTACAGCGTAAAAACAAGGATGCTTTTCACTGCTGTGTGGTATTTGTTCTTTTTCAATTCAATCGTATCTGGATTCTACTCCAATATACTTTTATTTCATGACCATTCTGTTAGAAATGGGGACTACTTAGAATTGAATGGAAACTGAAATTAGTCCTCGACAAACTAATAATCAAACAAGGCCTTTCTTTCCTCCAGTGACAACCTTCAGTATTACAAGTGCCACAAAAGAAAAGCTCAGAGAAAACAGGCCTGATAGTTGAGAGTTTTATCAGCGAGGTTTCATCTCTGGAATCATCTCTGATAGTTTCCAATGGCTCCTAATGGCATGGCCATTAAGGTAATTGTACTTGTTAGAAATTAAAATTTTCATATCAATCAGGAGTGGCCTAAAATACTTGACATCTTTCAGTGTCCTAACTTACATGTTATTTGCTTTTAGGATATGAGGCTTCAGTTGGGAGTAGCTGGATGATACACTTGGGGTTGAACCGGGCTGCCAGATAGGTTTAGGCCTAATATTAATTCTCTCCCCATCAGCACATTCCAGAGGGTTTGTTTAAGACCTAAACTAGAGGGCTGTCTGTCGCTCTCTGGCACTCTGCAGGCCTGAAATGCAGGCGGTCTGGTGATCACAGGCCAGAACATCCATGATTTATGAACTTTTAAAGGAGCACTTTGACTCCTGCCAGGCGTGGGCTGTGTAATGCATATTCAAACACACAAACACACTGTTCCTGCTCCTGGGTTTGCGCCTGTGTGTGTCTACTTGAAATGTGTATGTAATTTATGCAGCAGCTGTATTGTGTGTATGAGTGTGTGTATATGCGCTGTATATACATTTGTGTCATATGAGCATCTGTGTGTGTGTGTGTGTGTCTGCTGCACGGCAAAAAGGCCCATCCCTGTCAATATGGCACCTCTCCAGAGTGCCTGGTGGTTAATTGTTGGGGATTAGTGTTTGGCAAACAACCAAATAAGCTAACGCTCCCTGTGGGCCAATCAAAATCAGCTAAACGGCACTCCCTGGGTGGACCTAAACATGACACAGACATCTCTGGATGGTGGAGGAGGTGCATACATACACCCCTGTACACACAGAATGCAAATTACGACACTCGGGACTTCCTGTTTACCTGTCAAAAACACAACATTGTCAGCTGTGTCCATGACACACATACACACACACACATACACTTTGGGACTTGTATGAGGAGAGGGGAGGAGAGTCAATTTGACAGGTAAGGGAAGCTCCCTTGTGTAGTGTTTTGCTTCTGCTATTACTGTGTGTGTGTGTGTGTGTGTGTGTGTGTGTGTGTGTGTGTGTGTGTGTGTGTGTGTGTGTGTGGGTGAGGATGACAGAGGACTGCATTCATTATGCAGAATGAGATGTTGACAAAACACCTTTCTCGCACACACATAAACACAAGCGCACACACCTCCCCTCCACTCGCTCCCTGGGTTTGCGGGGAGGATAGCAGCACTACTGTCTCATATTCATTTGTTCTATCTGTGGTGACAAAGCTGCCTCATTAACTGAATTCTTAATAAGGCAAAGCAAAAGACATCTCCTCAAAACTTCTTTTATCTCCTGCTGCATGTACATGTACGTGAAAGTGTGTGTGTGTGTGTGTGTGTGTGTGTGCCGGGTGGGTGCAGGTATAATTTCAACGCTTTGTGTTCTTTTCTTCTTGCTGTGTATGCATGTGTGTGCTTTGTGTGTGTGTGTTTATGCATCAGTAATTTCAACTGCGCATTTTTTTATTTTACCTCACAAGTGTGTTTTTGTGTCTGACTGTAATTTCAATCGTGCATTCTTTTCTGTCTTTGCCTACGATTGTGTAAGAGTGTGTGCGTGTGTGTGTGTGTACACTTGTAAAATGATAAAAATATTTCGAAAGCAGCGCAAAGCAGTGGGGTTGTTATTTCCTCCATAAACCAAATGACAAATTAGGGTATTTCAGTACAAAACATGACTCTTTCCTGTCATTAAGTGTAGAACTAGGCAGCTAATGAACACATACTGAAAATAAGAACCCTCTGCCATTGCAGCTATGTCTTAATAACCACTCTGGTTGTCAGAGCGTGTGTGTACGTGTTTTATACAGAATTGGTACATACATTCCGTTTTCCTATGTCCGCTGAGAGTATGTGCATGCATGCAAATGTGCGCCCCACACATTGGGAAAATGAAAACCTCTTTATCTCCTTTCATCATTGTTTTTTTAGGGGAAGCAGGGAGCTTGTTGTTGGGTATACCTTCTTTTTGGAACGTCACCAGCTTCCGGTGCTATCCCCTGGGCCCCCGGCGGCCATCGGAGACAAAAACAGCCCCACTTGGCCCAGCAAACAACAAAAGCGTGTTTTGTTCCTTGAAAGTATTTTAAACACATACCAGCGCTGCCTGGAAGGCTGCCAAGTGTAGAATTCCATCAGTGCTACCACCTCCCTAACACATGTTACTGCTAACCGCCGCTCAGCCCCCAAGACATAGATGTAACGCAAGATCACTGCCAATGGATCCGCTGGCAGACTGCACTGCTGAAAAGAGATGCTGAGGGCCCAGGTACGTGCCACTTTGCTTCCACAGATAAAGAGAGCAGCAAATATAGTGTATGGAGAGACACATTCAGTTTGCAAGCGCATGAAAACAAATATGCAAATAGAAGGCACATACAAAAACTACTGAGTGCACACTGCATATGCACAAATATACACACACTATGCTCATCTCCTGCTCCTCTCTCTCTCGCTCTCTCACTCCTACAAGGCGACTGTGTGTCATCTAAAGATGCTGGAGACACAAAACAATCCCAGAAAAAATCCCCCCAACCCACCCGAACTTCTTTTCTTTCCCGCTGGTCTTCTTTCTTTTCTTTACTACCAAGGCTTTCACATTCATAAACGCTAAGAAAAATATTTCCTAGAGCTAAATTGCCTCTCCTGTTTCTCTCAGTTCTGCCTGCTGGCGGTCACATGTGATCACAGCTTTGGGGTCTGTCCATGAGGTGCAGGGCCTGTGGGCGAGCTTAGCTTAGGTCACCCAATAATAATAAGCATCCATTGCATAATGGCCGCCAAGCCAAATAAATGAATTATCACAATGAGTCTTTCATACGAGCTTTCTGACGCTCGTCTCCTTTTCTATACCGTCTCTGTCTGTCTTTGTATTGTTTTTTCCCTCTTTTTTCACTCCATTTCTTCTTTTCTCCTCTTTGCTACAGAAAAAAATGAGGAAGCAATAGTGATAGAGCTTTGCGACTGCTTGGAGAATAATGTAACTCTAAAGTCCAGTTAATAGTCTTGCCTTCCATTTTCCTGACTCCCACACATTCACTCACAAACACATTCACTCACACATACACTTGTAGGAGTGATGTAAGTGTGTCTGACGTATGGGACAAAGGTCAACCTGAAGTTCACAGCTTCCTGACCCCTGGCCCGTCTCTTGAAAAAATCACTTCTGTCTTTCTATCTCTTGTTCTTACGGCTTCAGACCTATGGTCCGTTTGCTTTGGTCCGAATCAGTGGATGATTTGCTACTTTGTTGCATTTTCCCTTTTGTATGGTTTGGTTTCACACGGCAAAATTTCAAGCAAACCAAAATGCATCAACAAAAGCCATGCGGGAGCTATAACTCCATTCATTGGTCAGAAATCTTCTGGGGTCGGTGGGCAAAAAAAAAAAAGGAGTTTGTTTTTCTTCCGGGATAGCTATCCACAATGGACCATCGGTAGAATTGGCATTCCTTCATAATTGCGATCATTGTTTGGGCCATATACCAAGCCAAAATATGTGAGTAGAATCGCTTATTTGAACGCACTTCAAGGCAACATCTAGAGAACCATGTGTTGCTTCACTTTACGCAAAGAAGACGTGCTGCCTTCATGCGGCTGAAGACAAGAGAGGAGAATAATGCAGAGCGCAGCTGGCTACGGGAGATGGTTTAATCCAAAAAAATCCACAATGCTTCAAGCAGTTGGGTTAGATCTAGGTCTGATCACGTTCATACCACAAACGAACCGTACCACAGTTCATTTGTAACCAGACTGAGACCACCTCTTCAATAACGTCTTGGTCCAGTTGTTTTGGTCTGCACCCGAGTGAAATCTCTCTGTTCACACCTGCCCAAATAAACCACACCAAGGGTATAAACGCTCCAGCATTCGATTCAACCGAACTAAACAAGATACGTGTGAAAACACCCTTACTCTCTCTTTTGCCCAGACCCACACACACAAGTTATGCATACCAGCTAAAAGAAAGAAGGAAAAAACAACTCTGCTAAGGATTTACAACATGATCCATTTCTTCTGGTCTCAGTCAATGAAGCATAGCCACACAATATTTTTACATTGTACTGACCCAGCAGTCGGGAAAAACAGATTCTAGGAGACAGAGACACCAGAACAAATCTTACTTACTCATCGGCACATGTGTGTATGTGTGTTAGGTGTCTTGAAAGCCAGCTCACCTCCACCCCCCCATGAAAATGGATCCGTATTTACATTAGCATTAGATTTAGACAGCATGGCTCAGCCACTTACTCCCTATTAGCCATCCTGACCTTAGCCCATTAGGGTCTAAAAGCCCCCGCTTGTCTGCATCGCCGCCAGGTGAGACTGACCAGACCTCCCCATTTCCCTAAACCATCTTGCTGCTGAGATTATCTTTTCCATCGACTCACAATGGGACAGAGATCATAAAATGCTGAGCTCAAGATCACTGAAGTGCTAACATGCTTGTGGGATTATCTTTTTCCAATGCTGTGCAAAGGGGGAGGGATATTGCTGAAATACTAACATGCTTTTGGGTAGGGTTCATCATTTTCCATTTTTCCCAACATGCAAAGATGCTTTTGGGAAATCAAGGCAAGGCCTAATTGACAGGATCTATGAAAAACGTTGAGAAAAACAAAAATAAAGGCGTTGAAAATCTGGGGCTACAGCTCATTGGCTGGTACCATCAAAGAGGTTTGTACAACATTGATGTTGTTATATTTAACTAAAACTGAAAGGGAAGAGAAGGGAAAATAATTTTGGTGCCGAGAGGAGCAGTGATTTTTGCCAAGTTTGGTTTTCTTCGCTCTGTTCGTAATGGAGACTTGCTTAAAAATGTTTATTAGAGAGAGTTAGACAAAAGGAATGACAGAGACATACAGTGAGAGAAACTAACCGATAGATTGAGAGGCTAAGAGACTGAGAAACTATGACAGAGAGAACAAAAGAACAAGAGATGGAAAGAGAGAGAGAATGATAGGGAAGAATCTAGACGAGCGTAGTCGGGTTCAAATCACTAATTACACATTCCTGAGCCTGTGAAGGGGAGTATTGTTTTCCAGTTAGCCCCTACCCTGTCGCATGGTTTCACTTAGCACAAAACAAAAGGTACAGGGAACAAAACACAAGCCTAATACCAGGCCCTGCTAATGACAGAGAAATGGGAGAAATTATCCCTGGGGTGGATCCTCGTGAGAAAATGGCTGGTGATTACTGGACAAAGGGAGTTCATTTTGAAACTGTCACAAAATGGCAGACTGTCTGCCTCTTTCTTTTAAGAGCTGTAGTTATCAAATGAACACACCATCATGGTGCATCACTGAACACATGACATGTTTAATCTATAATTATCAAACTTTAAGTGTGACAGTTAAGGTTAGATTGGATATGTGTCCTTTCTCCTTTTTACTGTAATATTCTTGTTACTGCTTTGTAACGCTAAATATTAGTGTAATAGTGTAATATTTCAACACACTCGATAGAACAGAAGGCGAGAATCAGGTCTTATTCCTAGGAAACAATGTGACAATGTAGCTTGTTGTGTGTACAGAGTGTGTATAAGTGTGTGTGTGTGAGCGCATGTTGGAGTGGTACCTCTGCCAGGGAGAGCACAATGAAAGCACCTCTTCAGCGGCACCGTTTTGCATATTGCCACAGGAAATCAAATGCCTTGCAGTTGACCTACAAGATGGCACACTTGATCCCTCCCTACTTTCTTTACAGAGGGTGTTCGGTTTTAGTCTGCACCTCTCTCTTTTTGTCTGCTTTTCCCCCTCTATATCAAAACGCAAACACTGGAACAGGGACCATGTGTCTCCAAGCACACATACATAGATAACAATTTCTGTAACAGTTTCTGACATGTCACATAAACTCAGGCAGCAACACATTGGACATCCTGGGATGTTCTGTCTACCCCCATAAACCCATAATGATGAGCTCCATGCTGTTCCGGCAATATAGAGGACCCTACCATTTTCTCCATGAGCCAGGGGGAGGGGAGGGGGGGTAAGCTGATAGCAGTGGCAGCATTGGGCAGAGTCGCCTGGCTGGTAGTGTTTGCCCAGGCCCCAGCCATCTAAAGGAAGGATATTGTTTTCCCCTGAAAAAGCCTCAGCCGCAGTCCGCATACCAGCGTCCACTCAACATACCAATGGGCTCTTTGAAGATTACTCAAATGTTTGCCTTTGTTCCCCCACTACCGCCCCCCATCCGCCCCTACCCCTAGTACTAACCTACACTCCTGCCAGAATGAGGAAAAGAGGAGAAAGGACAGAGTGAAAAAAATCACTTATATCTTCAGAAAACAGTGGGAAAGCAATACCACCCTCAGCTGCACTCAGATTCAAAATGGCCTCTGTAGGGGATGGGCAACCACTGAAAGGAATAATAGGGCAATGGCCACCAGCAAAGTAAATCTAAACATAAACAATAGAGACGGGCGGCGTATTAATGCATGGCGGCCGATATTATCCAAGGATGTTAAATGTGAGTCTCCCATCTGTCTGCTGTTTAAGTGCAACATGCTTTTAAAACCAGACCACTCCTCATCCCTGTGCAAGTCCACAATTAGACTTGGATATGATAATTCCAATGGGTTAATTTAACTAAATGTGCTGAAAACTCAGGACCCCCCCCAACCCCCACCCACCCACCCAACCCATATTAATCCTGAACAAGTAAGTGGGCTTTCTATCAGGTCTATTTCAAAGCATTAGGGATTACCTCGCAGAAACTAAGCTGCTTGAACTCACAGGAGGTCAGCAGTATTGTGCTGCTGCAAGGAAAGAAGGCCAGTGGTAGAGACGGATAGACAGCAGGACAGGTCAGTTCCTCTTTCTCCAGCTCTCCGACAACATCCCTCAATCCTTCTCCCTCCCTCTTTCTCTCTCTCTCTCTTTTCATCCCCGTGTCTCTCTCTTTTACCGTATAATCGAATATCTCCCACTACTTATCTATTCACTGAGCACCTAATGGTTAAAATCAATTACAGCTGGAATGCTGAAATGCCGAATACTGGGCCACATGCTGATAATGACAGAGAGTGTGAGAGAGAGAAAGACAGAAAGCGCGCGCGCGAGAGAGAGAGAGAGACTTGGGACCGTTCCAAGGGAGGCACAATTACCTCCAATCGATTGATTATTGATTTGGTAGGGCGTTGAGGAGTATTTCAGTCCAACTTTGTCCATATTAATATCCTGATAGCTTCATGAGAGGGGAAAAGCGTGATTGTGCTATCTAAATACCAAAGCTGATGTAACATTTCAGCTATTTCAAGAATATAGCACCTACTTATAACACTGTCCCTAATTGACATTTAGACTACAAAGAGACTAAGATTTTTATGACAACTTTCATACAAATTAGGCACACATTTTAATGTCAGGTGATCTCAAAACTAAAGCTAATGAACTTACACAAAAATATTTATCTGATGTCTCTGCCATGTGATCTGTTTGAAGCAGCTCTGATCAGATCAAGGCATCAAAAGTGAAGGCAATGTGCCCCGAGAGATCATATTTCAGATCATGCACCCTCTTTGATTATTACATTTTTGTTTTTTTAAAAACATTCTTGTTATCTTTGTCCATCAACAGCATGATCAAGACCCGAGAGAAAAGAAGCAAAAGGGAGGAGTCGAAGGAGGGTGGGTGGTGGGCATATAACAAGGGAGGGAGGGTTCAGATGAGCCAGGGGGGAAAAAGACAAAAAAAAAAAAAAAAAAAAGACAAACTCCTGCTAGCCCCTTTGTTCCCACATCCCAGCGATGTTCCCTTCCTTCTGGTGGTCTGGAAGACACTGACCCCCTCCTGCACACACTCCGTACCCCGCCTTCTTGCTATCGTTCCCATACCTGTCAGCCCCGATCTACTTCACAGTCTCCTGCACATGGACAAATGACTCGGCCCAGGCCCGGCCCAAATGACCCACAGCCCATAGAGGGATGGGGATGATTATGAAGAGGATCACATCTGGCTATTAATATGAGAAAAACAGCCCTGTCTTTTTTCTTTGTCTTACACACAGAAAAACACACCTTACTCAAGGAAGAAAACCACTATCGTACAGTCTGCAGGTCTGAGCCACTTTTAACTACTTCACCGGCAAGTCAGGAAGTAGAGAGGAGGGGGGGGTGAGCTGGCCAGGGTAATTAAACAGTACATATGAGTGTCAATCAGGAGGTGGACCAAAGCTGGACATTGCGTATACACACAAATACACACACACACACACACACACACACTCACACGCACACTAATGCTGTGCCGACCATCTGGTTAAGGCGTTGGAAGGAGAATGGGCGAAACTCTTATTAATATCTATGAGGATTATTAGGAGGAGGGGGGAGGGTGGGGAAGTCCGCCCATTCAAACCACTCTGTCAAACACACAAAGCAACAGCGTACACACACAAACAGACACACACATGCACACACCTGCTTTTATGCTTTAATTAGCCACCACCCTCCGTCCTCCACTTCACCACCCCCGGACCTCTGAAAGATTTCCATTGTAATCTCCATGCAGGTGAAAGAGGAGACGATTTGAATAATCTACTAACCGGCGTCTCTTTGCCTCGTCAAGAGACAGAGAAAGAGATACAGAGAGAAAGAAAGAGAGATAGAGACAGAGAGAGAGAGACTGAGAAAAAGATCAACTTGTAGAAGTGAAAAATGAAGAAACAGACAGAAATAAGAGAGACAACCTTTCTGGCAAAAACACTGTAGTGAATTCATTCGTCTGCTCAGGTTTACAGCACTGAACTCTTGGCGGCGGGCTACATCATCCGTCTCCATGACAGAACATGAAAATCTATATTTTGCAGTCAAGTAGCATCTAGTGTGAAGTGTCTGTGAACATTCCTTTTTGAAGAGAATAGCAACTCTTTAAGTCTGTCTGTGAGTGTGAGACAAGGACGCAGTGATCAAGAGCCTGTGTCTGGAACAAGCGGACATGGGCTCAAGTGGAAAATGGTAACTTGATAACGGAGACTACGATTGTGTGCGACTCTCTATACAGTTACTGTGTGTCTCTATATGAATGTATGTAATGCCATACCTCTGTTTGCACATATGCATTTATGGGAGTGTGTATGTGTGTTATAAATGGTGCCATGCATTTGAAATAGATCAGTCTCTTTTCTATTCCGGGGACCAGCACAATGGCTTTTTATGCAAATCTATGGGAGTCAATCTCCTGTCCATTTCCCCATCACACAATTCCAAATGACAGTCCAATAATTTAGGCTGCATATATATAGGGCCATTTGATTTTCAAATGAGAGTGGGCAGGGTTGACCCTTGCTAATAGCCAAGCCACAGCGGTAGACTTAATATCACAGATGCATAAGCATAGCCATCTCCAGCCATCTCTGAGAGAGATGGAGGAGGATAAAATGTGAGGGAGGGGGACAGAGTTGGAAGATTGAAAGAAAAAAAAATGTCCCTTGGTTGATGGAAGACTGCAAAAAAAGAAAAGGGGGAGACTCTTCTTTTGATGCATCCACAAATCCAGTCTCCTTTCCTCCTCTTCTCCTTTTCCTTCCATTCCTCCCTCAACCCACCACCCCCTCATTTAATTCCGCCCACCCCTCGTTTCCCGGCCATGGTGTTGCCAAGAGGATCATGGGTAATGAGATGGCCTATCTGCTGCTCCCCAGGGGAGAGATAGAAAAAGAGAGAGAGGGAGAAAATGAGAGAAAGAGAGTCAGAGACAAAACAAAGAGTGAGGAAAAGAAAAGAGGGAGTGAGATAGACAATCCAGAAAGAGACACTCTCTATCTCTGTCCTTACTCTCTGTATGTCCCACCGACAAAGCGCTCAATCTAAATGTCCTCTTGCCTCCCTCTTTCCCTCCATATCTATCATAAAAATTTGAGCATTTTATGAGCCTGACATTCCGAGTTCAAAGGAGTGCATGAAGGAAAGGAAGAAAGGGGAAAAAATAATGAAAAGAAAAACAGAGATATGGAAATGTGCAGTGGACCCCGGACGTCCATTTCCGCATGAATTATGATGGAAAGCTGGACAGACAGACAGGGGCGGGGTAGTGGTGGCTGAGGACAGTTTAAGATTTATTCGGACAGCCATCTGAGAAACAGGTGCCATGGCCTATGAGACAGAGAGAGTGTGTGTGTGTACATGTGTGTGTGTGGTCCTTGACCATGCCACATTGACCATGAACATTCTCAACTCCTAATGACCCAGGGGCAAGCACAGCCCAGATCTCAACCTCAAAGCTCTGTGGGGACACACACACACAAACACACATGCTCACTACAAACTAAACCCCCTACTTAGCCCTGCAGCACTTGTGAATGGCACTGACAGATTTACTCCTGTCTCCATGTGTATTAAGGCCAGTGTTTGTTATTAAAAATCATAACGAAGCCATACATCATCATATTTGATGCTAAGCTAAACACAAGGCCGGCCAGCTATGGATATGCTATGCTACGACACCATTTAATGCAGAGCTTACCTCACAGGCTGATAGCATAAAAACGCTACGTTAAAACATCTTCCATTTTGTCATTTACAACGTTTCTAGGGGATAGAGATTTGCACTTGACAGCTGTGATAATACTGAAGTGAAGTTTTCATTTCAAACTTAATTCTGTATAACAAGAGATTATATGGAAAAAAAACTTCAAGATTAAAAAAAATACCTTGTGCAGTAGTATTCTCATTGAAAGCAAACTCTCTCTGCTCCAATGAACAGCGAGGCGTAGACCTCCGCTTTTTCCATATAAGGCCTATGACTTCCTGCGCCACCTGCTGTGCCCTGGACACCAGATCACTTGATGTCCATGTGCTGCTAATGTCATTTCCCTTTTGCTGTTTCAAAGTCTGGAAAAAAAACTTTCAAATTCTCAATTCCCATTAGAAGTACTCCATTGCTGCTACAAAGCAGCCATAAAATCTCCTGAATATGCTTTTTGTTTGTATCTTCAAATGGTTTCCCATGCCATAAAGATATTCTGTGTTTCCAAAAAACCAGATGGTAAAGTCGTCAACACTCGGATCTTTTATGCGCCCGGCCAAGCTACCTCCATCCCCATGTGCTTTTCACCTCTGCCAATACATAAAAGGAGAGGTGTTTTTCTGGTCAAATAAAGAAATGATTTTTTTCCCTCTGCTCTTGCTCTGCTGCTCTACGCTTTCTCTCCCCCTCTCTCTGCTTTACTACCACATGTCCAAGGGTAAAATAGTGGGATTTCTGCCAGAGGCATTAAAAGCGTCATCTGTGGAACAGATTTGTTGAGGCCTGTGGGGTAGGTGGGTGGGTAGATGAGGTACAGGGGTGTATGGGTGCACAGAGGGGGCATTGGCATGACCCTCATTTGCCTCGGCTAAACTGGTATTTGTGTGTGCCCAAAAAGGACACTCCCTTGCTTTACTGAACTTGGAAAGCAAAATAAGAACTAAACTAGAAATATTTTCAGACAAGCCTCTTTGTTGCATTTCTGTACTGTTGATTGTGCTTCTTGGGTTCGTACATTTAATCACAACTGGTATAAATAGCTTTCTTTGCATGATTAAATGGCTGCCAATGTTCAGTGTAGCCTAGGTAACCTATCTGGCTATTGCCTCATATTAAATAAACTGAAACAGCAGCCAAAAGTGGCTCAACACTCGAAAATGCATTCACACATGCATGCACAAACACACACACCAATGTTAAAGTCTTCCATCGACTGTAAGGAGATCCTGATTAGTGAGAACTAATCAAGCTGATCCTGCGGGTTAGGACCTCAGCTAATGTAGGCCAATGAGCAGGCAGTACTTTTCTTAAGAATTTTATAAATTTACAATATTTTAATGCAATTAGTGAGAGATCCCTGAGGATAGACATCTCCAACTTATCCCATGCCAAGTTCAGCCTTTAGTGGACTGTCAGCCAATCCTGTGTCAATATGTACATCCTGTTTAAGTCAACTACAACTGTTTTAAATAACCCTAAGAATGCCAATGGGCTTAATCCACTCAAGCCTTGGAACTGTAAGTAAGAATCAGTCACAGCTTTCGGAATAAATGCAATTCCTGAGAGGTTAATGTGCAATGCAGGCACCATGTTCACAAACAATTATACAAAGGAGTAACAAAAGTCTGATGGGTCAGTTGCAGTTTCAAATCAAAATCCTTGTATGTGATTCTTTCTCTTCTGTATCAATTTTTTGTCAAATACCCCTGAAATTTTAGATATTTAAAATGAAAAAACCCACCCTTGGAATAAGCATTAATAATTATGACAAGCTCTAATGTCAAACAAATGTGGGTAAATCAGTGTATAGTTAAAACTGGAGTAATAGATTCTTTTTCAAATTACAAAAAAATCCTGGGCAACAACAACTGACATTTTTATATCCTCTTACTACTGTTGTCTCTACATTTGAGGCACAACACAGACACACATACACACAAACACCTCCCGCTGCCAAATGTTGCGTACAGTAGTAAAGAAATCCTCATTAATGTAATGCACTTGATCCCGTCCTGTAGGTCAAGGCCTCGGAAATGTAACAGCATCCTATTAAGCTGAAGGAGACATCTGATAAACTAAATCACCTTAAATCTACCGAAGAGGAGAAAGATGCCAAATATTGGCCTTGTTGAGTTTTCAGAACCTGCAGAAACCATATATTGCTCAGAGTGTGAATGCTTTAATTAGTTAAGTAAGTGACTCTTTTGTTAATTCACTGTTCTGATGAGCTACTAGTGTGGTAAACCTATGAAAAGTACTGACCATCTATTTTTCCTAAACAAAAAGGGTTTACGCTGCAGCCTAAAGAAAAGGGTCTGTGTATGAGTGTGTGTGTGTGTGTGTGTGTGTGTGTGTGTGTGTACATAAATGATAATGTGTGACAGTATGTTACTGAAATATATTATATAAAAAATAATTGTGCTTATGTACATATTTTTTAAAAAATGTACTTATGTTTACAATTATTAAAAAATACAAATAACCCCAATTAGGCTAATAACTTTGAAAATCTTAATGCTTTCCTTAATCACAGCAATTACTTTAAAGTAGTATCATTTTGGTTTTTAAGGTCTTAATGTGTGTATTTGTGTATCACTTACTGTAGGTATCAAATATATCACGTAAAGAGTGTGGTTCACTTTCTGTAGTTTTTTTTCACTGTATGTGAGACACTATTGTTCTGACACTGTTCAGTGCAAAACTAAGTTCTTAATCCAGCTCTACACCCTTATCATAAAAACAAATTCTTGAATTATTCCAGAATTATTTACAGCTGGAAGGATGAACTGAAAAGACAGCTGAGGATAATCAAAAATTCGAAACATTTGAAACTTGCAGATAGTACGTGACTTGTGTATAATTAACAGAAACAGTAGTGCCAGCTGGTCACAAGCAGGAAATGTAGCCATATCTGATGGAAATCATCCTGCGTACTCACACGGTGACCTTTTCCATCTTTGTCATTCCATTCTCATGGGAACTTTATATCCATGTGATGGTTGCAGTTAAGAGGATGGGGCAAACTCTTTATAAACAAAAACACATATGCCTCTTCTGAATCTGAACTTGAACTCAGTGGTGTTCCCTTGAGTTGTATAACAGTAAGAATGCTATCATAGCTGAATGTATACACTGTAACGTCAAAGTTCTGCAAAAACAATAAATCCTCTATTTGAGGTTTTTTTTTTTTACTTGTCTAATTATATTTGGACAAGCATTTTCTCCATCTCAGCTGATGCAGCTGGGAGAAAAGAGATTAGATGGCTAATGTTCCTGCAGGACACTCACAACAAAAGAAAAAAGCATTTTTACCTTGTAGAGGCGAATGGCAGCCTCATGCCTCTGGTTGGTGGCATGTAGCCTCAGTTTATCCACGCTGTTGCTGTAGTAGTCACAGGCGTTGCACTTGAGGTGCACAGGGTTGCCAATGGCCACACACTTTAATCTCCATTGGTTGGCCTTGCCTCCCTCCTTGATGTGGGCCACCAGCTGGTGCTTCTGCATGTGCTTGTCTGTCTTGCAGTGCAGCTGAAAGTTGGCCTTAAGCTGCGTGTTGTAGCTGCAGAGCTTGCACTGGTAGACGTCGCCCACCACACAGCGCCACTCCTCCTCGGGCAAAGAGCGCTCTGCGTTGACGTGGGCATTGAGAGCCTCCAGGCTGTCTGTGGAGTAGCAGTTGCACACGGCGCACTGGTAGAGGCGCAGCGAGGGGTCGCTGATAGGTGGCGACATGGAGGAGAGGGAGGGGTCCGATGAGGACATGCCCCCCATTCCACCTGAGGACACCAGTGATAGGTCATCTGCCATCAGTTGACCACTGGCAAGACGCAACTCCGCTGATAGGTCGCTATTCACTATAGAGAAAATGAATGAAAACGCAGGTTAGACAGTGAAAAAGGAAGAGAGACAGAGAGATGTTTAAAATGTAGGTCCTCAAGAGGGATTACGTACATGGAAACATAGAGGGATAACATGTCAGATCGAAGGCAGACAGTATGCACAGCAGGAAGAATGGTACATAAAAACAAAGAGGTATGACAGAAAGACAAAGCTCTGGTGAAAATGAAAGGCTGCCATGCATAGGGAGGGATAAAGGATTGAGAGAAAGAGAAAAGGCTCTTTTTATTAAATGAAATTAAGTGTGGAGGGAGAAGTGAGTCCTCTATGCAGGCCTCTCTCACACAAAAGGATTTGATAAAATAAAGCCTCACAGAGGACTAGGGATCCTTACAAAGTCTTGTCTATAAAAAACCCTAATAGGATTGAATCAGGATCAATTACAATCATCCTTTTCAACTTGCTAACTCGCTCATCAGGTAGTTTTAATTACTGCTCTCAGCAATGGTGGGACAACGGTTGTAGGGCTCCAGGCTTTTCTCACATCCACCCACCGATTTGAAAAGCTGATAATGCATTACACACGTTTTCTCTTTCTTCTGCCCACCCACCCTAGAACAAAAAACAGATCTGCCATTCATACAGATGTAATTAAATCTTTCGTTTGATCCTTCATTGCCTCTCTATACATGTTATCAAAGCTCATCATGTCTCTCTTTCAGATAATATCTCAACATGTTGCATGGAACACAGAAGATTTCACTATTACACATCATCTGAATCTTTTTTTTTTTTTTTTTAAGTTTAAGTATAATTTCCCCAATTAGCGGAAGACTAAATGTGTGTTGTGTGTGGGTGTGTGTATGTGAGGGCTGGCTTAAAAAGTAACACTCGGAAATGTAGAAATTTAGAATATGCATGTATATTCATCATTCCTCTATGCATGCATTTGTGTGTGTATGTGTGAGTATTTGAATATAAATATTCCGCTCACACCATCTAAACCTATGTACAGCTGCGCTCACTATAGGGAGCTGTGTGTTATCAGTGTAATTCACTGAGAGTACATCTGCTGGCTGGGCTGTGACCTCCACACTAGAGGAGGGAGTGGGTGTGTAGCACTGCAGGGTCATTGTTAAATCTCTCTCACTCCTAAGGGAATCCGCTTCCTGCTGTGTGTGAGTGTATGTTTGTGTGTTTGTGTGTGTGTGTGTGTGTGTGTGTGTGTGCGTTCTCTCCAGGGTGTGGGAAGGTGGGGTGGTGTGTACGGTGTGTGTGTGTGTGTGTGTGTGTGTGGAGGTGGGGGGGGGGATTAAGCTGACTTAAGAAAATTACAAATGAAAGATTAAGAATAATTCTCATGTGGCGTCTCATAATCATTTTTTAATCAGTGAGAGGGGTCAAAGAAAGGAGACAATGACAGAGGGACAATATGAGAGCAGAGATAAGAGGGAAAGAGAAAGAGAAGAGGGTGAGCTAAGGGGGGTACGGTAAAAAGGATGGGCGCAGAAAAAGAGAAGGTGAGAGGGCAGGGAGAAAAATGGAAAGCAACAAAAGGAGGCATTGAGATAAAAACAATACCCCGATGGCATCAGATATATGAGATAAAACAGATAAAACTGACCAAGTGAAAGATGAGCAGAAGAAAACTGAATAACAAGCTTGAGGCAAAAATATTAAAAAGGGAAATACTTGACATTTTGTCACACTCTCAGCAGAAATGTGCCTTTTTTTTGCATTTTCATTTACAAACTTATAAGCCCTTTTCCCCCTGTGTTTCATTTGAATTCCAGTATCACTCACCTAGACCAGATCCAAGAGCAGCTGCGGTTGCAGGATCTAGCTGGAAAGGGTTAATCATCATCTGGGCATCTGGGCCACTGCTGCTGGCCGGGTTCTCCAGTTTTACACCTGCCAGGCCCATGTTTTGAGCTAGGTAGTACTGGTAAAGCTCTGCCTCAGCAGGGGCCAGGCCCAAATGGAGGCTGTGTTGGATCTGCTTCATGTTCTGCTGCAGCAGCATCATGTTGTGCATGTGTTTCTCACTGGTCATATGGATTCTCAAGTTCCGAGCCACATTGGTCTCATAGTCACACACCTGTTGAAAATAAGACAAATGTTGAACATCATCTTCAAAGCATTATTGTACACTTCAAATTAAATTGTAATTCATTATTTTAATCAATTTTAATTTAAACAAACTTTTCATTTACATTTATATAATTTTCAATTTGGGCATTGAAAACAAGAAGAAAATCTTAATAATTCATTCACAGACTAACAGGCGATGCAAGCATAATAGTTTAGTGTTATATTTCTTGTGGTTTCTACAATACTTGGAGATAATGGTAGAATGTATGAGAAATTCAGTTTTATAATGACCAGAGGTCAGATGATGTGGCCAAGAAAAATAATAGACACAGTGACGCAGAGGGAAATAACTGGCTCATTGTGTAGACAAATTGGTATGTTGCTACCACAGCACTACAATGATTCTCTGTTTGTTTCATTACCTCACAGCGCCAAGTGGGCTTCTGTTTGGGCTTGGATGGCGAAGGTGCACCGCAGCCTGCACCAAGGCTGGCACTGGGCACAGGGTTGGCATGGTTGTGGTTGTATTGTGCCTCAGTGCCACCGTTCTGGAGTGTTTGTACATTGTTCAGATGCTTGTCTGACTGCATATGGATGCTAAGGTTGCCTTTGGTGGTGGTTGAGTAGTTGCATACCTACAAGGCAAGGTTTAATATAATGATGCATGATATACACTATATGCATTTATAATAAAAACAGATTGATGTGATAAATAATTCAGTATCAAAATGATTTTCTTGAGACAGTATTTACAGATTAACTCTAAAACTGTGATAGGTGTTGTTGAATAAAACACAGAAAGAGAAACACATTTACCCCATTCTCTGACTTTTTTGGACTGCCTTAATTATCTTACTAATACTACTGCTTACTGTTACTACTTAATTATCTTAATTTGTGAATTTCAAACAGATTAAAGACAGAGGAAACAGAAATCCATATTAAAAGAAATTAGATAGACAGACCTCACAGCGGAAAGGCTTGTATCCACAGGTATAGCTTTCGCCTCTGGCTAAACGAGGGTGAGGCTGTCCTGTGCGGCAGTACGCACACGATCCTCCAGACTCTGGATGTTTCTCCTTCATGTGGGCGTCCAGCGTCTGCTGATACTTGTAGTGCCAATTACACTTGGGACACTTCAGCGTCTTGCAGGAGTTACGTGAATGCATCATCGTCATATGCCCTCCTAGAGACCGTGATGATCCCAAGACTGTGTCACACTTGGGGCACTCCACCCCACTACCTGGGGACCCTTCACCTGGACCAGGGGTACCAGGTGTCCCTGGAGTTCCAGGCGTACTGGGATTTCCTGTGTGTTGATGCAGAGGCCCAGGACTCTCATCATCCCTACGCAACATCATCAAGTCCAGGGGGTGGGAGGATGGTGACGACCCATCCCGTCCTGCCAGGGCTTCACTGGTTGAGTCGTTGCTGCTCTCTCGCTCTCTGACAGCTGCCAGGGCAGCGGACAGACGGCTCTTCTCCATCTCCAGCTTCTCACACACAGGCAGGGAGGAAGAGGAGGTGGATGCAGGGCCTTTGCTGTCACTGTTAAACTTTAGCACACTGTTGGAAAGAGGGGAAATACTTTGGTTTAAGAGAGGGAAATCTTTGCTACTGGTGCTGTCAGCTCGCTGGCCTTTCATCGTTATGGTCATGGCCTGCTCCTCCTCCTCATCTGCCTCCATTTCTACTCCACCACCATTAGAGTAAGCATCATCATCCTGCTCTGGACTTTCTCCTCCCACAGCACCGGGCTCCCGCTTGATGAGCGGGTACTGGCTCAGGTCCGGCCCATTGGGTTGCAAAGTGCATGTGTCCCTAATGTGGCCCTTGCAGTCACTATCAGAGTTCCGGCCTTCCAGGTTGCCACCAGTTGCAGCAGCAGGAGAACTCCCACTGGGGGTTCTATGGGCACCAGCCCCTCCCCCGAGGTTTGGGTTGGTCTCAGCCTTTGGCATGGTTTGGGTTCTGGGGGTTTGGTCATTGGAGGAGCTGCTGGCACTGCCCTTCAGGAAGGCAAAACCTGCCTGAAGGGAATCTGCATTCTCCCCACTACTGTGGAAAGCATTCCACAAGCCGCGGAGCCCCGTGTCTGGCCCTAGGAAGTTGGCAGGTGTGGGAAAGTGGGGTAGCACAGAGTTGGGGGGTTTTTTTGGTTCCAGAAAGCTTATAAGAGGTTCTTTGTCCTTGCCGATGCCCTGGATGATGGCAGAGACATGCTTGTTGCTCAGCAGCTTCTGCTCCTGCTCATTCAGAGTCATATGGTGGTCATGGACAGCATGTGTCACGAAGGAACGGCTGTAGCCAAACGACAGCTTGCACAGGAAACACATCAGCACAGGCTTCCGTCGCCCATCGGCCACGCAGCCCTCAAACTTGGACAAGTCCACATTGTTGGGGACATCTTTGGACACACAGGAGTTTTTGGCTGCACCATCCGCCTTCAGATAGTCTTTGTCACTGTTATGGCGGAGGTCATAGACACGGAAACTGTGCAACACGGGACCAGCGCCCGCCAGCCCTCCAGCTGAGGTATTTGGGAAGGAGGGGTGGTCGGTCGCCAGGGATTTATTCCCCAGGGATGAGGCGATGTGGAAGGAGTTGATGATCTGGGGGTAGAAGGACATGGGTGCAGCGGGCTGCTCCAACCGCTCCCCCCCTGGGCTCAGGCCACTCTGGCCACTGCTGGCCTGGGCATTGGGGAAGGTCTGGGAGGGCAGCAGGCCCCTGAATTGGAGAGCCCCAGGGAGCCCCCCCTGGTTGCCACGCTGCTCTTTGGCGTCCTCCAGGATGAAGGCAGAGCCATCGGGCTGGTAGATGATCTCACCACACAGGTTCTCCACATCGCTCTCCTCTTCCATCTCCATCTCGCTGTTCATTTCCCCCACTTCTGCAGCACCCCCCTCACGCTCTACCTCATCTTCACTCTCCTCCCCAACCATCCCTTCAATCTCCTCACCCTCCTCGTGACCTCCAGTGGTAGGCAGGCGGGCATTGGGGCAGTGGTGCTCCATGTATTTTTGTAAACTGGAGAAGGAGCTAGAACATTCGTTGCAGGGGATCTCCTTTGCCGGTGCCACTGGAGATGTGGCAGGGGCAGAACAGTCTGAACCCAAAGCTGCTCCTCCTCCTACTCCTGGTAAAGTCCCGGTAACACTCCCTTTGTTACCGGTAGTAAAGCTTTCTCTCCGACTCTGTTCAGTTACAGGGTCGATGGTTGCACTGACAGTGGTGGGGGTAGCTGTGGACCTCAACGGGCTGACAGCAGGCTCTCCAAGGCCATTTTCCGGCTCTCCAATGGCGACAGGCGACGATTGGTTGTTGTTGTTGGGGTTGTTGCTGTTGGCGACACTGGTCTCCATGGCGACAATGGAGTTGTCCTCAGCAGCAGCGTCCAGCCTCTGGCCACCATGTTCCTGCTGCCGTGACGACACCATAGGGGGAGAGTCACAAGTTGCCATGACAACCACTACATAGGGATCTCATCTCATCCAGCCTAACAGGGACCTGAGTTGGGAAAAGACAAAAATAAAGAAAGGAGAACAAAGATTTAGTAAATGGTGTATCACAGTAGATATTGTTGGTTATTATCAACCTCTGTATGGTTTAACACTGAGAAATTATAACAATGTTAAACAACTAGCACCCTGACAACTTTTGAAAAAAGAAAAATCCAGTATTAAAATTCCCACTTGCATCTTTGTCTTATAACTGACAAACTGCAGATTGCTTGACACAACCACAGAAAAAAAAAACATACTTGAACAAAAGTTTTGTCTCACATTGACCTCAGGGACCAGAGCTTAGAAACAAGGGAAATGAGGTATAAATGAGTGAAGCAGCTCCCATGGCAGCCAGCAGTGGGGAAGTTTATAGGAATAACCCAATTGTCTAGTAAATAGACTCTTTGATCGGCATACCACGGTGCAACACTGGAAGCAGTTTCACCTCTGTTGTGTCCTGTGTGTGCTAATGTTGTGTTAAAAGATTATGATTTCAGGCTAGTACAAGCTACTCTCAAAAGTACAGGTAAGGACAAAAAATAAAAAGTTGAAGTGAAAACACAAATCAATCATTTTATCAAACAACTTATATGCAGAAAAGTTTGTTTTTCTTTAAGAGGAAAAGGGGATTGGATTTAGAGGAGTCTTCAATCATTGGCTAAATCAGTCTTGGCATGTTCTTACTAGTCAGGAGTTGTTAATTAGACAGTACCTATTAACCTATTAATGCCCTGAAGACATGATTTAGACTCTTTGTGGACAAGGAAAGTAAGACACTGCATATTGCCTGTTGGCGAATGTTCTAGAGGAGAGTTCAGACACAGGAATAAATCAGGAAGTTAAATAATATTTACATTTATAATGTTTCATAATGTTTCTGAAATGTGTTTTCATGCAGGGGTAATATGGGAAAGAGGAAGAGGGAGGCAGAGAGAAAGAAAGAGAGAGAGAACGAGCTTCCATGAGGAATGATGTTTGGAATACCAGTGAGATGTTATCAATCCTGGGCGGCTGCCCATCTCTCAACCCCTCACTACTTCAATCTCTTGGCTTTTCACAACAAGTCACAAATGCAAAGGCACACACAAACACACACACAAACAATGCAGAAAAAAGCCTCCTAAGCTGACACAGACGGCACCCCACAATCATTTCATTTTGCAACCAGAGGCATAATTTCTCATCACTGAAAAAGAACAAAAAGAAACAACTGAGACAAAGTCATAAGGGGAAAAGTAAAACAGACTGAAAGCTTAAGAGCTGACGCTTCATTGCTATTTAGAAGAAACTGCTTTTGTGCTCAGCTAAATGCAACAAATGAGAACTAGTTGTGCATGCCAGTGTCTTTTCACTTGATACAGTACCAGCGCCTTTCAGATGCTTGCGTGTAAATGAGCCGGCATTAAAAGAAAGCTTTAAAGAGCCATGTTAACCTTTAACCCAATCCACCTGCTGCTTAATTCTAACTCTCTTTTTCTACACTCCCTCTCCCTCACAACAAAGCTACAAAGCAATTAGAGGATTAATCCGCAACAATCCAGGGCTAAACAAAGCCAGTGGGAGGGACAGTAAAAGCGTGAGGAATGAAATCAAACATGTGTGTATGTTTGTGGGTGCATGTGTGTGCACGCGCTATAATCAGGTCTAATCTGACATATCCAAGAGATGATTCCATGGGGACTAGTGATAGATTAAAAGAGAGAAATTATGTTTTCGCTCTCTGTGTCTCACTCAGGTTCTGTCTCTCTATATGTGAGATTAAAGAAAAATTCACAAGGAGCAGAAAATGAATTTTAGTGCTTTTCAGTTCAGTGAGGAGGTAGATATGAGACATGTACATGGAAAAATCTCCTGAGCATAAGTCTGTACAGTCAGGCAGTCAAGGGGTAAAGTGAAATTCTGCAAATATTTGGATTTTTTCACAATATAAAAGTAAATCTTTTCCTTATAACTATAAAGCAAAAAAATGTCTGCCAAAAATATTTCACTTGTGAATCTGTGTAGTATACATTTCTGTTCCGTTCCAAAATTACACTTTATCAGATTTTTTTTTAACCCAAGTGATCTCTAGCCCAAGGCACCAATGCTAAAGATAACAACTGTGTTTTCTTCAACACACACCCACACACACACACCCACACACCCAAAAAACAAAAACACACCTGTCTGCACATTAACTCACACTTGTAATTGCAGTGAAATTAGTAACAATTAGCTTCAAATTCTAAACAAGCAAGGAGTTGAAGGAGGCCAAATATGTGTTATGCCACAAGAATGCATGCTGTTAACACACAAACACACACACTCTGAGCCTGTTTCTCCACTGATTTGTCTTACTTTTAAAGACACAGTTTTGACTTAAGACATAGCTGCACTGCCTGTTGGATAGAAAAAGAAAACAAAATGTATTTATGACACAAAAACAACAGACTGGGCTTGTTCCTGTAGTCAAACATATACATTTCTCCACTAGTGTCCCTCTTACCAAGGCTTGTGTAAAATGTGATTGAGGGTAAAGCTGTTCAGAAGCAGTGGGTTTGAGAGCTAATGCGACACATACGACAGGATTTACTACTTGTCAGTGGTGTCATTTCACTGCTTATTTCATTGGGGAGCAACCCCTTTGAATTGTAGCTCGGACATAAAACACTGCGGTTTATGAATTATGCATCTCCTAACACTTTAAGTATGGAATTATGTCTTATGGATAAGCCAATGTGTTAAGCACTTGGCACTGACATATCACCCCTGATGCTAACAGGTTAGCAGCTGTTTACATGTGTGCTGTCTGCCAACAATAATATGCCATCTCTCTATCAGTTATTTTGTTATCTCTTAATAAACCTTCCCAACTGAACACATTCATTTGGTCAGCATATCCACCAGTAGAACACTGACTGAGTACTAATGCTACATGACTACAGTCTGTTTACATGCAACTATTTTTTTGTTTTTACGTGATTACGAATAACTTTCAAGTTGAACCCAGTTTGGGGTTAAATGTTAATGTTAGGAATTGTTTTTCCATTTTGCTGAAAATATGCATTCCCCCCATAAAAAGAGGCTTGTGAGGCCAGGAAACACAAAAAGCAAATATAGCAAAACTGACCAAATTGCTGCTTGTTAATGCTGCTTTGGAAGGTATAAGTTTACCCTGTTCTCCAAAATATCTGTGAGCTAGGGCTTTTTTGATGGAGTCATTAACCTAAATTCAAAAAGATTAAAGTAACATACACTGTAAAATACCACAGTTTCCGTGAGTGCGATGCATATCCCTGCATCTAAATATTTTACTCTTAAGTGGGGACGCTGCAGGTCGAGTGAACACATTCATTCGTCGTCCTCTGCAACTCAGAAGTGGAGCTGGACATGCCTTATGCTATTAGAAGACCGGATATTAGATCTTTAGTAAAATACTAAAGTCTTAGCTCTTAACTTGGCCCATCTTCTCTCATGAAAAAGCAATGTGGTGCAATGCAGCCTGGTGTAAGCATTTGAAGTCGTCCTGATCCATTCAGCATGCGTTAATTTAGCATAGCTGGACACAGAAGTAAAGAGATGTCTGGTCTTTGAGAGCTCAAAATAATATTTTAGAAATGGAAATATTTAGACTTGCAGAGATCTGTATGGTCACTTCTAATCAACTCTAAAAACCTGATTATCTTACATCTTGTCTCAAGCATAAATAGGTGGAAAAGTTAACTGGCTTGCTTTTTTTTGTTTTTCTCCATTCGCACCTTTCAGTGCCCACTACTGTTTCTTTTAAGGCAGATCATGTTACTGCTAGCTAAGAAACCTTCCCCTCTTTCTCTCTCTCTCTTTCTCTCTCTCTCCCCCACTGGCTTCCTTCGCTCTGCTAACCAACCAGACTACTTTCATCTGAGAGAGAGCGCAATAGAGAGGGCTAGATAGACAGATACATAGAGATACACACAGAGAGAGAGAGAGAAACTAACAATGAAGCCCGGGTTTTTCCACACTGCAGAAACAGTTCCCTTCTTTTAACAGAAGAACAAAAGAGATGGCCTGAGCCGCACCTACCTCTGTTTTTTAATTAAGCATGTCCCTTGCTTTCACGCGCATGCACACGGACACAGGCTGACACACAAATACACACACATACACTAAGGTAATTAAAGTGGCAGATCAGATCCAGTGAGAGGCAAATAATAGCTCAGGAATGCCTGCTTTGGACACTGCTAGTTCTGATGGGAGAGAGGGGCTAAGAGACTCCTTGGCCTATTGTTTTTCTCCCCCCTCCCTTCCTCCCTCTCTCCCCTATCCCTCCATCTGCTTTTCAGTAGCTCCCTGAGAGACAGAGAGGCAGTCTAAAGCAGGGGATTTCTCCACTTTTTTTTAAATTTCTTGCAACTTTCCTCCTCTCTCACTGACTCAGGTTAGTTAGTAAGTGCTTCCAGTTTAGATGGAGGTTATATCTTATATCCTATAGAGGTCAGAACAATGGATGTAATCATCATCAGAAACTTATTCTACAAATACAAAGTTGTTGCATAAAAGCTACAAAATGTTCAAATCTGCATTTGTGAGGGTCAAATTATTGTATCAAGCTGGTCGGGTTGTAATAAATACGATGATAATAAATTAAGTGTTAGCCAAAGTGACAAGAAGATGTCCACAGTGAAGATCTGGCACACTGAGCTCCTGGTGATGTCAGAGTCTCCTCCTGCTTTTGTCCTCCTGTCAGACTATCATGCATTAGCCAGAGTTGCAGCCTGCTAAATGCCAAACCTGTAATTGCAGCGTCGCCACACTGCCGTCTTTGTTTACACGGGGATCTATTAGGTTCAAATTCTTCATCACTAACTGTCCGACATTTTAATGCAAGGGCAGACAGCGCTGTTAATACTGTGGCGAATATTTATAACATCTGTAAACAATGGAATTAGGCAGATCTGTGCTTTGGGATGGGATCATCTGAGTTCTAAAATGGTGATTTTCCCTTCACTTGTCAAACTGTTTGAGCACAGCTAATAACTGGTTAAATTAAATCCAGACTGAATCCTTAAGGTGACCCATGGAAGCTAGCAAAGTCAAACAACAAAGTCAGAAGACAGCATGAGACTGTGGCTATATGTCCATTCCTTGAGGTCTCCTAGAAGGTCATCCCTCTCTCGGCATGTGGCCCCTCAGTCAACACCAAATCTTCTATCAAAATGTCACCAAGCGTTAGCCAAAGACAAAGGCGAAGGGCGCTGTGAAAGCCCCTGCATCCATCTCCCACTGTCAGTGCCATGAATAGGCCTACTCTGGTCTAATTAGACCTGTTTATTTGTTGCCATGCAGAAACGGAGGGATGAAAAACGAAGTGGATGAAGGAGGAGGGGAATTATCTTCTTCCTCACAATGCGAGAGGGGCTTCGGCTACCATCAAAGAGCGCGGATGCATGCCTGCACACACACATATGCACGCAATCGCAGAAGTGGGCCTAATGCTCTCTGTCTAAAGTGTTAAAAGAAAAGACAGAGGGAGAAAATTGCAAAAGGATGAGAGGGGGGAGGGCATTTGCGTGACCAAGTGCTTTTTGTCTTCTTTACTTCTTAACCTCACAAAGGGTTTTCATGCAGCCGTTGTTTGTAGCCTGGAGGTGTAATATTAGACGCTAGATGCAGTGGATCTCCCCAATGCCCCCCACACCCTTTTCTGTCCGCCTGTCCTCTTCCCTGTGTCTCCCTTGTGAGCAAAGGCCTTCATTACCAAAAGACACCTTATCATTATTCCAAGGTGTGGCCCAGACACCTAAAGCAAAAGCCACTTCATTTAGCACAGGAATCTTGTTCAACAAATTACCTACTCCTCAAAAATGCCTTTTAGCGAATCAAAATCAAAATTACGCCTACATGAGCAATGATCTCGAATCAGAGGAGGAGGCAAAAGAATGGAGAGAAAGATTAAGAGGAGGAGGGGGAGCGTAAATAATAAGGAGAAATGTAGAGGACGGAAGTGGGCTCTTTTTCTTTTCCTAGAGCAGGTATGCAGGTTCTATCCCTCAGGTTGATGACAAGTAAATTGGTCTCATTGGTTGCTTAGGTAACACTACACCTAGCTGCCCTCAGGTCCGTACCTGATATTTCATTGTTAGTTGAAAAAAAAAAAAAAAAAAAATATATATATATATATATATATATATATATATATATATATATATGGGCAACACAGGATATCCAGCAACATGTGAGATGAGAGAAAACAAAACACAGTCAAGTAGGCAAAAATAAAGTTGTTGACCAGGTGAGATGAAAGAGTGAAGCCAGGGGCCATGTTGTCTTTTTTCTTTATCAGGGCAACAAGAGAATCATATCACTCAAGCCACAGATGGGTCCCAAAATCTGATCTAGGGTCAGATTACACCAGCCCTTATCCTAACTTTAACCAGGATAAGGTGAAAACATCTCTTTAGTCCTTCAGTCGCTGCTTAGAGGCAACTACCCAAAAGACTATAGGATTTCCTGAGTTCACAACCCTGTCAAATTTATTTCCGTTTTGAAGTTTTCATTAGAATATTTTGGATGTGTATCGTAGGTCAGTGTCAGTATTTATCTGCTGGTTGTACATCTTCATAGAGACAAAGTTTAATGGATTAAAGACAACTTTGACTGGATTAACATTTTTACAAATGGACTTTGGGCTTACATAGTCCAGTCTAAATATATGCATAAGTCTCATGCCTTTGAAGAGGCAATATTTCAAACTAAACTCAAACTGAAACATGAAAATAAACAGTCAGACACTGCTGGGTCGCAGTCACCACTTACTGCCCTTGCTAAAGATTTTTCCAGCATCAAAGGCAAAGCCAATCTACATAGCTAATGCCTCCACTTTTTTTTTCCTCCCCTTCCTCGAACTCAAAACAGCAAAGACCGAGGGGAGCGAAAAAAAGTGGGGATTTTTCTTTTGCCGGCAATCTGGAAACACTCTCTAGTTAATTAGGGTTGATTGGAAATGAACCGCACAAACAAAGGGCAGCCTATGCCCTGACTATTATGACCGTGCACGCGTGCGTACACGTGTACAGGGGTGTACTATAACCACCTTAGATGCGCACGCTGGTAGAAGCTCCACTCTCTAGACTCTTCCCCTTGCGCTCTCACTTGTAACCCCCCCACCACCCCTTCCACTCCCCCCCTCCACCCCCCAGATTAAGGGAATGCACCGCCAAAGAATGTGTGACGACCTCCACTGCCACGGAGCAAAACTTCCAGCCCCTGACGCCACAAAAGGCAAGAAGGTAATTAAGTTTGAAAGAATAGAAGCACTGCCACAAACAATGCGCCAGTGTCCATGGGGGAGGGGGTGGTGGTGGTGGTGGTGGGGTGGGGGCGAGCACTGGTGTGTGTGTGTGTGTATATATATGTGTGTGTGTGAGTGTGAGTGGGGGGGGCGGCAGAAAAGCCATTAACATTCAGTGGCCGGGTGAGAGAGAGAGGAAGGAGGGCAAAGGGGAACTGAGGATGGCATTCTCTCTCTCTGTGCTTCTCCCTGTCTTTCTCTATCGCAGCACGACTTGTCTGTTCATTCTTTTTATTCGTCTCTCTTCTTTTTATTTTCTCTCAATCGCCCTCACATCTGGTTTGGACTCTCCCCCCGCACCCACCCACCCTTTTTCTCCCAAATCAACCCCCCCTACACTGCAACAGCTCTCCAATGCTCTTTTTTGCCCTTTTGCTGTTCCTTGTAGTTGCTCCCTATGTGAGGGGTGCCCCCCTACAGACAACACACACACACACACACACACACCCTACTTTTTTTTTTCTAATCCAACTCCAGCTCTTGATTATCTGCTTTGCAAAGCTAAGTATGACACTTTGCATATGCTGAAGCTTGAGAACAGAACTAGCAAACGTGGACACACAAACAGTATCCCTCTTGGTTACCACCTGAGAGTGCTAAGAGCTAACTAGATTACCACCCTACACACACATGGACTTGGAACATACAAACACAAAACATACACAGGGAGCTTTCATCTTTTTTGCCACATCTCCAGCAAAGCAGTTTAACTCAATTAGTAAAGAATGTAATTTTATTTACAGACTTCCAAGTAACTTGTAACACACACGCACATAAACACACGCACAAACACGCATACACACACAGACCCGCACCCACAGACTCACACAGTATAAGCAAACTGTCCCTCTCCCACGTGGTTGCAGCTAAGAAAGAAGTATTCATTGCTCATGCATGTGTGTCAGTCTGTGTGTGTGTGTGTGAGAGAGAGAGAAAGAGAGAGAGAGAGAGAGAGAGAGAGAGTGTGTGTGTGTGTGTGTGCATGTGTGTTCGGACAGTGGAAAGATCATGAGACACATTTACGTCAGATGAGTGAATCAGACAAACCACTGCTAATTTCAATGAGGGCTCCTTTTGAAAAAAAAAAGAAGAAGGAGGGTGAGAAATAGAAGTTAAAAGTCAGGGAAAGGCAGACTAACAGTGACAACAATAGGTAAGAGAGCAAGGGATGATTACACAAAAGCAAAACTTTGTGTGTGTGTGTGTGTGTGCCTGTGTGTTTGCACATCTACTGTCCATCTCTCCTTCTACACCGCTGAGGGAAAGCAAGTCACCAACTAATTGTGGTTTTGTGGCGTTATGTGTTTAGTAATCTGCCTCTCTTTGTCTCTGCATCTCACCAGAGACATGGATTAGTGCTAAAATGATGACTGCTTAATCCTTGATTTGCCTGTACTAAATAAATATTAATCTAGCCTGCTCATCATGCTCTTGTAAGGTACAACATACACAATATGAAAGGGCTTAGCTGTTACATAAATCACAGCCTTATCTTTTGGATGAGGCTAAAGCATGAGACCATACACACACACACACACACACACACACACTAACACACACCTCCTCTCTGAAATAACATAGCAAGTTGAAGGGGGCGGGTTAGCAGGGTGGGATTATTTGCCCAGTGAAATTAATAATCCGGCTAAATACAAAGCCAGGGAAAAAAAAATCTGGTCTCTCAAATGCATGTTTTCTCTTGGGGTGTGTGGACGCACACAATTATGTACCAGCTCAGGAAAAAAAAACAACACATATCACTCATTTGTGTTGATTCAGACCCCTGTCTATCTCTCACTCTGCCTCTCAGCAGGTTTGTTTAGAAAAAATACTGCTGGGAACATGAAAAATGAAAGCTACCATTGCTCTCTCTCTCTCTCTCTCTCTCTCGTTCACACACACACACACACACACACACACACTTAAATTGACAAGGCCGTGGTAGTGCAGCGCAGAAGAGGTTAAGCAAACACTGTCCACGTCAGTCAAGGATAGCACACACTCACAGACAGACACACAGAGCAGTCTCTGACGCAGGCATTTCACATCCACCTGGCAAATATAAACGGCTGGTTATACTGTATCAACTACCATGAGCCTCAAATTCTCTGCTTATTTTATGCTATGATAACTGCGACGCTTGTGAAACAACTTGTATTTGTAACTTATTTTAAGACTCAAAAGGAGCATGATATATTCTTAAAATACTTTCCTCCTCACAGGCACAGCAGCCTGAAATTAAAAACTGAAATCAGTTTTGCAAGAGCAGTGAGTCCTGCTGATATTTTGGAACCTATTATTAAGCATTACAAACTAATGTAGTAACTCTCGCTACTTGTTGCCAGAACCTCATTCCTTTTATAGGAAAGTAAAAATGTCACAAATGTTGCCCTATTTGGTGAAAGATGTCTATCAGGATCAAGTGCCATGCAAGCCACTCTACTGTTTGTGCACGAAAAACAAACTGGTGGTAGCATAGACTACATATTAGTTTACAGAATGTACTACCACAGCATGCCTGCTGTCTGTCCTAAATGTTAGGTGTTACTTTATTATAGTGTCAACAGGTAAGGACACCTTGTCTCTCCATTGTGTCAAAGTCAGCTGATTTATGTTTGCCTAACCAGTGCTTATCTTTCCAATTACACTGTCATATACATATTGAGAAGAGAAGAGAAGAGAAGAGAAGAGAAGAGAAGAGAAGAGAAGAGAAGAGAAGAGAAGAGAAGAGAAGAGAAGGAGAAGAAGAGAGAAAGAAAGAAAGAAAGAAAGAAAGAAAGAAAGAAAGAAAGAAAGAAAGAAAGAAAGAAAGAAAGAAAGAAGAAGAGGACTTTCTTTGACATCTGCTTTTACAGTTAACAGTAAGGACACAGAGACACCTTAATAATTGTACAGACCTATCTCTGACATGCGACCGAACCTTCCAGATCTTTTCCAGGGGTAACAATAAAGTTTAAAGTTCAAACCCCCACTGTTTTCTAAAGACGGTACTCGGCGGGACCCTAGCCCTGTTATTATCTTCATAAACATAATCATAGGGCAGGTATCCTGACTGACGCCACGAGCTATGTGCCCCTCACTTAAACATCTCCCGAGCACTTCTCTGACACACCACAAAAAGACCATTAATGTCTTGAGCATTTCAACAGGGAAAAATGTGCGAGCCTTGCATAAGAAACAAGCAGATGAACAAACATTTAAGCACACTTGTGTACAGAGATGGGAGCAGGCACAAGGGATTTGTGGAAAAACACAAAACACAAATGCACACATACCTTTTGGCTTTCCAAGAGCTCGTATACTCGTGACAGGTCTAATTTCTGGACCCAGGGAATTACTAATTAACTTAAGCTTTTGGCTCTCTATTTAATTAGAGAGGTCTCCAAATGAACTTTAGACCAAAGCCATTTGCTTTTTAAACAAACCCCCTTTTTCTGACAGCTGTTGTGAGTTTGCCCTCTTCTCACAAAAACCACAAGGAAAGCACAGTTGTTATTTATGCCATCATAGGCTCTTTTTCTGGTTACCGTGGGAGGGAAGAAAGAGAATGGGGGGAGGAGAGGGAGAAAAAAAATGAGCAATGGAGTTGAAAAGTGTACATTTTAATTGGATTTCACTACAAACAAACATCTGTCAGATGTAATTAGCGTGGTTTTAGATTAGCACCGCAATATTCCTTTATCAAATAAACACCATGTCACGCAAATCCAGGGCCAGCCCGCTGAGAGGGAACTGAGATGAAATGGACCCATTACCTTACTGTTCGCTGTAGGAAATAACCGCTATTAGATATAAGTGACACAATAGCATATTGAAATCTAACATGTAACATAAAAAGACTTCTCAATGTACTTACTGTTAAATTATCAACATGAAATGAAACTCTTGCTCTCCATCGTTCTCTTTCTTTTTTTTTTTTTCTCTGGACGTATGTGTGTGTGTGTGTGTGTGAGTGTTGCATTGCCCTTAATGTGACAACCAGGGGACCGTGGAGGTCAATGACAAGGCAGCTGAAGACCAGAGTCAGCAATATCTCTCTCTTTTTTCTTTTTTTTTTTTGTTCTTGCTCAAACACACACACACACAGATTACGCTCGCTGCAAAGCAAAGCCACATTTAAACAGACACGCTACATATCTTATTTTTTTTAATTATACATAGGAAATCTCTGCCTTTACTTTAACAATATAAAAAGAGTTACTCTGACAAGCCAAAGAGAACGCAGGACAATCCATCACCACATTATGACACTTGTTTGGGTATTGTGTTAAGGAAGAGGTACATACTTCAGCCATACTTTGCTTTTTTAACAATTCCTCCAAAGCCTTCCTATATCTGCTCATCTAAGCTGGGATGAAACACGGCAAAACTCCCCTCTTTATTTAGTCTAGGGGCAGAGAGCTGATACATCAGTGAAACCGCTGACAAAACCGGCCCCGTTAATACCTACAATTTCATATACAAGAACATTCCTACGCCTGCTCTGCTCTTCTTCTTTACTGTCACAGGAAAAAAAGGAGTCTTATTTTTTTTTCCTTCTTTTTAAAAGCAAATAATTAAAGATTATTCCACGGCTGGTGCCAGGCCAGAAAAAAAAAAAAGAGAGAGGCAAGGTTTGAGAGGGATAGTGTTGGCTGGAGTCTCCTCAGGGGAGTTGTGGAGACACATGCTTGCTTGCCTGTATTAGATCAGACTGAGACACACACATACACTACACTGAAAAAATCCTTGTATTTTGTAATACTTTTAATAGATCCCTGTAGTTACAAAATGAACCAGAACTATGATCATATTTAGTGTGGGCCGTATGGGTTATTATTTTGGCAGCTGCTTAAATAATATTTGTATTTTCACCAGAGGCATACCTTACTATGATGCTATCTTGCACGTACACCTATAGTGTAAATGACATTTTCAAGAACTAAAGAAAATTGTAATTTCTTTTTAAATTGTATATAAGTTCTCATGTAACTGGGTCAATTTTTATAATGATAATAATAATAATAATGAGAATAATAATAACAGAATAATGGAGAAGGTCTTTATGCAGCTAGGGCTAAATTCTTTGGTAAATTTGTCTCATCTCTCATTACACTGTTTGTTTAAGCCCACAAGTCATGCATAATTAATTAGCCACTTATTCCCTGACGAGCCCTGCCAATGGCCTTGATATCCATTGCCTTCAGGAATACCGCATGCCAATCATGTTATATATGGAGCCACACATGCACACGCAGTAACAGGCAGACGCCGACACACAAATACAAATAATCCACATGAACTGCAGAGAGAGTAAAGGTGATTTGATGCAGATATCTTGATGAAAAAAGAAACCGTCTCATTGTTTATTCTAATTTTCGCTTCTCTTTATCACCTTTTCTATCTTTTTAAATTTCCATAAATATACAGTACCCACCGTCTCCTTACTTCTTCATTTTTTTTCCTTAAGGTCTAATGTGCCTTTTGTCATGTGACTGGGCTCTCTGCCTCTTCAATCCCCGCCTTTGTCTTTGGCCAACGAGGAAGAGAATGTATCATTTGTCATGAGACGTCTTGTGCTATTGTGGTGTATCTTCTCACAAACCTGGAGAAACTTAGTCATTCATCAAGTCCCCCCCCCCCCCCCCCCCCCCTCTTTACTCATAGCTTGTCTTCAGCTTCAGTTGGGATGAGGTAGTGCATATTTTTTGTTTGTTTTTAGGTTTGCCAGCTTTTGCAAAAATGAAAATACTTCTGAGAGAAATTGATAAAATGTGGCATATAACCTTTTGTACTGTGCATTATTTTGTTGATAAGTACAACGGAGAAAAACCTTTCTAGAATAAAATGTAAAGTGAGGACTTTCAGGCACTCAAATGGACCTGAAGGGCTGAGCAAGTGTCCTTCACAGTGACTGCATCAAGGAGCATAGAGGACAAGCAATGTCACAGTCTGAAAGGTAACTGGAGCTTCAAGTTTACACCGATGTACAGAAACAAAATGACTGTTAATCAAATATGTACAGCAAGAAAGCAAAAGTTTCTTGTTGCATTCTAATTGCCCCAGTCACTGTTCGTGATTAACTCCCCTCCCTACCTGACATGCCATGCCTGTCAACAGGAAAAAAAAAAAACATCAAGAGATGCAAATGAAAGACGAGACAGAAACCAACAGCGAACATGAGACAGAAACACCAACAGAGAAACACAGAGAACGAAAATCAGCGAGATAATATGAGATAAAGAGAGAGGCCTCATTTTTTCACCAGTCCATTTTGTTTGACCTAAACCTGAGAATCTCAGCCACCCCCAGGGCCCACAGGACCTCAGATCAAACAGACAGAGTCCTCGAACACACGGCCCCGATTGTTCTTTCCCCACCCTACGAAATCCCCCCACTTCCACTTTGAAATGAAAAGAATAAACATATTATTCTAAATGAAATACCCAGACCCATGTTTTTCCATGGCTAATATCCTGTACGAGATGGCTGATGCAAAATAGGCAGGAGAGCCTGAGAACGGGATGGAGCACAGAGGGAAGAGAAAAATCCCCCTCTTTCTATTTTCCCTTAAGAGACTGATGAAGGCCTGGCGAGATGAGAGAGAGAGGGAGAGAGAGAGAGAGAGAGAGAGAGAGAGAGAGAGAGAGAGAGAGAGAGCGAGAGACAGACGCAGAGACATGAGAGTGAGAGAGAGAGAGAGAGAGAGAGACATATGAGAAAGAGTGAGAGAAAAAGAGAGAGAGAGAGAGAGGGTAACGCAATCCTGACTGGCGCAGGACCAACAGCAACAAAAACATTTAGATAACCGCGCTCAATAATGAACGATTTCAATGAGGACAAAAATTACATTTCCTACAGATAACATGCCCCCTTCCCATAACAGAGCCAAAAGAGCCTCGGAACCACGTCATGCTCAACAGTGGTGCACTGGAGTATTATGTTAGGGGAAGGTTGTAGTAACTATATTAGTATCCTTTTACCCCGCCAGAGACAGTACTTTACTGGTTGTGAGAAGATAGAGTTAGCAGAGCAAAGAGAGACAGAGAGAAATATAGACCCTGTATGACAACTCGACTAGCTTCACTGGAAAAGCAACAAATCACTCTTCAACTGACTCGGGCTTGAGCTATAACACTACCGGCGGCGTGGCTCAAACGATTACCGATCTGCAATACACACTACAAGGGCCACTCAAAATAACAGTCCACGTACACATAACCGAGGATCGCTGCAGCACACTTGATCCTCACAGGTGGTGCGGGTCACAGCAAGAACGCCATCCCCACCTTTCCCATCCGCTAAGCACTCACTTCCTTTCATGCCAAAGTCTGTCAAGTTGCTTGAGAGGGGAAGAGGCAAGAAAAGAGGAGATATAGCGTGGAAAGGAGGCAGAGAAAGAGAGAGGGAGTCTTTGTCCTCCTCCACTCAGCTCCAGCACATTTCCTCCTCGGGTCTGGCCGGCATTAGCATATGAAAGGCGAGGGAAGGCGTGCAAAAGGTCAAAGAAAGAGGATCCTGTCCAATGAGAGACAACAAAAACAGGCCACACCGGCCTTTGTGGCGTTCATGTTCTCCACCACCCTACCTCACACCCCTCCCTCGACCCGGGATCATTTCCATACGCCAGATGCAATAGCAATGATGACGGTTGATCATAAATTACTCACAAAGTCGAGTCGGGTCATATGGAAGTCACGGTGGCAATTTTAAGCTGCGTCACCACCCATGTGTCCTCCCCCCCCTCCTACCGCCAGTGCTCACATACACACACACAGACACACATGGCATTCACATAAAACACACCTGCCTCGCAATTCCATAGTTCCCTCTACCCACACGATATCCGACCAAATCCTCAGCAAACATCTCAATAAAGGAAAATGTAAGAACAGTGTAGTTTGATTTGATCCATAAAAGCCGCTCCCTTCCTTCCATGTAAATGCTACCTGAGCCACATCCATCCACTACATAATTGCACACTCCAGTGCTTTAGGGATGCAGTTTAGTATATACATGGAGGCTTAGGAAGCGTGGAGTTTACCAAGTCTCCACAGTTACTCTATTATCATACATATTGCCTCACATGACAGCTTCCATCTACTGGCATCCGAACAAACAGCCAAAAACACCAACCTGGTGTTTCCGGGGTCCTCTCAAGCAAACATAGTCCTCTACCGGCAACAGCGGCCAGAGACAGAGGGACTGGAGGGGAGAGAGGGAGGGAGAGAGAGAAGAGGGGTAGAGCATTTCATCTCTCTTTCATCTCTGTCACCCAGTCAAGCGTTCAATGCCCCATTCAGCGCCTGCCCAGCATTATGCAAAATAATGCTAATCCCCTTTCCCGTGCTTTCACACTTGTATAAACCGCCGTTCCTGCCTCTGAAAAGCAATTATATCAGTTTACGTTCCTGTCAAAAAACAGGATTAGCATGCAAGTACTAGTAGCACCAACTAGGCCCAATCTCTATCCACCTTTGGCTAGCGGGAAGCACAGAACATTAAATGTTTGTCCACCCTCCCCTCTAAAAAAAGAAAAGTCCCACTGCTCGGTTGGGGGTAGCTATAAAGATGTGTTGTAATTAGATATTTGGATGGAATGAAAAGACGGGGCTGAAAGTTTCAAAGGCAGAACTCCTTGTCCCTTTTATTTAGGCTCAATCTTTTCTTTACCAGAATCTCCGTCTTGTACGATAATCAAAAACAAATTCAGCTATGTTGCTACACAGTCTCACAGTCGCGGTCTCACTTCACAGACGGCAGTGTGTTATACATGTGACACACGCAGACTGACACACACACACACGACGCACAACTGAACTGTTGTAGTCCCCTCCGACACAATGCCGCCACATGCGCACAACCTTGCCAATGCACGAGTGCACATGCAAACACACAGCAGACAAGGAAAGATGGCAGAGTATTTTTGAATATGCAAATGCTCGTACAAGCGGAACGTGTGTAAATAGGAGTCATTGTGAGCCGGTTTAATCTGGACAGTCGGGCCTCTCTTACTCTAACCCTCTCATGTTTTTGGGGAGGGGGGGTGGTGGGGGCGGAGGGGGGTGGGGGGTGGGAGGATGCACACCCATCCTGACTGACAACAGATCAGGGGACATTAGTCAGCAAAATTAGCCACGTCGTCATGGCGACTAATGAAATTTGGCAAAGCGGCCAGCCAAAGATTTAAATGAGCTAGCTGGTTATGTGCTAGCACGGGGGGCTGGCTGGCTGCTGGCTGGTTGCCTTACACACACCCATTATTCTTTTTTCTGCCGTGGTGGTACAATGGAGTCACTTGTATCCTGGCCGATACCCACCGGCGGTACAAGCTCTCCGCCTGACAATTTGCATATGTTAATATAATTAAGTGCTAATTACACTAAAACTCGCATATTCACAAGCACCCTCCCCGGGAGCTACGGAGTGGCTTGATCTCGTTCCAAGTCTTTAACCCTCCTCCGCCTTTCGCACAGTGTGTGTGATAGAGAGAAAGTGTGTGTGTGTGTGTGTGTGTGAGTGTGTGTGTTAGCAGTGGTGCCCCAGGGCTGACACAGGAAGCCCCCCCTCTTTGAGACAGAATGCTGAGCTGCTGCAGACTTCTTAGCTTCTCCCCCTACAGGCCTCCCTGAGCCAGGAGACCCTGACACTACTACTGCAGACCTTTACCCTTCACACACACAGACACTACAAAACCAAGAAACTATCACACCTTGATATCCCTAAAATATTCAGTTGTTAGATAGCTCTTTGCATCAAAAACAACATGCTTCAAACAGTTGCATAATACATGTTGCATAAAACACCATCCATGAAAAACCTTAAGGAGAAGTGTGAAAGAGAAAGCCTGAAAATGATAACTTGGCCCGTCAGAGCAGGATACGGCTGGAGCTAAATATATGTCTTTAGATGCTCCAGTATGGAAACCTTTAAAATATAAAGAATGTATTTTTACTTTGTAAATTCAGCCACCCCTCATTCATGTGAGGGAAACGCTGGATACGTTCGATATTGAGGCTACTCGAGGCTGATGACCAGAAATGATAGCAGTTATGTGAGCCATAGATAAGAGACGAAAAATCTACATGATTCCCCCCAGTGGATGGATGTGAGAGTGTGTGTAGGCCTGCCGTTTTGATAATGGAGGACAGGCGGTTGTGCTTTTCACATCGTAATGGCCGTGAATCAGGGAGGAAGCCAAGCGGTCGTGCTACAATTAGAGCTCTTTTGTGCCTCTTCCTCTGTCTCTTTCTCCCTCTGTTTTCTTGTTTTCACTCGCTGACACTCTCCCTATCAAGGGTATGTTAAAATAGTCTACTCTCCTTTGCTGCAAAAGGCTGAATGAGGGGGGGAAAAAATTGGGGGCTGAGTGTGGGAGGAAATTCACACTGTGCTGCTGCTGCTGCTGCTGCTGCTGCTGCTGCTGGACACGCACGTACACATGCATGCACACACGCACCAGATGGTACAGGAAGGAGGATTAAATAAACACACACGCACAGACACACACCTATTGGCAGACAGACGCCTCAGTGTGCACCGTCCCTTAATGAATGTCTATGGGGAGTCAAAGGGTCCAAGCTCATTTAGTTGACTCTCAATGAGATGCAGCATTATGACTATGGTAATACGCTCCTCCTTTCCCCCAATAATCATACACAGGTCATTGTGTCAGAGTGATTCATTTCTATCACACACATACGCCAGATGTTATTACGCAGGAGAGTAAATCTCTCCAATGGATGTTGATGGCCTTGTATGCAAAAAAGGCAAAGAAGTGGAGGAGAAAGAGAAGAAGAAAAAAATATATTGTTATAGCAGTCTGCCGTGTAGTAAGCCATACTGTTCGCTCAACCATGACGGCTGGTAATGCAGGTTTGGATGTAGCTCTGTGTGTGTAAGTGTGTGTGTGTGTGTGTGTGTGTGTGTGTGTGTGTGTGTGTGCGTGTGTGTCTTTGGGGGGGGCTCCCCTTTAATACCTGCTACTCGGATTACCACAGCGTCTTAAGTATTCAACCGGACTCATATTTTCCCTTTCTGCCTTTTTAGCCAAATTGGGTGTCTTTACACTGTAAAGCAGCGATATAGCCCTCCTTACTAAGGGCCTATGGGGATCCACGAAGAAGAACATTAAAATGCAGCGATAGCCTTGTTGCAAAGCTCCTCTCTTTTTCTTTCTCTCTCTCTCTTTCTCTCTCTCTCTCTTTCTGCAGCAAAGGCTTCTAAATCATCCAGCCTCCTCTATTAGACGGGAGACTTATTGAGGTAGAAACCATAAAAAATGAAGAAGGGAAATTTAATCCCTGAAATATTGATTTGCACATTAATATCAGATAGGCAGAGGGCAATCTAGCCGGGTGGAAATGACACATTGTCGACCCCTAGGAGAGGCCCGAGCCAATCTTCTAGCTGCATGTGTCTTGGGCCCAGGAGTTATAGGACAGACTCAGCCCCTGTCTCCCTCTCTCTCCCATCCTCTCCTCCTCCCAGTACCCTCTCTCATCCCTCTCTGGCCCCCCCCTACCCACCATCATCCGCACCCTTAATGAAGGCTGCAATGCTGAAAATGCATTAGCTTTTAATAATCAAGAAGCATTTTCAAGCCAACAGCTATTGTCCTCCCAGGGCTGTCTGCCCATCTCTCACACTATATGTTTTTTTTTTATCCCTCCCCTCCACTGCTACGGGTAAAATGAACGTTGCAAGCTGCTTAACTAACATGCAGAGATATACACACTCAGCCTTTGATAGTGCTAAGACTTCCCGCAAAGAAAAACAAAAACAAGGGGCCTGGGCTTCTGCAAACATAAACCTCAAAAATTCCCTCATTTGCAAGACAAGAAAAATAACATAGAGATTCTATTACTATAGAGTGAGACAATACCATCATTAACTGATGAAATTCACTGCAATTAGACGGGATCATCTTGTCTTATAATTTCACTTCTTGGATTTTTTTCCCCTATTAGGCCTAAGCTGTATTTTTGTAATGAAATATAAGATTTTATGCAGATGCAATTAAATCGTCACACTAGACAGAAGATCCATCCTGCCCAAAAAAAACAAGTGTTCAGTTTATCAATCTATAAAATTGATCTGATTAAAGTTACTATTTAACTGATGGAAAACGTGAGTGCCTTTCTATAATTTTGTTTCTAAATTTAAAAATCAGTCTATAATAGGCTAATTATTATTATCATTATAATGATAATGATGATAATAATATTATTAATACATTCTGATTATTAAATCACTAATAACGATCCTAATTTGCCTTTAATGATTAAACAAAGAAACTCCGTATTTTGATTTTAAAAGTGGGCTTACATTCTGTGTATAAAACCTGTACGCATTCAATAATCCAAACAATTTTAAAAGTATTATACAATTGGAAAAAAATATTTAAAAACCTCCAATTTCGGAGATAAATTCGTGCTGAAATCCATATTTAAAAGCCAGAAAAGCCGGGTAAAAATAGAGACAGTCCTGTAAAAAGCTCGCCTTTACTCTACTGGCGCACCGTTCATTTGAAGCGTATAAGCTACAGGCTCTCCACGCACACACACTCCGTTACATACCCGGGTTGGAGACTGACTGGCCCCTTGGCCCTGATGTTTTGTTTTTTTTTTTTTTCCTCCCGTGCGATCGATGTCCCCCCTGTCACTGTCGCGTCCCAATCCGAGCCAAGTCTATCTACCTACCTCAAAAAAAAAAGAAAAAAAGAAAAAAAAAGAAAAACAAAACAGCCATGAGGGCGCAAAAATACCTGAGAGTCCCTACCTCTGCGCTCTGCCTCCTCTAAATTAATACAAAACAAGACTAAACGACGACTTAAACAAGGTGTTGCAAGCCGCATCTCCGGGAAATAAGAGAATGATAATTTATATGAGAAGAGAAATTATAAATCAACGGACGCGGATGGGAATCGAGGGTGGAAATGGAATTTATAGGCAAAGGATGGAAGGTGGAATTTTTTTTAAGAAAAGTGTTAATATCAGTGAATATCATCAGAATATGAGTCTTTCAGACATTCTTATCTTTCAAACACCGGTGTTAAAGAAAAACAGGGGACCCGGGAGTTGGCTGCCTCTAAAGGGACTCGCCGTGCTATCAGTAGCCCAACGATCGGTCTCCCTCCTGGGCGACGTAGCCACCCACGCCTCGATAAAGTGGGACTACTTTTTAATCGCAGCAGGTAAAGATGTATGTACCGTGATCAGCAAAATGCACCTTGCTTTTCTAATGTTCCTTTAATAAAGGTGTTATTTCGCCTGTTTTAAACATATGCACTTAGTCAAACGAAGAGGGATCGTGTCGGGAGACTGATCGTGTCACTTCGGCCGTGAATGCCTGGAAGGTGCACGAAACCCGATGTGTTCAAAAACTAGCTTTGAGCGCTGCGGTGCATCCGAAATATGCATTCAAATGCAATATCTGATGCTTGGGGACTGAAATCATCTGTCGGGAAGTGGGGAGGAAAACATGAAGTCGGACCCCTCGACAAGAAACAAGCTCAAAGCGGACATGTCCGAGGGATCGGACTCCTGGAAAGGCAACACCATATCCGCACAGCAAAGCCACAAAAGGGGGAAACGCTTGTCTCGTCTCGTTATACCTAACGTGGAGTATTCAGTGTATCTATCCACCACAAGGTCTCAATAACACTCATATAAACTTTGAAAAAGGCAGGTCTGGACGTGATATCCTCCTGTAATACAGCGGACACATGCGTAAGAACGCCTCCGACCCTGTCAGTCGCTTGTTTTATTGTAGCCAAAGCGCCGGAGTTGCACTAACATCACGATATCCGCCTTTATTCTGGACTAAAAACACCCAGCACCTGTTATCCAAACAGCCCCGATGTCAAAGATCCACCAGCTAGATAGATAATCGATACCCGACCCCTAAATTTAACACACACACCCCAAACTACTCAATAAAAGTTAAAGGGAGAGGTGGAAAGGAAAAAAACTTACTTTCTTCCCCCTCCAAAGCCGTCACCTCCGCTTCTCTCTTTGCTCTTGGGTTTATAAAACAGTCACATCCAGCGGCTTGCGAAATTGGACAATCAAAACGTGGAAAAACAGGGAAAATTACAATAATCCTCCAACTTTATATTGGGAAAAGGGGGTAAAATCACAAATGTCAAGCGTTTTGAGAGCTATCCCTTATTTTGGTTCCGGTGGCGGTGAAACGACGTGTCGACGGGCTGCCTCGCAGTTTCTCTTGTGGACGGGGGTCGGGAAACGGAGGAAAGGAAATGAAAATCCGATATGTCTTTATTCTGCTAATTATTATCGTTTTAGCCCTGTTTAAAAAAATGGCTGATTAAGTTGAGTGCGCATGTCTTTGTGTGTCTATTTCCCGATATGCACTCTGGGAATGGGTAGAGAGACAGAGAGAGAGAGAGAGCGAATGAGAGAGAGAGAGAGAGAGAGAGAGGGAGAGAGAGAGAGAGGGAGGGAGGGAGCAAAAGAGAGACGGAGAGGGAGGGAGAGAGGAGAGAAGTGTAATTAGTGAGTTGATCAACAGTCTCCACATTGCAAATGACGCGCACACGGAGCCCTGGCGGCCGCATAGGTCTATGCGCGCAGAAAAATCCTTTTGTATGGTTTCTCTCTAAGGGCCAAATCACATGTAGAACAATGGACAACCGCTTCCTGCACACCAAACAGGCTGGACTAAGAAGTACTTAGAAGTACTTAGAAGTCATTTTTGTCTATGAAAACAAGTTTTGCAAATATTTCTGTACTGAAGCGCAGAATGCTGCAACACATCTGATTTCACAAATACAAAATGACTATTTTGTTTTTCCCTCTGATGCTTATTTGTGTATTTTTGTAGTTTGTTTTTTATTGATCATGACACTACAGGTGAATTACTAATTCTAAAGATGCGCAGAATGAAAGAGTCTGAGCGGATTCCCGAGAAATGTTTGAATATTAAAAAAAATATATACTTGTGTGAGTTTCTACAAGGTTTGGAACAATTTAAGAAAATGAATGAAAGATTTTTTTTATCTTTGTGAATAACGCTTTTTTGTCAATAATGTGCACGAGGAAGCAAAAGAAGAAGAAGAAGAAAAAAAAACACCTGAGAGAGAGAGTCGAACCAACAAAACCGCCTTGTGTCGCGCATAAAGACGGGCCTGCACACTGAACAGATTTTATATGTAACATAATTTCAGTACAAAGGCACAAAACGCATTCATACACATGTGAGTAATTTACGCTTCACATGGATGTGCAGTTTTGTCTTTTTTATATCGTAGTCTATAATAATATACTGTTTTTTCCTGGAAGTGAGGAGATTGTATCTGAGCTGTTGCATATATGGTACTTATAAACATCCAAGCTTAAAAAATCAAAGCCACAATGCATCACAGTAATCCAGCACATGTTGGAAAGTCATCACTGCCCTTTCGGGACCGCTGAGGCCCCGTGTGGGTTCAATAGAGCCAAACTGCAAAATCCAATACAGGGTCACACATCCCCCTCTCTATTCAAAGCTCCATTCACTGGCGTTTACATTTAGTGTCCTTACAAAGTGCATCGGTCTGTTGGCCCTATATCCTTTCAATGCAAACCGTTTACTGTGTGTTTTTCCCCCGGTTTCTTAATAGTGGCTTTTGGGCAAGAGGAAGACTTTACACAGTCTCAATCGGGGAGAAAATCAAGAGATCTTGTTCGCCTTCATGGAAAAAATCGAAGCTGGGGGTGAATTGAACTGCATGAGCCGGGGCTTGGGATGTGATGATAAGGCTGCTGCTGGCAAGTGAACTACTAGGTCTACTTTGCAGCCACATTGACTGGACTGCACCCATACCAACTGGATCCTTAAGAAGCCAAGAGATCCGAGCCCGACCCGACCCGAGGCTGTTTATTCTGGGTTTAGAGAGGTCTCTGACAAAGGGGGTGGGTGGGTCGAGGTGAGGAACAGAGGCGTCACTTTTCACCCGGATCCAAGGCTCCTGCTGCTGCCGCCGCTACTGCTGCAGCTGCCCCCCTGTCCTCCAGGGGGGTTTTCTAGCCTGTCAGCCTTGGGAGGCGTCGCTCACAGACGGCTTGGAGAGTCGAGTCTACCCGCTGCTGCAGGATGCGCAAAAAAAGTCCACCGCGGCCGTGCGTCGAGCTTCCCAAAGGAGTGGACCTATTCCTCATTTAAGACTTCATACATCTAAACGGAGGACTATTGTAGCCATAAAACACCGTGATTTTTTCTTTCTTTCTTTCTTTTTTTTAAACGAACATCTCTATTTCCGTGAAAGGATGTATTTCTTTTACACTTTCTAGTGATTAAATTTGTGCGCGCTGTTGACATTTTCAGCGAAGTTGCGTTTGTCATTTTATTTGTTTTCAGTAAGAAAAAGGAGAAAGTACAAAGCGGATTTAGGGGACTGATATAGGCTACCGCTTATCTTAACCTCCTGCGTTTTGTAAATCCCCCCGGTCTCCACCCTCCCTCTCTCCCTGCAGACGATGCTCTTTCTCCGGAGGACCGCTTTACAATAGACGGCGTTAACTAATATTTCGGCCCATTTCCATATCAGCAGCATCCTCAATTAATTATAGATTTTTATCTGTAAACTCTCGCTCCGGTTTCTCTGTGTGTGTGTATGTGCGTGTGTGTGTGTGTGCGCGCGTGCTTATGTGTGTGGGTGTGTGTCGGTGTGTGCGCGCGAGAGTGTGCGTGTATTTCTGTGTACCAGAGCAAATAAATTACTAAGAAATTTCTCCGTGGCATCACCAGAAACATAGACCAGGATGACTGAAATTAAACTCTTCCAATTGTGGTGTAATTATAAAACACTAAAGGCATTGTGTTTGTTTTATTTTTTAATGCTTCTATTGACAAATGAAAGGTTAGACTGAACTCTCGTGGTGATCTTATCGTAGATCAATAACTTTGAATCGTCCGAAGATATAAGCTTGAGACACTGGAAGATGCCATGGGATGAGACTATTGTTGGTCCGTCAATATATTCTCTGCTGACAAATTGAAAATCTGGATTGATTGTTTCGCTTGATTTTTATTTGTTAGATTTTTTTTTTTGAAATAATGTTTTTCTTTTCTCATTTCTGCATCCTGCTGTTTAATACAAACAGTCACCTGGTCAGTGTTTTTTCTGGATGTGCCTACAGACTTCCACCTTGTTTGTCCTATGCGTCGGCGCCCTCATGGGGTTGCATGGCTGACCCCTCAGCCTCACCAGGACACACACAAAAACATGCAAAAGCCCACAGCTCTGACCCGCAGCCTGCCACAGTGACCCACTGGCCAACTCTCGTCCAGCAAACACACGCACAAACAAGCGTTATAAAGGCCCACATAACAGACAATAACAAGTTAAGTGTAACTCTTTCAAATCATGACACCAATATGAGCTTTAGCAACTATTTGCACAATAATTAAAATGCACTTAAAAATCTCTCTTTTAAAATATGTACAATAATTCAAACTGTATTTTAACCACGATAAAAGCAAAATGTGACACGAGAAATGCTCTAAATGTGAAGTCACTTGCAAGTTGTCACCTGAGTTAAATTAAGGTGCAGAGTTGCAAATCAATTAATTGCAAATAAATCAAACAGACAGAATTACTTCTGCGATTTCAGCTAAAATAATGTCTGAGAAAAAAATGTTTCTTCAACTTGTTTGCTGACCAAACACTCCACAGAGAAGAAGTCAAAAGCATTTTACTCCTTAGCAATAAAAAGAGGAAAACGTTGGAAAAGCTGTGAAACAAAATGAAGTTTTTGACCATATATGCTCAACATAAACTCTGTCGACGTCCTGAGACTTAGCCCTAAAGCCATCCAACAACGCTCCATAAATATGCAATCGTTATAAAAACTTCAAATTTACCTCCTCTTACCTCTTTTAAATCCCCCAAAAGCATAAAGCATAGTAAGCCATTGAAAGAGAAGATAAATAAAAATGTAGACTCTTGGTACCTTTGGTATAAAGCATTCCGTTTTTCTTCTTTTCTGTCTTTCTCTTGCTCAGTAGCGATCCGATAATAGCATATGGAAAGTGTTTTCAAAATGCCCAGATTTGGCACATTGTCATTGAAAAGAGAGGAGCGCAGTGATGCGGTGCTACAACAGGGGAAATGAGTTGCGGATTGGACGCAGCCCGCCTCGGTGCGGACTTATCCCACTTTAATTTAATATTCCACAATCACACACACTAGTGATGGCATATAGGCTAATTCAAGGAGAAATTCAGAGGGAAGGAAATGCTTTTGTGTGTGTGTGTTTTTTTTTTTTTACACCACTTTATTTGATTAAGGAGAGAGGCAGCACAATATTGTGTATTATCTTTTTCACTCTGTTTCCCTTTTTCTCTGACTTCTCCCCCTCCCGAGTCAGATTTTATATTTTTTTTATATATGAAACAATGGATATTTATTTGTTTGTATTTAGATCATTTATTTAAAAATCAACAACTCTGACTTCTCTGCGCATCGGTGTCACACTGGAATCATCCCTAACATAAAATCGAGACCCATAAACGCTTGTTTGTAAAACACTGAACCCAAAATCAATGTATTGGGACATTTCAATCGATTATATAAACGAAAATCCATACGCAACATGAGACCGGTATCAGCCCACTCTCCCGCTCCCTTTTAAAGAGAGAGAGACGGAGGGAGGGAGAGAGGGAGAGAGAGAGAGAGAGGGAGAGAGAGAGAGGAAAAAAAGCAGAGAAGAGAAAAAAGGGAGAGCTTGTAGTGCCTGGGCTAAAAACAAAGACTGTCAATGCAGCCCTTTGCTTCAGTCATTTGGATCAGGGCTTCTCCAACATTTTCAACTCAAGGAGTCTACCCCTAAATAGACACACCTCACGCCAAGGGTCCCCATTTATTTAATTGGATTTTGTCCCTCAGACTCCCAATATTCATTTTCTGTTGTTATTGATTGAGAATTACATTGTAAACATGCTGTAAGTGTGGCGCTAATGGTGATACAAGTGAAACCTTTGTACAGACACATGTTCTCTAATTGGAATAATTTCATGTTAATGAAATCACAGTGAAATTAAATAATTCCTCATTGTGCCTGGGGGGACCCCCTGCGTGGCCTTGGCGGACCTTTGAGGATTCTTGAACCCCACTTTGGAGAAGCACTGACTTAGATGTCAAAGTGCTTCCAGATGCACAATGATAGTGCGAGTCCTGATGACAACAATTAGACAGAAAAATGCCCTAATCAAACGGGGCCACACGGGATTACGTTGCATTTCAAGGGTCAAGGGGAACCCGTTTCAGCACCCCTACCCCCCCACCAGCCCCCCCTCCCGACCCGTCCCTTCCCTCCACCCGTCTGTTTCCACACCAAATATCACATTTCAGCATCACAAGCAACAATCAAGCACTTCAGGCACTATAATCAGGTATGCAAATCCAAAGGAAGGCACGGACACGATAGCCGCTGCGCACCGTCAGATGAGCTATTGCATAAACTGTGCATTAATATGCAACATGATATGAGAGGGGTAAGAATCGGGGGAATGGGGGACAGGCGGAGGGGTAAAATAAGGAGGTGCCAATCATGTAAAATTTACATGGGACCACAGCTGTTAGGGCTCTCGAGGAGGGGAATAGGTGGGGTGGAATTGGAGGGGGGGGGGCGTGAGATTAGGAGACAGGGAGAAGGAGGAAGGGGTGGAGGTACAGGGGTGGTGGGTCCGTGCAGCCGCCGGTGCCACTCTGTTTATTTGATAAGCCTCTGACTGTAAAGTCTTTACCCAGATGCAGGCGGGGCAGGGTCTGCCGTGATCTTGAAGAAGAACAAGTGTTGTGGCAAGGAATAAGGAGAAGTGGAAGAAGAACAGAAACAAGAGAGGGGGAGAAGGAGAAGAAGGGTGACTTGGTAGACGCAGCATTTCGGGTCGCTCACTAGAGGAGATCAACACTCCAAGTGCACGCACACACACATACACATACACATATGTGCGTCTCTCTCACACAACACACAGCACCAAACACCACTGCTGTTTCCATTCAGTCTCACCTCGCCCTGCTGCCCTCCTCCCACTTGGCCTTTTGGTCCTCCGATCTTTTTCATTGTTGATCCCGCTTTAATAGACACGCGTCTAGTGAGTGTCCTCCATATATGGTCAGGGGGAATAAAAAGCCCCCCAAAACGGCCTCCTCGTGATGCCCCCCAAACACACAACACACATATCGGCCTCCAGCCCCGTTCCACACCAAATACTATTGATTATCACTCAGATCCACATACACTTATAGACACGTAAAGCTGCCGTAGATGGGAACAATAGCACCTGTATGATCCGCGTGAAAGAAAGAGAAATAAATTGATTAGCTGCCAAAATGAAGATCGAAATAACTTCAATTACTCTCAATTAGTAATTTACCTACAATATGCATATTTAAATAGTAGAATTACTGAAGGAATAAGTAACAAAAAAATCAATATACTAAGCTACATTAACATAACTTCTATAATAATATATTTAGAAAATAAATTGCATTGCATCAAATATAATAATAATAATAACAATAATAATAATTATAATAATAATAATAATTACAAATGACTGTGCACGCTGTTGTAAAGCATTAGCATAAAATGTAAGTGAAATCAGAGCAATAAAAAATTAATTTGAAACATATCAGTACGCCTGTTATTTAATGGCGAAAGTAAGACTGCTATATGTTGTCACATGGCTTATTAGAGTGCTTTCTTCATGACAACCCAGGAGCTTGAACATGTCAATTTAGTGGTCCGAGAGGTCCTTTTAGATCTCCAGGAGCCCCCTCTCCCTCTCTCTGGGGGACTGTCACCCCTCCACCTTCCCACCCCATCATCCATTCATCCATGCCCCCCCCCCCCCCCCCCCACCACCACCACCACCACCACCACCACCACTTCCTCCCCCCCTCCATCGCCCCCCCTCTCCTCTCCTCTGACACTCAGTGGGCCATCCCAACACGGCAAATAACCCGGTCAGTACCGAGAAGTCAGTTCTATGGTAACAGATTGACATCTCGACATCCAGGGGAAAAACGTCAGGAGCATCTCATAGCCAGTGCTGGGTTCAAAAAGTAACATCTTACCCATGACTTTAAAGTAATATTACTGTAATGTACTTACATTTTGTTCATGATATCGCCGCTGTTAAATTATCTTTCTTTAGATTCGCGTTTTCCCGCAAAAATATGAATATTTTAATAATTTCAATTTATTCCGGTCTCTAACATTAACAAACGCTGACCTAAAATGGGACATTTTAAACAATTAATTCCAATTGTATGTGTAAATTGGCGGAATTAATAAATTAAATTAATTTTAAAAAATTAAAAAGCAGACAAATCAGACGTTGTATTTGGGTGGGAAAAGGCTACAAAGCAAAGAGTTACCACCCAACGCTGTCAGCTGTGAGCTTGTACAGTCAGTCAGTCTCCTGCCTGGACGCCATCATCTATCAAGCCAACCAAGTCAACCGGAGGCGCAATGGCCAATGCGTAAATGCGCACGGATTAGCGGATGCGGCTCAGACAAATTGGCAACGCTTGAAGCGAAAGAGAGAATAAAGAAAGACAGAGAGAGAGAGGCGTCATTTTTTTCAGGTGTGCAGTGACCCTGAAAGATGCTTGTTGGCTTCATCACTGCGTTAGAGGAGTCCTTATGAGGGCTCTTCACCCTCCTTTCCGAGTGACCATCATTAAACCGGATGCCCTGGGTTCAAGCAGTCATTTCGGCAAGCATCTACCGTGCCGAAGTGTCATTGAGCAAAACGCTCAATCCCTCCCAGCTCCAGACGCCTGTTTTATGAGTGAGTCTGACCTCTGACCTCCTTGTGTTGGGGGGAAAGACAGGGGATTTTCCCTATCGAGATCAACGAGATTTAACATGAGAATTTATTATTACAGTAAAAAAAATACAGCGGATCCCAATATTTATTTTAAAAGCCTGTCAAACTTCAGTTTATTCATAAAATGATTTAATCTTTTCTGCCCGTAGATGTTAAAAATACATTAATCAATCTGGAATTTTCAACATAAACAGCTCATTAAGTTTTGTAAAAAATAAAAATAAAAAAAATATTTGTACAAATTGTATGATTAAAAATTAACCACCTCATTATACATGCAAATTCTATAACTGTAAATTCAGTCAATCATACAACCATGATACATAGATAGATTTTGGAGACCAAGAGAGAAATTACTTTGTATTTTAATGCAAAGTCAATATTGTTTTTATGGAATAAACACCATAACTTATTCACAATCAAACAAGCAAGTAAACTGTGGATAAAAGAGAAATGGTACAAGCAACCCCTCAGCACACATATATACACACACACGCACACACACACATACACAGACACACACAAACACAAACTCTGTTATGTTTTCAATTTGGGTTGAAATGTAGACATTTTCCCTTGGTTGCATAACTGCCATCCGTATCGCCCCTCCCTTCAATTAAATGCTATTTCTCCCAAACAAAATGTCAGAATCATTCCACACAGGGTAGTTCAACAGTGATTTGTTCTGAAAGCTATGTGTCTTTCTCTGAGATGGTGTGTGCATTTGTGTTTGTGTGTGTGTGTGTGTGTTTCTGTTTGTGTGTCCTGACCTCAATTCTAACTGGGTTCACAAAGGGACGGAAAAAAGGTGCCTAAAAATACATTTAATTCACAATCAGCCCAGCTGAGCTGAGAATGACAAATCCTTTTACAACGCCCCACAGTGAGATGTGAGATTATGAAATATAAACATACACACACACACATACACATGCATGCATGAAGTCGTGCAAACTACACACGTGCATGGGCCTCACAAAAGAGAAGGTAAAACACAATCAGCTGTGGAAATTCCAAAATGAATTCTGCTGCAAAATTACAGTATGTGTTTTAAAATATATATATATATATATATATTTTAAAGACATGACAGACTTGAAAACCAGAAATACCAGAAACATTTCCACAATGTTGAAGTAGATAAATATTGAGAAAATAATTTAGTGGAAGCTAAAATATTCATTCCACTTTGTTCTGATGAATATGCAGTTTTTGTGTTCCGCCAAGGTAATTACAAATCCTTAATTTTAAAGAGCTAAATTAATAATACAGGTTAAATATTTAAACATACAGTATGTAATTACAGTTTCTTTGTAGAGGAGTAGCAGCTCAACTGAAAATAAAATCAAAATACCACAATCTTGTTTGATAATGGAAAAAACTGTATAAAGGGAATATTTTTCCTTTTCATGTGACCACTTGACAAGCAATAAAACTGCTGGGCTGCAGTCGTTCATCTTTTCCGTATATATACCAGCAGACGGACACCCCGCTCAAGTCCGCTGGCTCAGAGAGATTCCAAGATGGCCACGCACCTGTCATGGAGGTGGATTGTCATGATTATGTATGGAGATCACCTCAAGGCCTCTGTAAGCTATGAAGAGCATGCACACCTCGAGTTGCTGGTTCAACGCCGGTCAAAAGCACATCGTTTTAAAACCGCTGACTGCTCTTTAGAAAGAAAGGATAAACCCTGGCAGTGTCTCCTTTCTCCCACTCTCTCTCTCACTCTCTCTCTCTCTCATGCTTCCTTTCTCTTTCTCTCCATTGCCCTCTCTCTCTTTCTCTCTCTCTCTCTCTCTGTCTCTTCTTCTCTCTCTCTCGCCCCCTCTCTCACATCAGAAGCGCTGAAATGCACCCCAGGGCCAAATCGCACAGAACAACCCCTCTGAGCCAGAGAAAAAAGCTGGAATCCGTTTGCCCTGATATTTCACCAGCACCAGCCAGGAGCGAGGGGGAGAGGGAAAGACACAGAGAGGGAGAGAGAGAGGGGGAAAAGAGACTGGGGCAGAGAAAAGGGATAGATGGGAAAACGACAGACCAGGGCTGCATTTATTGGGGGTGTGAGTACCGCGCTGTAGGCTGTGGGATGGTCGGGAGAGTGCAAGGTGTTGTTGTTAGGTGTGGTTGGGTTTACTGAAAGGGAAGAGCATGCATAGATAGGATGGTGGAGGAAAAAAAAAAGGGAGAGATGGAAGGATTGGTCATGCGCAAGGTAAGAGAGAGGCTTTGTTTGATTGTATGTGGGGGGAGTGGGGGTGAGGTGGGGATGAGGGGATGGAGGGAGGGGGCTGAAGCTGTCGTCTGTGGGGTTATTATTATTGCAGGCAATCTTTGTGTGTGTGTGTGTGTGTCTGTGTGTGTATGTCTAAGAGAGCGAAGGAGAGATGAGGAGATATGAGATTCAGCTGCGAGGTCATTATTTTTTTCTGACGCATGTCATGAGGCTAAAAGAAGGTTTGAAGTCATACACACTCCTGTCATCACTGATTATGCGGGCTCATTTGCATATTTAACAAGAATTTGTGACACAGGTACCTGCTGAAGTATTGACTAGTGTGTTTTAGCCACATATTGATCTATTGATTGGAGTGTGAGGACTGTACTCAAATACAGTATGTGACATCCGGTGCACAAGTATACACACACACACACACACACACACACACACACAAACACAAGTTGACCCAGCTGATTAACATCTCTCCCACTATCTCAGTAATAATAACTGTAAGAACAGACTACCTTAACAGTGTAGAAATAACTGATAAGAGGGGAAAAAAAAGGGCAGAAAATAAAAAAAGGATACAGAGGTTTAAATGAAAGCGAGGCTAGAGGAGCAGAGTCGGTGAGAGGAGCGTTTTTTTGCCATTTCACCCAGTTTAATAGGAGGACAGTTAATGGGCCTTTTTTATCGGGCACAGGCATCAATCAAGAGGTGTCAGGCGACTGCTGAATCTGGGCTGTGGTCCTCTTCACAGATGACTGATTAGCAAGCCAAAATCACCAGATCCATCTTCCGACGGTCACTTTTATTACAGTCATTTTTAAAGTGACAGCAACCTGCCTTGTCTCACAACACTGGCCACTGCATATATATTCTCATCTTCTCTCCCCCTCTCTCTTCCCCTCTGTGCATCTGTCTTCCTCTCTTGTTCTGTCGCCGGGTATTTGGTCAGTCACTCTCCTGTTGTTTCCCCCCACCCCCCCACCCCCACTCCCTTCCTTTCTCTTTCTTTTAACTACTTTTATCTGACTTTCTCTCTGTCTCTCTCTCTAAACCCTCCCCACCACCACCACCACCACCTCCTCACCCCCTGTTGGTGCTACACTTATTCTCTCACTCTGCTGGGCAGGTTGAGGGGAAGCAGGGTCAGGGAGGTGTGGAGAGAGACAGGGAAAAGAGGGGAGAGAGGAGAGAAAATAAGACCCCCACCTCTTCCATTGTCTGAAGGGTGTGTTCTGAATCCCTATATCGGCCAGTCTCCAGAGATGGCGAGAAATTCGTTTTTGCACAGTTCCCCTGCTGTCTTACATTGGAGGAGGAATTCTCCATTCCCGAGCACAAGATGAATGTAAATGAAACAGTTTTCGGCGTGCAGCGCGTTGGTCACAGCTGCATTTACATGGCTGCACTCTGCAGATGGCATTTTAAGAAACAGAAAAGGGTGACATTAAAGTTGGAGGCCAGGGAGTGTTAAAATGTGTTTTTTGGGGCCAAGATGTAATAATATGTTGATGGGAAAGGGGTGTCAGGAGACTGTCTCGGGGTAGAATTTTGTTTGGAGCTTGTCACTCAGATTTTTTATCCTTTCCTGCTTCAGTTTACTTACAGGCTGCGTTCAAAATAAATCACTGCATCAAATAATCATCGTGCAATCATTCAAAATGGCAGCTGAGCTATGTTTACCCAACGGTTTGCATACATGTGTGTGTGTGTGTGTGTGTGTGTATGTGTGTGTGTGTGTGTGTGTGTGTGTGTGTGTGTGAGTGAGCCAGTGTGTATGAGGCCAGGCTCTAAAGAGCACTCCTGTGTCTTGGCAGGAGATATGCTAATCGCAACTGACATCAATCTGAAAAACATCAGCCGAAGTAACATGTGTCTAAGATTACATTTACAACCTTCTGAGCAAAGAGGGACAGCGTGTGCGCGCACGCACGCACACACACACACACACGCAAACACACACAGTGAGGGAAAAGTGGGTCAGGTAAAACAAGCAAACGTATTTCAGAGACAGCCTGCCATTTGCGATGTCCTCAAAAAACAACTGATTGAACAGCTTGTCGAAACATTAAGGCTCAAATTTGAAAGCTTTGGAGTCGTCTTAAACACAGAAGGGATTATTCTATTAAACAAATGTGTTCTTTGTTTTTCACTGCCCGCTTAAATACTGAAAGCTTTTAATATTGAGACACAAAAAAGCTATTAGTCCCTCCTTTGTTCAGACGTTTAAAGTTAAGGTTATGAGTTCCTTCCTTTGTGTTTTTGGAAGGGGTGGGGGGAATACGTCATTCTTTCTCAGGCTGTGATATGCATTAGAAGACAACCTGGGTCACATTTTACAGTGAAGCACCTGAACATCAGAGCGACTCGGGCGGGTGTAAAATATGTGTCCTGCTAAAACCTATTTGGATATGGCCCTTAGATGTGTGTATGTGTGTATATGTGTGTGTGTGTGTGTGTGTTGAGGGGGGGCAGATAGACAGAGAGACATGCACACACAGGAAATCATAGTAATGGTGCTAGCAGCTGTGGCTTGCTAAGTGAACACATACGACTGTAGATATACTGGATCGGGCTTTCCTTAAGCTCGGGATCCGATCTGTGTGTGTGTGTGTGTGTGTATGTATGTCTAAGTGTGTGTGTGTGCGTGTGTGTGTGTGTGTGTGTGTGTGTGCAGCAAAGTTTGAATTTGCACCAAAACTCTCTCTCTCTCTCTCTCTCTCTCTCACACACACACACGAAAACACTCAAGACTCAGATTCATTTGACTCAACTGAAAAGCGTCTAAAATTGATGCAACAAACTTTGTCTATTTGATTGGTGAGCTGTCTTCCTCTCTTTTCCTCTCTCTCTTTCACACACACTTATACACACATACACTTTCATTCTATCTGGAGGGCAGCGGGGCACTCAGGGGTCTGACAGTGAATTCGTCCCGAACATCCGCCAATAAAAGATCGCTGCAGTATTTTACGCTAGAAACGTTTGATGACAAGCAGTAACTAGCGTGAAATTCCCCCTAGATTAAATGTCCTAGGAGTTGTATTCCCATCCGGCGAAAACACACATCTGTGAGCATGTAAGACTGCACACACATGCACACACATATACACACACACACACACACACACACATGCACACACAAACTGTAAACCTCAGTCAGGGTATACCCCTCAGCAGGGGGAAGGCACAGGAAACAAAGATAAATCCTGAGATGCACACACACTGACACACACACACACACAGGGACGTACAGTACACTAACGCACAGACATAGTCCCATGCACGTACACTGACATGACCACACATATAAACTGTATATATAGTATATAAATACATGCACACGTCGGCATAGAGAAACACTGGCTTACTCACAGGCGTTCAGACTGGAGACACACCGGGGGGCAAATCATAGCAGGAGACTTGTAGCGTGTTTGGCTGATTACCAGTAGAGCAAATAGCGGAGAGAGCATGCTCACATTGCCACCTCCATCCTCCTACATACACATACACACACCTGTTTCTTTGTTGGTTAGTGTGCTGATTATTATAATAATTGTTGTTATTATAACTTTTGCTTTTCCTTTTTTTTTTCTTTACCATTCTGCTCTTTTTGTGGGTGTGTGTGTGTGTGTGTGTGTGTCAAGGGCTGGAGAGAGAAACAAAGTCGGCCTCACCTGGCACTAAAGATCTCAAGACGTGAAATTACTCAGTTAGGCAGGTAACATTGAAATCAAGGCTGGACGTTCTTAAGGGTTGTTTGTATGAAATGATTATTGGTGTGGTAGGTTACAATACAATAACTGAACTAAAATCTGACTGATTAAACTAAATTTGCTAAATTTAACCGCTTTCCAAAAAAAAAAAAAAAAAAGAAAGAAAAGAAAAGTTAAACAGCATCATGCTCTGTTTGTCAGGACAGAAGGACAGAAGCAAAGCTGTGACAGAGTCGGAGAAAGGATTATAGAAAGAGACAGGACAGCAAAGTTAGCAACATGCTGTAGTTAACTTCTATTCCGTTTTCTGGGAAATCCGTCTCTTTCTCAGTCTCGCTGGTACTGCAGAGCCCTTCTTTTCTTGTAGAGACTCAGCAGAGAGGCAGAGAAGGAGAGGAAGACTCAAATTGAGACCATGTGAAATGCATAAGCTGTATTTTAAAACAATTTAAATATGTAGAGTGAGAAACATATCCGACAACCTACTGCAGACTTTCTCTTTCTCATTTCTCTTTCTGAGACTGAATAGACCTCCTGAATCTTTTTATTACTTTATATTACTTTACTTTCCCCCTTCGACAACATTCTATTCACTTTAGAATGATTTTATAAACTTATAACAAAGGACTTAAACACCGCCTGGCAATCAATCAGATTATCTGAAGGCAAAATGTATTTCAGTTTTAATCAGTTTTAGATTATTTTGCGTCTGGTGCCAACATTCAGTGAATCTCAAATGTCTGACTTGTTTCGAATATTTTAAATACATTATATATCACATACAGTTTGGATATGTTTTAAAATGTGGAAAAAGAGCATCAATTTCAGCCTAGTCTGGAGCTCGGTCATATCAAGAAACAGTATATACATCACTATATATTCAATAAATGTCCGTTTGAAAATCCAACCACATCGGGCCAATTTCGTAAATATAGTACGTAATGCCACCTGGTTCTTATGCAAGGCTTCCTGCTGTTCTCATGCAGGGAAAGTCAAGGCCGAGTATGAGGAGGTCAGGCAGAGGTAAGCCTAAATAAAGTCTCTAACTGGGCTGCTTTACAAGCCTTAGTTAAAGATATTGATTCAGTCATAAAAAAAGCAACATTCTGCTTAGTGAAGAGAAAGTTGCAGTTTACAGCTTGTATGTTCATATCATCCCCTGGCATGTGTTTCCCTTACCGCAGTTATGTGCCATAATTACATTAGACTTATGACCTTTCAGAAGGGCGGGAAGGGGCAAAAAAAAAAAAAAAAAAAAAATCTTGAACATCTTAATTTGATCCGTTTCAAACAAGAGAGGCCGATTTTGGAAGAGGAGGAGGAGGCTGCACACATAACATATTACAAGGAGAGCGGTGCCAGCTAAAAGCGGTGCCCTGTTTTTTATTTTCACTTCATATTCTTCAATGAAAGGTTCCTTTGTTGTCTACTGGCTGATTGACTTTAATGAGAAACATTCCATTGTACCAAACGTTGGTTTTACAAACTGAACTTTGTGTTCCTCTTACTTGTTTTCAAATTAGATTCAAAAAGGGGACACAGCGGTAGAGGCAGGGCCCCGGCCGTTCGGCATCACAACAAACATGACATGCACATGCACACAAGCACGCTCGAGTCATTCATATATACTCGCACACAATGCTTTAATCCCTTATCCTTTACACTCCAAACTGTGTTATCGGCTGTATAGAGAATTCAAAAAGCATGACTATGACACAGAGGGAGGAAGAACAATATTTGGAGGAGGAAGGGACAGAAATGGAGGGATGAGAAGACAGGATAAAGGATTTTGTTCTAACTATGCAACAGTATTCAACTTGATACTCTTACGGCATTAAACATGGTTCACATATCAGCCTGCAAGTGTGTGAGTGTGTGTGTGTGTGTGTGTGTATGTGTGTGTGTGCGTGGTATCGACAAATTCAGCCCTTGATCTGTGAAGAGGAGGTGATGGTGTCTTAAGAGTTGGTTGTGCACAAATTGTGTAGATTTAGCCACTGGAAACAATCATGTAGTGTGTGTGTGTGCGTGTGCGTGTGCATGTGTGTGTGTGTGTGTGGATGGAGCTACTGAAAGCAATTCCTCAGAATAACCGGTGAGTTGGACTACCTGCTGGCATGAGCTAAGCTGTAGATCGATAACAAGTGTTAGTGCGTGTGCGTCTGTATATGTGAAAGTGTTTGTCGTATGTTTATTTGTGTGTGTGGGTGGGTGGGTGTGGGTGTGGGTGTGCATATGTGTGTGCTGAGGCATCATACGGTTACTGGAACACTTACTATATTTAGCTCCCTCAATGCAACATCAGGTTTTAAGAAAGCAATCCATCTGAATTATGGCAATAAATATCCATCAGCCGATGATCTTAAGTGAAACTAACAAGTGTTCCTAAATTCTTTATAAAATTACACCTGAGCGAGAACAGATTAGATGTTAGAAACATTTAGGTCAATAATACAGTTTAGACAACAAGATCGGATCGATACGCTCACATACACACACAAACACGCACATGCATGTATACACACACACACACACACACACGTACACAGATTCAGTTGCCATGGTGGCTGTATGTTTTTTGCATGTTCCTGTCACATTGGTGACGTATGTGTCATGTGCTGAAGGGCATGGTGACCCAAGCAGCCAGCAGCCTTTCCTCAGGGGTGACACGTCCATTACGCTCTAACAACACGGACAGCCAACATCAGAGGCCCAGTTCAACCTGAAACAGGCTCTGACAGCTGCTCTGGCAGTTGTCTGCATACCGCTGCTGCTCCTGTATCACTAAGAATCATTTCTAAAAAGATTTCAACATATGTTTGAATTTCCACAGCATAATTTCAATAGGTGTCATGGGTCCAATGTTCATGAAACATGCAGAAGGCCCTGGAAACCTTCAACCTATTGGCCTTTACTTTCTGCTGGCTTCTGCCAAGCTTTGCCGCAGGCAAATAAAACGCACAGTCATGTGATATTATAGCATATATTATAGAGCGTTAGGCTGTGATCAGATAGGACAGCTGAGTGAGTGCTGCTAGTGCGGCCAAGCTACAGGAGGTCTGGCTCTGATCCATCTCTGTTGTTGGTCATATCTGATAGGCGTTCAGCCTAATCAATGCATGGAGCAATGGAGTTGGATGCTTTATACACAAGCTGTTATATTATAATATTATATATGGCATTTTGGACCTACTCAGCCTTATAAATAATGAATGTGATGAATCCACACATAAAAAACTACATTATCAATTATTTTTGTAATATAAATTTGCACAAGCTTTATAAAGATGATAAGAGAAAAGACAAAATAGCACTTTGCTGTTTTTTAACCCAATAAACAATATATTTACATACCTCTAAATGTTTCAATCTTTCAGGGTAAAACAGCTGCAAAACACACCAAACAGGTTTTTAAAAAAGTATGTGGTAGTTAGGTATTAAAGCACCACTCCATCTGGACGGGTTTTGTTGCTAACAGAGCTGGTGCAACTGTTAAAGATGCTATGCTGCAGCACAGACCACAGGTCAGAGACACAAAGGTTCCATGCACAGTGTAGCTCAATGGTAACACAAACAGCACAAGGTCAAAGAGCACAGAAAGTACTTAATGCGTGTCAGCTCTGTAGTCACAGTTTGGCAGATAAACCAAAGTAATAAACTGAATAATGTTGTTGCCAATAGAAGTGAATGACTGGAATGTGGTTACTGCTATGTTTGCTTTAGGAGATAAGGATGAAGAAAGAAGAAAACTATGTTAATTATTTTCCCCTAACTGTTAACTTATTTATTTGCTGTTAATTAATTTTCCTCCTGTTCCAAAATGGCAAAAGCAGAGATATTTTCAGCTTTAGCCACCATGTCCTAAACACCAACCACCATTTTGGAGATGTCTGTGATCCGCGCCAAGCAAATGACAACAACTGATGAAACGAGTGCAGGCTTGTTCAGATAAACATTTTGAATAAAGTGATAAATTGAGGAGCAAAACTTTTGAGCGTTCAAGGGCGTAGGTTTGGTTTAACTTTGGTAGGGACATTTTTGTCGGACGGCCAAAATAATTGTGTATGTGTACTTGCTCTCTATCACTCTTTTCATACTCTTTTCATAGGCACATGTGTACACACACACACACACACACACACACACATAAAGAGCCTGACTCTGCTCAATGTTTACTTTAATGTGCATTTGCTGACTTGCCTGAAACTGGACGTGTATCATGTTTTTTTGGGGATTTTTACATTTTATTTTATAGATAGACTATGTAACTATAAATCTGAAACCAAAATTAATATTCAAAAATAACATAATACTTGTAAGTGCTGCTCTCTAAGTAGCTGCTGGAAGGTTTTCAAACCTCACCTGAGATTCTGTCCTTCATTCAGTTTGTGGATTTGGGCAACACAATTCGAGAGTTTCATGGCAGAGCCACAGTGATACTCAAAGCTATCTTTAAATCATCTCAAAACCTTCTATTTGTATTATTTTTCATTCAACGTCTCAACTTATGGCTAGATCATTCACTATGACATCAGAGCTCACCTGACAGGCTGCAGCTCACCTGTCTGTGAGTCTCTGTGCTGCTCAGGCTGCTGCTAATAAAATGAAACCTGACAGGCACAAACAGATCAGTTGGATGAGCTGTGGCTAATTTAGCTTATGAATAATGTTCATGTCTTAATGACACATATGCAATAATAACTCTGCTCCTGATCCACTCATGGAAAAGGGGACAGATGACATTAATAATAAATATTTCTCCCTCTAATTTCCAAGATTAATGTTTGGACTGATTACAGAACATTATTAACTAAGCCCAACTATTGTGAAAGGACCAGATGTCTTAATTTGCTTTTGGGAGGAATTTTCACCAACAGTGAAAAAATTGTTTAATTATACAGCATGTCTGAGCAACAATCACAAAATAGCTAACAACACCTAACACCTGAAATTAAATATAATATTGAAAGATCTTAGTTTTATTCAGTGAAGTCCTTTTCAATTCTGTGACGTATAGAACGTTTAAACTATAAATACAAACCACTTCAGATTTTCCACCTCACTGACTCCACTACTGCTGCTGCAAGTCAACAATGTGTAAAGCTTGAAGTTGAGGGTTGCCAGATCATCAGGTCGAGTATCCCCCATATCCTGCTGTTTCACTCTTTACAATAATAGTACACTTTTTTTTCCAGAAAACACACAAACTAGCAACTCTGCAGAGATTTGCAGATGCAGAGAGTTAAAACAGCTAGATTATTTGACATTGGTAAAAATCTTGGTAGGTACATGTCCCAGCTGTCCATACCCACTTGGAATACTTGGAATGAAAACATTCCATTTACATTCAGAGTTGTTTCAAAATAAAGCATTATGTATTTACACTTTCACATCCCACACCATAAAAAAGTTAAAGCATATTTTAATTGGCTTGCAAAGACAAAAATTCTGACTTCAGTGAGTTGTTATGACACTGTTACAGAGCTACATAAACTGAGCAACCAAAATATAAAACAGATCAGATTAAAATATTTCTAACTTTATCCCCCCCGATAGGTTGTTAGTATTCTGGTGAGCATGTCTCAATGTGAAAAAAAAAAAAAAAGTTGATATGTCTGGCCTGGCACTAAACATAATCACTCACTGAAAACAAGGAGAAAGAGTTTTGAAGCCCTTTTTGATGTAGGCAGCAGCTCGGAGTCAGTAATGAGGATGTTGATTTTGTTCTGATTATAGAATTGCTGGTCTGTTTGTTGATATTGCTCGGCTGTGTCCCTCCCTCCCGCTGAGCAACATGGACACCAGCTGCCAACATGTGAATTAAAATTACTTACCATCCAATTAGTCACACCGCTCTCACTTGGTGCAGAAAATGTTCTGCACAACAAGAGATCAAATTCTGACTTCCGAGACCGAGGCCTTACTGTTGCTTATGAGACAGGTCCAACTTGTGCTACTGAGATATAGTATTTAAGGCAACAGTAAAAGATGTAATCATAACACCATCTTCTATGTGAATTACTGTCATAAAGGAATTGTTTGGGAATTTGTCAGAGGGTGCAAAGAATTAGCTGGAAAGCAGCTGATAATGAAATATAAGATCTGTACTGTGCATTTATGTTTAGCCTTTCATTCATCATACACAAACATACCCTTAGTGAACTCTGCTCTGACCTGCTGTCAACTTTAGATGATCATACACATCCACGACACTCCATTTACAATCGACAAACTCAAAGGAAGCAAATACACCATCCCCAATCTGTCGCACACACTGTGAATTTCAAGATGCACTTAAAAAGCGGCTGAAACAACTCATACACCCTCAAACCCTCTTAGTAAAAATGCTAAAATCTGAGCACTCCCATTATACATAATTTAGGGGAATCTATATTCATAGAAGTGCAGGGCGTGTTGTGCTCAATGGGGTAAAACGCCCCTGTGTGGCTAATGGAATGGCCTGAGTTGCGTGATTGAGTGAAATGTGCTGGAAAGATTGGGAGGAATTTTAGTGCAGATAAATAAAGAGGAGATTCTGCTTTTTACTGGGCATCAGCATTAATGCAGCATCTCCCCAGGTGATCAACACATTCAAATGGAGAGATGGAAAGATGGAGGGAGAAAGTGATGGGGAGACAAAGAGAGGAAGAAGGGGAGAGACGGAAAGAGAGGCGCAGAGAGAATGAGAGAGAGAGAGAGAGGACACTTTAAGAAACAGCCTGCCTCAGTCCTACTCCACATGCACAAGGGCCATAGTATACCATCTCATATATCATCATAATGTTACCATTGGAAGGTTCAAAGGGAGGAAAAAAAAGGGGAGTGAAAAAATGGGTCTTTGCAAATTCAAAGTCAAAATAACCAAGGGACATTATGAAGCTTCTACAGTAGATGACTTGAGAAGGCCAGGCCTGTCACGTGCATTTTTTTCTCCTTTTTTCTCTTCTTACCTTCCATAATTTTACGTCAAATGCGAGCGGGCAGCCCTTTCTTTTCACCTCCCACTCTCCACATCCATTACCTTTGGAGAGATGCAAAGTGAACATTTCAATTGGATTGCAATGGCCAGTTAGCGCTGCTTTGATCCCCACTCCACTCTTTGAGGGCTCCATTGTTCCTGATTTGCTGGCTTGATTTGCCTGCCTGTGGATAATGGCCAAGGAGCCGCAGTCTGGCCCTCTCCCATCAACCCATTTCTCCTTATCATAGGTCTGAAGCTCAAAACGTATACGAATTACTGTGATATACCCTTATGGTATAAAGTCTTTCATCCTCAGCGATATACAGTACCATATGGACCAAGATGTACTGTGCACAGATGCTGTCATACAAACCTCAACCTGCACTATCACAGTGACTCATACACTCAATCCCGGTTTGAACCTACACCAAACATATGGGTGTTCTCCCCAGATACACTGCTCTACTGGTGCTTGAGCGGAGGCCGGGAATACTAAGAAGTGGCAGTTACAATTTTGTCAGGCCACACAGTCCTTCATCTCATCAATCAAACACCGACAAGGTAAATTGGCACAGAGGTGACTTCTTTATCTTGCAGCAGTTTCTTCTTTATCTTTTAGATTGTTAGAATTTGGGGTTGGACCGGCTTCCGATATCACCACTGAGAATAAAGCACAATGTTACGCATGTTACCTGAGTGTTTCTCGGAGTCTTTAATGCAAGGCATCTATTTAACTTTGCATGCTCTAACTGACTGAAGTCAAGGATGCCCTTTGACTTCAAAAAGATTCTCTATGTTCTATGGAAAAAGCATAATTATAGTTCTTATAACCAAAGTTCACGGTTTTTGTCTTTGATATATGTTCACACTTTGTTCTTTTATGCATTTATGAGTAGCGTTTGCTTCAGCATACTCCTTTTCAGTCATTGTTTTAATCTCTTTTGACACTGATTGTAGCTGTGTAAGCACTTGGCAAACTTAGGTTTTCAGTTGTTATTGTTAATTTGATTTAGTCAATCATCAAGAATAAGAAATTTGACTTCACAAAAATACATTGTACTAATAAACTCTTACTCTTACTCACTGTTGTGTTTACACACTAGTACAGCATTTCTTCTACAGAACAGTGTAGAAAAGTCGCTTTCAGTTGTACGCATCTAATATCTCTCTAGATTCATCCTGAAGGTGATCATTGACAAGCAGCATTCTCATTTACACATTTGATTGTCTGGCTGAGACTTTAAAACAGCAGCTTCTTTAGCCTCACCTATCCTTGGCTCTCCTGCACCCCACTGTAAGATAACTTTACTGCAGCACGTGTGTAAAGAGAGAATGCAGAGAGAATTTGCTCAAGTGTCTGGTCTCCTCCCAGATACAAATGAACAATTTGTTTTCCATTTCTTTCCAAACCTTCATCTCAGCCTTTCTGCTTTGAAGTAGGGAGTGGAAAGGGAGGAGAAGGGTAGGAAAGGGGGGCTACAGATTGTACGATACTGTGTTTGTCTTCAAAGAGTCCCGACTTGCTTACAAATGCACTGGCGAGTACAACACCTTCAAGGTGAAATTGATAAATCTGGTGCTGAGCTCTTTCATGGCAATAATAAGCAGAATTTGTAGAAAGGGTGCATGGATTTTTTTTTTTAGATGCAAATGTTGTCAAACACCACCAGGCGAAAACTAAATTGAACTGTGCCAAGTAGATAATATTTTGGAAAAGCAAGGAGGTACATAATTACATTCATGAACAATATCCACCTGAGTCTGGCACAGCTTAATCAGGGCTGATATAGTGTTTTATACTTTCTGTACTCAAAACATCCTGTGTTTGCCCTTTGATCATCACCAAAGTTGGTCATCTTCAATGAATTTCACATTCCTGAAATACCCACATCGTTTTCCCTTTACATATCAAACACATGATCTTATTGTAGTCATTCAGACAGAAACTTTCCAGAGGCACAGACTGAGCGCAAACAAACAAGCCATGAAGAAGAGAAAAAAAACACACAGAAAGACAAAGAGAAAAGGGAGAAAACTCATCAGTTGTCCATCTGGCGGATGACATCCTTTGTACCCTCTCTGTCATTTCTTTCTCATCTGCTAGGATGGACAGAATCTCCCCTCTCTCTCTCTCTGGGATGACTGCTTCACTGAAGTCCCTGGAGACACCTTTTTCCTCTGTCTCTCTTGCTTCTCTTCTCTCGCTCTCTCTCTCTCTTCCTCTCAGTGGCTGCTATTTTCCTGAAACTTTATGAATTAGTTACAACCCTTTTTTCCTTCCTCACCTCCTCTCTTACTTTCTCATCTCAGCCTGGACGCGAATTCAACACCTGCCTCTAGACAAACTGTCCGTCTCACTGTCTATATGTCTGTCTACCTCTCCTTTCCCTCCTTTTTTTTTTTTAACCACCCCCCCCCCCCCCCCTCCTTTTTTTCTCAATGCCTGTCTGGACCAAAAGCTCCCTGGGAAAAATACGAGATGAAATTGAAAAAAAAAAAAAAAAATTATATAGATATATTTTTCAAGAAAAAGTTAGTGCTCTCGCATTCGTAAATGAAATGCAGCTGTGGATCGAATGGCCTCACAACTCCCCGCCGTCCGCGCACCCCCCCCACCGCCCTCCCTCCCTTTCTCTCTAAGATTGGGCAGACACAGGGGGTGGTGTGTATGTATGTGTGTGTACGTGTCTATGTGTGTATTTGTGTGTCCAACTCCTTTGTGACCACTTTCCTGAACCCGAACCCTCCCTACACAGAGGGAAATGGCGGACTGTGGCAACGACAGGGCAGTTTTACAGTGTACCGGGCTGAATGTTAAACTTATATTTAATGTATGACATTTCACACAAATCATCCGGCCACAGACATGACCCTGGGGTATTCCGCAGATTGCTTTTTCAGTGCCTCAGCAACTGTGGAATTATTCGTCCCAGAGAGAGAGAGAGAGAGAGGGAGAGGAGAGAGAGAGAGAGAGAGAGAGAGAGAGAGAGAGAGAGAGAGAGAGAGGGGAAAAAAGCCTTTGAGTTTGGCGAAATGATCGCCCTCTCACTGCTCTGGCCATCCCAGACTGGAAGCTCGCTCTCTCTCTCTCTCTCTCTCTCCCTCTCTCTTTTCTCTGTGATATCATGATCGCAGGGCCGTGCCAAATTGAAAACATCTTGGCAGTCTGGAGGCTGTATGAAATAACCATATATTATGTGTAGTATAACACCCGATTGGATAGCAAAACAATTATGCTGTTTTGCAGTCTCAAAAGATTCCTTGTGCCCCTCTCTCCTCATCCCTGCACTCCCTTCATTTCTATGTAAAAATCGTCAGAGGGGAGTGTGAAAATTATCTCTGATTTGTAAATTGGAGTTGGATTTTAACCCCATACCCCCTCCCAGTCTACAACACTTTACAGCGATATGTGCATACCCCAGCATGGCCATCTGTACGGATTAAGAAAAATGCTGTAAATATCTCATATTCAATTCCCCTCTGTGAGGCGACACGATATGGAAATAGTGGTAACCACAATAAGAGTTCATGAATACACAGTGAGGAAGAAGGCCCCAGCATCCCCCTCCAAAACACTGCAGTGCTGAAAATAAACACAGGGCTGCTTTTTTGCTGCTATGGCGAGCTTTTCAAATTGCACAAAAGCCGTGCAGAGAAAATTCAACATTTTCTCGGCTTTCTTGTCAGCTCATCCTTGCAAAACAACGCATTTATACCGATGGATTCTATAGTTGGGCCATCCATTTTATCTGAGGGGACATTTTTCAACATTTGGGTTTAGATGTGAGAGCTGCGCTGTCCACTACATCAGCGTCACTCTCTCTTTTCAAGGTCGGGGGCGGGGAGTTTAAGAGCATTAGGGCATGGTTACCTGTCACACTTAAAATAGCACGCAAACACCTACACACACACACAACTCATCATGCACATATAGTAACAGACAAAGCCAGATGCCCAGATACTGTACATCTATAATATTGTTTGTATACTGTATGCTGTGCCTTCATGCTTAGATTTTAAACCTACAGCAGTGTGTAAACAACTGAGATAAGAGGATTTGAACCTCTGCATCATTCCCAATTATGAAGAATCATTTGCAACAGCTAACACCATCAGCAGTGTAAACATTACAGAAAGATAAAAAAAAAAGACAACAGGCTTCCACCCACTGTACAGTCCCTCAAAACTACACACACACACACAAGTACTTGAACATATATCTAATAGACAAGGCCAAAAAAATGTTCAGAAACATCTGTACTCAACTATATTAGCCTGTTGTGCCTTCAAGCTTAGATTCAGTGCACAACATGAAATACAAGTATGTGTGTGTTAGGCACAGTACTCATGATAAACAACTGAGATAAGAGGATTTGAATCTCTGTATCGTGTCTAATTATGAAGAATCATTTGATACAGCTAACAACGTCAGCATTGTAAACATTACAGAGAGATAAAAAAGAATATCATACACTGTGTTAAGTCCCCCTGAAACTCCCCCCCCCACCTTCACACACACACACACAAATACACAAATACTCTAAGTCACAACCACAGTCAACAGCATAATTATCAGTTTCCCCTCAGGGCGTTAGGAAACCTGTTCCTAATTGGAACCCAGTTGGGACTTTACATGGATTAAAATACATGAGGCGTCTGTAACAGGGAAACATACACACACACATATACAAATATGAAAACACACCCGCCCAATAAGTTGCCAACGTTTCCCCCAAATTTTTATTTACGCTAAATCTGGCATGATCCCCATTGTCTCGCTACACACGGGTCGAGCGCAACAACACAAGTCTCCAAAGCACAATTACGCCACTATTTTCCCCCTGTTTTGTATTCTGTTTTTCTTTATTTCTGTTCCATTTCCCTGACTTAAGCTGTTGTCTAATGGACAGCATCGTGACAGAAAGGAGTTTGGTATCAGATTGAAGCCGGTTGCCCTTTTTGCCAATTTGCGAGCAGCCTCCTCTGTACTTGTAAGATGGCCAATTAGCTGACCGTCTGACAGAGGCTCTCTGACTGTGGCTATTAAAACACACACTCGTAGGCGCACGCACGCACGTACGCTCACACATGCATACACATGTGCACTCATATACACACACACACACACACACATACATACAGTACAGCGCTGCTTCTGATTGTCCATCTCTATCTACTGTTTTTTTTTTTTTTTTTTTTGCGAGAAGCGTGCCTAGACCTCACCCCTCACCTTCTACTCACAATTAGGAAGACACACACATACACACACACACCTTCATTTTCCTCACCAACAGATGCTATGCTCCCTGACCTCTTTCACCCCCTCCCACCCCAACCTGTTCTCCCTCCATCCTGCTCCTCCTCTTCATCTTTACCTTCTTTCAAGCCTTATTCTCTACCTCTCCTCCCTCTCTTTCCTCTTTCCAATCTCTACCTCCTCTAAAACTTTCTCCTCTCCATCTTCCTACATCCCATTTGTCTGACTCCTTTCATCTTCTTCTGCAGCTTCATATTTAAGCTCATCTTCACCACATCTCTTTGGAATATTGGTCTCATACACATGTTTTTTCAAATCTTAAAATCTTAAGAATTTACTTTTTGCTTTCTTTTTACTTTTTTTGAATTTGTTTTCTACATCAAATCAAACATCAAACTTTTGTCTCACCTACATTTTTACCATGACATAACATATATGGAGAACCATGCAAAGATACAGAAATGATATAGACATGAGCATGAATGCACACCAAAAGTTAAAGACACACCTATGAATTGTTGGCTCACACATGTCGCTGATGTAAACTTGTCTTATAATCACACCATGCTGTTTTATTATTGACAATGTTTTTATTGCATTTTCTGTGTATAATGTTCTTTTTATTTCTTTGCTCTATTTCTCTATGTTTGCCATCTTTTCACCTATATTGTAAGGTGCTGTAAATTATGAAGCACCTTGTAACTCTGGTTTTGAAAGGTGCTATAGAAATAAACTTTATTATTATTTTAAAAAACCTTTAGAAAACAAAGCATGAATATCAATAAAGTATCATTTTGAACATTATATTTTCTTTTCAGCTGCGCAGTTTAATGAAGGTGGATATATATATATATTTTTTTTTTAAAAATCAACATATAAAATTAATTAATGGAAAGAATGACTGAATGAAAGCAAAGATTTCTAAGACTTGATAAAGTACATATGGACACAATAACAAACACACATGCACCCAGGGGACCTTTACCCCCTGGAACCTCAACCTTTATACACTCCACCCCCCCCAACCCAAGCCTTCCAACCCACAACACACACATTCACACCCTCCCCCCTTGTCTTTGTTGTCCATCAGAGTGGTTTGTTTTAAGCCTCAGCTCCAGTCCTGTCACCCCTCTTCCTCCACGGTCAAGTTCAAGGGTCCTCTAGAAACACACAGGGTGGTTGTGGGGGAGCGGTGGTTGAGGTCAACAGTTCCCTCGGACCATAAATGTACGAGGCACAGACACCTGCAGGCGTACATGCTTGTGCACCAGCCGCACACATGGACACACTCACCGATATTCATCACATGGAAATACATGTATATATATGAAAAATAAAAACCTGCATACACAAAAAAAATATTCAATAATTCTGAAGCAGAAAAAATTCACAAAAGCATGCGTTCTGACTTGCGGAAGAAAAAAAAAGTAAATAAATAAATAAAATGTACTGACACCTACACACTCATCCCGGTGCACCTGCTTCCTCAAGGTCTGTCGGCTGCAGTCAAAATGGTGGACACAATAACACCGGGCTTAGCTTTGATTCCTAATATGGAGGAAACAATTCTATTTTTCCGTGGGGCCGCTGATACTAGGAGATAGAATTCAACCTCTCCCTCTCTCTCTCCCTCTCTCTTTCCCTCTCTCTCTCACACACACACACATACACCACACCCTATCTCACTCCCTTTTTCTATTCCTCTTTTCTTGATATATCTGGACATTACCGTGTGTGTCAGCTTCAGTAGAAACATAGGGAGAGAGGGGGGAAGAGAGAGCGGTTGTGACACACACATCCAAAAACATGAATCCTTTCCCAGAAATAAGAAAGAGAACTATTGTCATGTTGTGTGATGAAATTAAGGAGAAGGAATAAACTGTTTAATTTAAGGAGACCCTCAGTCAAAATAGCTTCCTGTTACAATTCATGTTTAAACAGCTTTAAGATGTCATGTTAATTCATTTGAATGAAAAAAATATATATTTTACTGTCATTACAGAATAATACTGGCAAAAAAATAAACTTTAGTTCTGCTCTGCAAAGATTTATTTGCATTGTAAATGCAATCTGCATGTCTATCTGCAATTATTTCTAATTAATTTTCATCTAATTCTTGGGAGACTATTTCAGCCCCAGAATTAACACAAAAGAACTTCCTGCCTCAGTTCTCACACCAAAGATAATTATAAAGTTAAGAGGGTTTGCTAATTTAAAAATGCTATCTGCATGACATCAAATATACATCTTTGATCTCACTCTGTCCCTGATGGTTAAATGCCTTTAATTATATTCCGAAAAATTAACTTTCCCTGAATAATTAACAGTGACTCTTCTTTTTTTGTTTGTATGTAGAGTGTGTTGCATACTTTTTGCTTAATTAATTCCAGTGACAAACAAACTCCAGTCTCCCAGTATATACATGCTATTATACAAACGTGCAGAAAATCCATCAATTGCATATCAAAACAGTGCACTCAATTGTGCATTCCCAATGCAATTGCCTTTATGTGATACGTGCAAATAGTGCAATAGCTTTGCCATTCTTCACACACGTATGACTTGCACTTGGAGCTTTTGCCTTAAATCTCTGCATACCGTGAACCATAATCCTTATACATTGTGAAAATTGCACAAAGCACACATATGACCCACATGTGTTCTTGACGATCAGGGGGGACCTTCTCCATATCTCATTATATTCCCCTATAGCATATCAGCATCTCCCTAGGTGAATGTGTATACATACAGAGAGAAAGAGAAAGAGTCAGATGATTCATATTATCTTTATCACCGGGCTACAGGAGCCGAATCGCCTCCCCTCTTTCCTCCTCCCCATTATGTAAAACTATGGATTACGTTTGGTATGCGCATGAATCCTGCATTCAGAGGTGTGTGTTTGTATGCATGTGTGTGTTAGTGAGTTTATAGCGTGTGTTTGAGAGGATGAGGGGGGGTGGGGTGTATATACATCCATGCATGCATGTATGCACCCATGCAGAGACCCTCTCTCTCTCCATCTATCATGCATCCATAGGTCTATCAGCTTCGGGAATGAGGTGTGGAGAGTGAGGAAGGGGGCGAAGGGTACATGGGGGGGAAGAGAAATAAATTTAGCAGCCCCCCCCCAACTTTAAAAATGCACATACATTTCCATACATTGAAAAGGCAGTGAGGTGCACACACCCTTGCTGCTGTATCCCCAATATGTGCCCCCCCCCCATTTCCCCTCTCCATCACACACACGCACACCCCAAAACACCAAATACAGCAAAGATGAATGTGTGTGTCCCGTTCAGTGGGTGCGGGTGAAAATCTACCCCTTGCCATATTTATCTTCATAAGAGCAGAAGGTGCATGTGTGTTTGTCTGTATACATACCGGTTGTGTGCCTGGAGTCTGTGTGTGTGTTTGTTTTTGTGTGTCTGTGTGTACATAAGATCATTTACCTCACCTGAAGAAAAAAAAAAAGATGCTGCATGGCTGCTCTCATGCGGTACAAAACAAAAAACAAAAAAACTCAACAACACAGATTTTCTTGATTCCTCAATGTAATGCTCATTAAAATTTTGCAACATGTACTTCACGTCCAAAATAAGTAATTCCTTCAATCGAATGTCTCAGGAGTTTGCGAGTTGCAGTGCCTTCACGCTAAAAATCCACAATTCCCAAACTCCTTCCCGTTTTTCATTTCCATACCACAATGTATTTATTGATGCATAGATTCCAAATAGTTTACAGTCTTTTTGCCATCTGTCATGTAGCAGGCATTCAGATACCAAAACAACAAGCACGACCTTTCCCTAAAAAGCAGCCGAAACACCCACTCCTTGTAGATAATGACGGCCTGTCGTGAGAGAAGAGAGAGTAACGCGGGTGTGGTATTATTAAGCAAGACTAGTTTGTTCGGGAGAAGTGTTTTTAGCTTTTAAAAAGTTCCATTTTGCACTCCCCAGGCGCCGCATATGGGGTACCCCAGGGAGGCGTGTGTGTGTGTGCACGGGGGTGTAATATGTGTGTGTACTCTAAAATATTCTGACTGAGCTGTCTAGCGGCTCACAGAGCAGCGAGATGTGTCCTGTCTTCTGCATTCAAATGTGAGTGGGTTTTGGAGAGCAAAAGTAAACAGATATGCTTGCTTGAACACACACATGAGAACGCGTGTATGCGCACACCTGCTGTCTCAACATGTATGCATGCGTGTACGCACATCCGCACACAAAATACTGTATGAATATGAGGATAGCACATGTGAACATGAGACACATGTGTGTAAGTGTGTGTCTCCCCATCTGTTGTCCGTCCGTATTTCCACCTATCTGCCCATCAAGCTCATCACTAGAATGCCCGCTCGGCTCCGCCACGCTGACAAACACGGCAGCGTCAGTCAACCGATAAATATTTAAAAAAGAATGTCTCATACAGGACTGTCGTCGAGAAGCTGGTCGTCATGGACGTGCCCTTTCATAGCCTGCGAAGCTACGGTTTTATATCACGACGTAAACCTCTGCAGGTCCACATTCTCAATTCACTCCTTAAGCTCTTTAATGCTTTTCCATATCACACCTGCAGTATATGGGCTGTAGTATAAGATAGCACAAGACAATGAGCTGTCCAGTTGCCGAGGGGGTTAGCTGACAGCATGTTATGAGGGAGGAGGCAGGAAGGATAGAGAGAGGTTGAGCGAAGGGCAGGATGGGGCCCTTCAAACAAAATATGACCCTTAAAAAGCCTCGCTGTTTGTGTGATCCGAATCCTCCTTGCTACCATATTTCCTCCTACTCTTCCCTCTCTCTGCTCTGCCCCCCCCCCCACTCACCCCCCCCGCACCCCTTCTGCACTCACTGTTGTCCCTCCTTCAGTTCCCTCTTTCCTCACTCAATCCATTCACACACAGATGTGTTGTCTGTCATGACCATGATGATAAATTAGCGCGGGTGCTGCTGGTGAAATAGGAGCTGGTGTCTGAGTGCAGAGGGCGATCCGGTGGACAATGCCAGGGATGAACCACTGATAGTTCAGCTGTGGCTCGGTCTGGAGAAACGCTTTGGATGGGACCGTGTCAGAGTCGTATTTTCTTCCAGTACAGTTACAGTGTATTAAGCAGTCACTGGGTGTTGCTTTATCTGAAGGGCTGAAGGGTTGTTTGTTTGTTTTTAATTCTTTTCAGTCACAGAGTTGCATTTCTTCATTTTTCTTTTTCCCAAAATAATTCCTAAAGTGCGCTAAATTTGAAATGGACAATAATGAAAAAGCCATGTTTCAAACAAAAACTCCATTAGTTGTGGCATTTAACTTGCATACTATGCTTAAGCTACAAATAAACTATTGTTTCCATGTAAAAATATCAAATGTGCAACTTTCTTGGTTAATCTTTTTTTTTTTTTCTTTTTTGGTCAGACAGTGGGAGAATGTTTGAGATGCCTGAGTGTGTGTTTATGCCCGTGCCAGCAAGTATGATCACAATCTTTGGTTTCAACAGAATGGCCTTGTCTTATTACCTGGAGCACAGTAAAAATTGGTCTCATGTATTGTATTGGGGAGCTGGAGGGGGCTGCATGTATGTGTAGTTGTGCTTTTTTTTTCTTTTTTTTTTTTTTGAGTGTGATTCTTTTACCTGCAGGCTTTGGTTTTTTTTTTTTTGTGAGCCTGCTTGTGTCTATGTTTGAGTTTCTGTGTGTGTGTACAGACATGTGTTTCTCATGAAGGCCCATGCCGGGCAAATTAATTCTCAGAAGTTGCGTGGCGGGGGCTCTCCTTCCCTTTGAAATGGGGCATACTGCTCCCTGTAATCAATAAGTCAAGCCATCTCGGCCGCATGTTGCAACCCCCCCCGGCACACAGATGAAGAAGCCCAATTTACTCATCATAAATTCTGATTCCCACAATAAATATGAGAGGAGGTCCCACGGTATTAGAATATCTGGAATCTCAGGGGCGTTTGAAATGCCGACTGGCCCTCGCCTCGGCCTGGAGTTGCTTTGTTGGTTAGAATATGTGTTTTGTGTTGAATAATAATGATGTGGGGTCAAGAATATTTATTTTTCATCTGAGAAAAAAATCAAAAGGTATTTTTATTAATAAAAAGGGGAAACACAGCCCTATTTTCATGCCTGTATTTATACAACAGATGTCTAATCCTATATAAGTTCCCATATTCAGTGCAAATGCATTACATACGTCCTGCAGATTTTTGTCTACCTTTTGACAAAATTTCTCTGTTCCATGCGTCTTGGCATTTTCTAATGAACCTCGACAGGCACCTCCAGACAAGTGGTGACGTGTGCAGGCGAAGGCATGTGACGTCGGGGACATGCTAATCTAACGGACAAGTGCTGTCTCTCTTGTTTAAAGCCTCTCTGCTCAGTAGGTCCAGGCACATGACAGTGACCTGGGGAGGGGAAAGTGTGGCAAAAATGTGACACACCTACACAGGGCGGGGTGGGGGCTGCTGAATTGGCTCCTTGAACAAGGATTATTTTAAAAGGGGACGGCGAGAGTAACGGGCAAAGGAAGAGTTTCTGTTTGTAATGTGTGTTTGTGATCGTTGCATGCAAAGCTACCTGTTTACAAGCATAAATGTTGGCGAGTGTCAGTGTATTTGTACGCATGGTTGCACGCATAACTCTGCAAGTGTGCACATGTATGTCTGCGTTAAGTGTGCGCAAACATGATTTAATGCAACATGGCATCCCCAACACCAGTGGCGCTCTATCTATCTTCTTTTTGGCAAGGACTTCCTGCTCTCCCGAGCGGTTCCGCCGATACATGACATTTATGAGGCTCCCATGAGCCCCGGCGCACGTTGCCCAGACAACTGAGACAGCTTCAGCGCCATGACAACAAAACGCCAAATACTGTCACGGCCAAATGTAAGTGGCCCGCTGCCAACATGGCAGTTGAAATTGTCCGTGAGAAAGAGCAAAGCGAAATTTAAACAAAAGCTTGTTCCAGTTGATAAGAAGAAAAAACACAAGGCAAGGCAAAGCAATGTTATTTATATAGCACATTTCATTACAGGTAAACACAATGTGCTTCACATTAAAGTCCACACAGCAACAAGTGACATGAGAATATATTGAATAACACATGATGTTTGATGATAAGAAGAGAGGACAGGAGTAAGACTTTGAGAGGAGAAGAGAAAAGCAAACTGGAAGAGAAAGCAGTTTTCCGTGCAAGTCAATACAGCTGTCTTCATTTGTAAGGCAGCGTTAAGAGCACTAATTCCTGACCTGTTAGTTACATCTGAGAAGAGAGAGCTGTGCCGGGCGCTAATCCATAAGTCTGCTGCTAAGTGGTTCATCAGCGAGTGCCTGAGATCGAATGTCACCAATTAAGATGCCTAAATGCCTGGCTAATTGTGCTCAAAGTGTAGTGCTCTGTCTCTCACATGATCACACATGATTACAGACGGAGCGCGCGCACGCACACTGACACGCACGCCTTGCTTAATTGTGGACAGTTTCAACAGTGTGGGGCTTGACAACATGAAAGCAGCGCTAAGTATAGGAGAGAACACGGGGTTTGATTGGCAAAACAATTTACCCACATAGTCACATCATTAGCGATTACGATCAAACACGTTTCAGCGTTATTGGCCAATAACACCGATGGAAGTTTTTAATGGTTGAGTATTTCAAGATAACAGAACACTATCTGAACAGCAAAATTAAAGTTAGCTGAAACAAGCTGAAGTATATTAAAATAAATTGTATGTAAATCTCTATGATTAATGCAAGAGAATTTAAAATATTGTAACATTTAAAGAATATGTATTTGAATCTTTATTATATTGATTTATTCTTCGTTTTTTAAAAAAGATCCTGTCACCAGTCAGTGAACTGTTTCCTCTGCACCGAATATAACACTCCTGAGTGCGCGTTTGGAGGAGGAGAGATCTTGTGAAGAATGAGAATAGATAGCATCTGCTCCGGGCCTCTCCCTGCCTTGGCCCACAGGTCTGAGGAGCAGAGCGAATTGTGTCTGAAAGGGGATGATACCCATCGGAATGTTAATGGCGCTAAATATTTCAGAGGTGGGATCATCACATGGCAGAAGGAGGACGGGTGGGTTTCCCGAAAGCATTTAGTGGTCGAAGTTCCTCTCTGTTATTGTAAACCCGGAGTCAAAGATGATTTCAATGCACAGCTAACAAGGCCCAGTTGCTGTCGGGGAGGTTTGAGATGGTTCTCTCTCTCTCTCTCTCTCTCTCTGTCTCTTTCTCTCTCTGCCTTTCTCTCTCTCTCTCTTCTTCTCATACCACACTGAAAAGTTAATGCTTCTTGGAATTTCAAATGTCTTTAAATAATAATTCAGATAATTTTTTAAAAGTTTTTTCCTTGCATTATATTTCACTTAGGTTTGGATTAATGGAGCTACCAAATAAAAGTGAAATTTCCTTTTTCCCTTTCTTTGTCTGAACTGGATGTGCATAAATCTCAGGATGTGCGGCTTTGGTAAAAGAAGCTGCCTTCAGACTGAAATCCATTCAAAAGCAATAAACACAGGTAACTCGTATTCCTTGTGGCTCTTTTACAGTATTTGTCATGACGAAATATCAACTAGCATTACACATATGGTAAATCCAGTTACCGTATCTATATGACATAAGTGGTTCTTAAGGCTTTTTTAGTAAAGGAAGAAAAATCATGGGAGCCATAAAAAAACAAGGGGATTGCCCCAACAGTCCTTATAAACATCTGGTAACCACCACGGTACCTTTGTTTCAGCCAAAATGACTGGTTGTGTAAGCCTTGAGAGAGTGAGAGAGAAAGAGAGGAGGCTGAGAGGACTTTTACCAAAGTGAAATTGAAGTTCTTTGAAAAAAAAAAAAAAAAAAAAAAAGAAGACAGAAAAAGAAGAAGCAGAAGGAAGGACGGGGTCTAAAATTAAGAGAATTATTGCATGCTCCCAGATGTGTGCGAGGAGGATGACCTGGGAAAGTCAAAGTTGTCCCCCATCAATCATTGCCATATGCTTCTAGAGAAATGGATCCTGCAGGACACTTCATATTCCTCTTTCTGATTAGTTCATTTGAGAGATGAAGAGAGGGGGGGGATGGATGGTGGAGCTCTCTGAAAATGGACGGCCCCTGTGTAACCCAAGAACAGAGAGGGTTCAATGTCAAAATTAAGGCCTGCTATTTAAGACTTCAGGGATCGTTTTTTTTTTTTTTTTTTTTTCCTGTCGGTCTCTTCCTCACTCACCTTTTTTTTTTCCTCCCCCTCCTGTGCTCCATCTTTTCTTTTCAGAGGTTGGTGTCAGGGAGCGATAGAGCGAAGGCAATGTGTTCTTAACTCTGATCAAAGGAGGGAGAGAGGAAAGCTTTTCTAATGACTGGCATTCACTCTCCTTTCTTAATCCATATCTCCTCTTTCCCTCTCCTGTCTCCCATCTCTCTCTTTCACTCGCCTTTCTCTCTCATGGCATCGGTAATTATCGGTGAGGTCTTAGTGACTGCAAATGAAATTACCATTTAAGAGAGAGGGAGAAAGAGACATCCCCTTTGCCATAGGAGAGGACTTAAGTGAGGCGGCTAGGGTTTCAGCTATTGATTTTTAAACTGCTACATCAGAGAGTGTAATGCTTTCATAATTTCAAATAAACTGTCTGGTTACAAAGTCCTAATGAGAGAAAAAGTGAGAGCAGAGCAAACGAAGTAAGAGAACGATGAGGGTTGAATTTTAAGTGTTGATGTGCGTACAGAGAAATTAAACTAATGCACTGATCTGACAAAATGATCGATGTTTCTGCAACTGGTGGTTTTTAAGAAATTTATGATTGCTCGATTGGTCAATTCAATATTTTCTGATAATTAATGTGATAATTAATGGTGAATATGTAAATGCAAATGTCACTGTTGTACAGGTACTTTGAATGTGATGTGATTTACTTTCAGTATATTTAAACGCACCAACAGGTAATAAACACAGATGTAAAATGTTGAATGTGCCGTGATTTCATTTCGCACAAACACCGCCATGCAGCTGGAGAACTATATTCCTCCGAAAAATATCCAATTTCCAGCTCCCTTTTAAAAAATATGAGTGTGCAAGGTAGTCACTCTTTCTTGCAGATGTAAGTAACATATTCATAAGAAATTTCAAATGTTTTATATGTAAAATAATATTTTTGTCTAAAGGTAATTGGAAATAATGAAAGTTTTTTCTACTGATGGAATACAGAAAGATAATAAAGATGAGGGATAGAGAAAGGAAGATGGATTTTTGGATGACACTGCATAAACCCAAATATCTCTCTCTCTCTCTCTCTTTCTGTTTTCCTCTCTCTCTCTTTCTCTCTCTCTCTCTCTCTCTCACCACAGACCGCAGGCCGTTGGAGGCAGCTTAGAAATCTCTTACATCTGGAAGAGCCATAATTCATGGGATTTGGCCTGACAGCCATGACAGGCATTGGGGCGGCCAGCAACAACTGTCTCCTGTGTTAGCAGCAGTGTGTGTGTGTGTTAGTTCGGTGTGTGTGTGTGTGTGAGAGAAGGAGAGTGAGAGACAAAGAGTGACAACATACACTATGAGCGTGTGTGTGTGTGTGTGTGTACTTGCAACTTTTTATGTATGCAGGAAACTCGTGAAAATTAGACCCACCTGAGCAAGGTTTGCCCAACTTTTTATTCGTGGAACTGAGTTTGGATACTTATCAAGTCCTGTATATGGTTGATAATATACATTCACAGAACAATGGTGGGAAGTTCAGTAGGCACATTTACGTATTTTAATGTAATTCTGAAGTACTGGCATTGTTAAATATTTCCATTTTATGCTACTTTACACTTCTACTTCACTACATTTCAAACGGAAATATTATAGCCTTTACTATATTTATTTAAGAGCTTTTATTACTTGTTGCTTTGCAGAATCATATTTTACAAAACATGTGACATATTTTACTTAATATATTTTGCAAAACAACAGATCAAATATGAGGTTATGCCCTATATTTAACTATCCAGCAGTGTAAAGAAGTAAGAATTTGCTTCACCTCAACCAGCTACATTAAAAATACAAAAAATTTTTTTACACATAAATACACTGATAATTATAATATATTAATATATTAACATAATATGTAATTAATATATTGTTTTAACACTGTGATATGCTGCAAGATGAGTGCTTTTACATTTGAAACGTTATTTGGCTGAATATACTTCTGTAATTTTACAGAAAATATAATTATAAGTATAATTATGAATGCAGAACTTTTACTTGTAAAGGTCTAATCCTATTTGTACTGCACATCAGGATTGGTACTTTTACTTTGTAAAGGATAGCAGTACTTATTCCACTACTGTCACAGCGTATGTCATATGTAGTATTATTAAACTGACAGAAAAAAATTACAGTGGAGAATATAGAGTTTTCTCTTACAAAATATAAAAATTGTAAGATTTACCTAATGTTACATACATCTGTGCAAAAATGTTTCTACACTTTTCTACATTTGTATGCACACGCGCACATGCAAGAGACATAAACTGACTTGCGGTAGAAAAAGCAGTGCCGTCCATGTGTTTCATGGCGTGCCAGAGGCTCCCTGTGTCGGCCCTAAATATTACACACAGACAGTAGCTATCACTTCCAAGCCTGAAATCCTACATTCCACATTCCTGATTCCAGCAGCTCGCCTGCTAAGCTGGGCACCACATGAAGAGCCATTGTTAGAGAGAGAGGGGTCATGTATCTCTCTCACTCTCTGTCTGTCTGTCTGTGTCTGTCTCTAGCTCTCTCAGCCCTCCTTCTGTCTCTCGGTCTGTCTCTCCGCCCATATATCTCTCACTGTCATAGTCTCCGTCTGTGACTCTCTTGCTCTGTCTGTCTTTCTATTTCTCCCTCTGCCGGTTTATCTTTATCTCTCTTACTTATACCTTCTCTCCACTGCTGCGCTTTGTCGCCCACTCTCCCACTCACTTTTCCTACCGTCTTGCATTTGTTTGTTTATTTCTTTCTTGCCGTCTATTCCTCGCTCAGCCTCCTGTCGCCTACTGATGCTGTTTGTCTGTGGCTCTCCTTCTCTCTACAAGACTCTTACTTTGCTTTCTGCTTCTTTTTCTTTGTCTCTTTCTCTCTGTATCCTGCTGTCTGTCTCTCCGTCTCCCTCTCCCTCTGTGTCTCCAGATATTCATGTAGAGATTTTCTCACATGTTAGATATAGATTTATGACCCCAGCCAGATCCCCGTGGCCACTAAATTTGATACCATCCACTAAGCCACATTGTTTTTTTGTGTGTTTGGTCTTGTCTGTTGTGTGTGACTGTGGGTAAGTACGTATGTGTGTGTCTGCGTGTGTGTGTTCATGCATTACAAGGTGGAGGCGGGTGATTTTTAAAGGGTTAGCTTGGGTACGGTGGGCGCAGAGGAGGAATTTACAGTTTATTGAAGCACAGCAGCCAGGTGTGTGTATGCGTGTGTGTATATGTGGTATATGTGTGTGTGTGTGTGTGTGTGTGTGTGTGTGAAATAGAGGGAGAGTGAGAGAGAGAGAGTGCCTGTGGGTGCCAGGTGACCAGGCTAACCTCTTGGCTGGTGTTTTTGGATTTAGCCTTTGGATAGCGGTGAAAAATAAAAATGGAATGCTTTTTCAATTACAGATCAGAAAGAGAGTGAACAAAGGCAGGAGTAAAAGAAAAGATGAGTTATTGGGATCTAACATATCAAGGTTTTTCTGATGGGCACATTTTTAACAGACATTCTTAAAATCTGAGTGCATTAATTTTGACTTTCAGAACATTTTGTACTTGAACAGTCAGAGTTCACCGGAGACTCATAATTCTGTTCAGTTGTTGAAGCGATTATATGTCATATTATCTTTTGAGAAATTATGTGTGGAAGTCAGAAAAAAAATTGTGTAAAACAAAAAAACTGCAAAACAAAAAGTGAGTAAAACATGGAAAACCCTACATATGTATTTTTCTTTGTCGCTTTTGTTTTTTCTTACAACTTCTCTAAAAAATCGGAGGTCCTCGGGCATTTTTGACATCACACTGTTGAGTTGTATTATATTTGAGAGTACAAAATATGGACACGTACATGCAAAAATAGAACATGGATAGAAAAGAATATGAAGACAAACACCTGTGGAGGATGCTCACTGTTACTGTGTTTTTGTGCATGTTATTAATTCTGACAGTAGTCAGTTTAAAGGTACCCGTCCTTTGCCATGCATATTTTATTGGCTGTAGGTGGTATTTGTTGTGTATTTATGTCTGTTTGTTTGAATCCTCCGTTCCCTCAACCTATTCCACAAGTTGTCAAGGGTGGGGCATTTGAAAATGGCATTGTAGACTACCGAGGATTGTAATATTGTTGTTTGTCTGTGTGATGTGAGATGGAATTCGCCTTTTGATGTTTGGCTGGGAGGAAATACACAAAATAAAAGCCTTTGCGAGATAAAGGTGTGCTTTTGCACATGTTTGAGTGTGCGTGTACGTGTGTTTCCTCAAACTGTTTATCTGTCAGTCAGACAGTGCGTGTGCACATTGTTTGCGCTAGCGCATGTGTTTGCATGCAGGTATTACATGTGTGAGAGTATTTGTGTGTGTGTGTGTGTGTGTGTGTCCCTGCATCCACATCTAAAAGCCATATCAGGCTTCAGATCAAATGGTGTATGAAGGAGGAGAAATGACGAGAGAGAAAGTGATAGCTCTTTAATGTTACCTATCCACTCTCAAACCCAAATATAAGACCAAGAACACACGGAATAGGCAAGTGTGTTTTAGGGGAAAAGGAGTGACATGAAACGCTTATGTAGAAAAGCTCTGAACATGACGTTGGCTTTGTAGCGGAGGGGAAAATGTCTCACCAAACAGAGAGAAAGAGGATAAATTGGATGGAAGGAAGAGAGAAAGCAGGGGCACAAAATGAAACAGCTACATGCACTTTACTGTTTGTTTGTGCACGTCAAGGTACAGTGATATTTTGTTTTTGTCTATTTTATCTAACTCACCTTTCGCTCATTTTTTTTTTTCTGTAATGAAGTGTCTAAACTTTCTCTGTCATCACTGTGTGGTAAAACTTATGACGTTTGCATTCATATCCACATGCATGCTGTTATTCAGCCATATTAACACATTTGATTTTATTTCTTGACATTGATAAAATTCACTTTTTTACTCTTTTTTTGGTGCTTGACTGGATTTAAAATTTGGAGAAAATATACTTGTATTATATTGTTTTAACTTCAGAAGAATATATTGTAAGTACCGGTAAATCTATATGCTTTTTCTTCTTACCTTTGTCTTACCTGTTTCTTCTTTTGTAGCCTGAGCTAAAATGAATAAAACTATTTATTTTATATAATCTTTTATGGGCTTCTACACATCCTGTTTCTCACTTGATTCCTGTCTGTCTCTTTCTTTTCTCTCTTGCTCTCTTCCTCCTCCTAAATCCGAACAACTGTTCGCTATGACAGATATGTGAATAACAATAAAAATATTTCTTTCTTTCCTACACGGGCTACTGTCCTTCTCTCTTTTGTGGTTGTTTAATGCAGACCTGCACCCTCCAAATGACTCACTCACACACACATACACACCCACACACACTCAAATCTGACACACACATGTTCAAATCCTCCACATTCCTTGCAGGCCGCACCTCCCTCGTCTCACTCTCCCTCCTCACCAGGAAATTAACCTTGACATTTCCAAGTCATAATTCCCTCTAATAAAATGTGTGTGTAAATATATATAAACAAACGTGTGAAATATCCATAGAGGTAGCCATATGTGAGGAGGGCCTGCACATCAAAGCTCAAGGCACCACTGAGGAGGGATTTCTTTGCCTATCTGCCATCTTAACACAGCCGTCATTCAAGGATCAAGTTCCTGCCATGAACATTACATTGTGAGGCTCGTTGTTATGTTCAATAGAAACCTTCAACATGGATAAATGAACAGTGTGGTTCAGATGGGCTGCCTTCTTTTCAAAGACAGAATAAGAATTAGAATGATTAAAAAAAAAGAAGAATTTCAATGGCCAAACTACAGGAACTGAGGAAAGCTGAATCTTCGGTGAGACATATTGACGGCTTACAGGCTAATAAAATACATTCTGACACGTTTCAAGTACAACATGACCAACGATATGCCATGCAAAGGGAACACATAATTAGGATAGTGAACACATAGTTAAATGATGTATTTATTATAGCTATGGAGCCAGAAGTCTAGTCAGAGAATATATTTATACAGCACTCATGTATTTTCTTTATGTGGAGTATCAGTCCAATAAGACCGCTACGGAAATAGATCTGTGAAGTCACAGTATACCATGTTCCCTTCCAGCTGTGCTGTATACTGACATTCAAAACTGCTATAATGCTGAATGCCTGTCAGCATACAGTAGCTACAATATTTTCCACACACAAAATGATTTCACAATGTTAGATTTTTTTTTTCTGGGGGATTTTACTTTTGTGAAACAATGTCTTTGTGTGTGGCCATGTGTGCTTTGCTCCATACATATTTGTGATCTTTGCACATGTGCGCGCAATGCTAGCATGCTCCCATCATAATGGAATGACAGTGATGCAGATCCAAAATGGCTGGTTTTAGTATCTGGACACCGGGGTGAGCCTAAAATGAGGCAGGAGGGATACAGCGAGAGAGTGAGAGAGAGAGAGGGAGCACGGGAAAGGTGAGGGAAGCATGCGGGTAGGCAGCGATCGTATAATACCATCATGGAACGCCATCACTCCCCGTCTGACCGGCCTCATTTTAGGGCAATGGAACTCCAGAGGAAAAGGCGCCAATGGCACATTATTCTGCCTTGGAAAATCACCCTCATGTTTTTATTCATGCCTGCACCACAAACAACAACAGAATTTGATTTCTAGTGTAAATATTCTGGACCAATACAGAGATGGAATGAATTATTTGTGATAATGTGTGCATCAGAGATGGAATATTATTTTTCACTAGATAGATAGATAGATAGATAGATAGATAGATAGATAGATAGATAGATAGATAGATAGATAGATAGATAGATAGATAGATAGATAGATAGATAGATAAATGCTATTGAATTGTTCTAATTAGTGGCTGTTTGTATATAGCACTTGGCCATAGGAAAATAAATATTACTGTAATGTCACTGCAGTTTGTGTATTGATGTTGGAAAAACAACCGTCATGTGTTTGTGGCTCCTAATGAAACACCTCTGATCATTTCCCAGTGTAATGGCATCTTCATAACCCAAGCCTGCTCTAATCACTACCCCTTCCTGCTGGGCCCGTGTCATATCCTGCCGAGCCCGACGACGGTAACTAGGATGAGGTACATGTACCTCCCGCGGATTACACTGCTGCCGTCTCCACGGTGACAGAGGCCCTCACCGTGACAACCAGATCTCTGTGTGACTTTAGGTCCTTAACGTGATAGCGAGATAGATGGACTGGCAGATGGAGATCAGCGGTGAAATGCGCTGGCAACCCTGACAGAAAGACAGAAAACAAACCGCAAAGGCTAATTCAATGTGGACAGAAGAAACTGTAGAGGTATGGAGTGAGAAATAAAACAAACAAACAGACTAAATAAATAGCATACAGTGATTTATGGATTCACAACCTGGACCGCTCTGAGAGCAACAAGTGGGCTGTGGTTCAAGGTAGAGGATTTTTATTAAAAATGTGTACTTTGTTCCAGGATCATCCAGAGATAGTTTGAATTCAGTGGCGTTTCGTGTACAAAAGGACTGACAGTACTATCTGTTTTTTTTTATTATTTCATTAATGATCAAAATGATCAAAACTTTGACTGGAATAACTAACTAATGTTACCTTCATTTACTTTCATTTACCAGAATTACTGCCAGGCTGATAAATATGCACATTTATAAAATGTATACAGTTACACTTTCCTGTAATATGTACAAAGGGGGACCCAAAATTCCTGGAACTGTTAAAAACAGCATAGTGCCTTTCTAATCCCCTTTAAAGTACTCTCCTTGAGATGTGAAACATTTGTCCCAGTGCTTCTCCCATTCCTGGAAACATTTCCTGTAGTCATCTTTTGCCACTGTGGGAATTTTTGGGTCCCCCCTAGTATACCACCTCCTGCAGCTGTGCCATTCAAGATGCAATGCTCCAACAACAATCAGGAAAAAAACAAAGCTCTGTTTACTCCTTTTTGTCAACCCATCAAAATGGGCTCTTTGTTTCCCTTTTTCAGGAGCTGTTTTCCTGAGATCAAGGCCAAGTAACTGGCATGTTGTTAGCCTAAACCACTATTATGCTATCAATTAGCTGCCTACAGTTCCAAAGACTGTAGCAGAAACCTGATAATACCTCATGAGTAAGTGTTTGTCAGGGTCCGCACAACATTGGACACATTCAATACTGCAACACTTTTGTCACATGAGTATGCAGTAGCTCTTACCCAGAACTCAGATTCCCAAGATGAGAGAAAACCAGTGCTTGTATAACCTGTCTAATTGAGCGGTCAGTCCGGAAATAAGCATAACTTCTAATGACAGACACTGCAATTCCTATTTTGGCAACAATCCTATCTATATAACAAGACCAGGTAATTTACTTATTTTCCACCCAGCTAGACACACATTCAAGTTCACTTTGTAGAACTTCATTTAGTGCGTTTAGACTATTGATGGACTTAGAGTTCTGTATATAATGTTGAATCATCAGTGTACATCATCATAACTGTCTTATTCAAAACAAGGGATTGGTCATTAGTAAAAATTGAGAAAGGGAGAGGACCCAGGCAACGTCCTTGAGGAACCCCACATTCTAAATTTCTCAGAGCTAAAAAAAACTACCATTAAAGTAAACACACTGCATTCTGTTAGTCAAGTATCTATTCATCCAGCTGACAGCATTTGCACTGAAGCCATATGCTGAGAGTTTTTTCAGTAATAGTTCATGGTCAATAACATCAAAAGCAGCACTGAAGTCAAGCAAGACGGCAGCAACAATTTTTTTTATGATCAATTTGATTCAGCCAATCATCAGCCATATGTGTAAAGGCAGTACAGGTTGAATGGCCTTCTTTATAAGCATGTTGAAACTCAGAATCGAGCCCAAAATGCTTCAAAATTTGATCAAAGTCTAGTCTTTCCATATGTTTACTAAGAGCAGGGAGAATACTAATGGGTCTGCTGTTCACTCCACTGAAGTTACTCCTACAGTTCTTAGATTGGAATAATTTTGGCAACTTTCCATGTCTAAGGAAAAACACTTTCCTTAGACATGAAAAATTTGGCATACCAGTTCATGATTTATTCAGCTATCATTCTTACTAATTTACCATCAAGGTTATCAAGTCCAGACCGTTTATCATTTTTTACTGACATCAGAAGTTGTTTTTTTTTTTTTTTGTTTTTTTTTGTTTTTACCTCTTCCAGTAGTAGTAGTAGTAGTACTGGTTTAGAGTTAAACCCACCATTTTAGGGGTTCATTTATATCTTAGACTATCAACCTTTTCAATGAAGATGTTGTTAAAAAAAATTAGCAATTTTGTGTGGTTTTGTAATGAATGGACAATGTGACCCTATGAAGGAAGGGTTATTTGCTTTTGATCTGCCTAATATGTCAAAAAAAGTAATTCAAAATTTCTTTCCATCAGTCTTTAGTTCATAAATCTTGTTTTGATAATAAGATCTTTTTTCAGTCTATCCATTTCTGTGACCTTATTCCAGTGAATAGAGTCACACAATTTTATCCCCGCACGTTTCCTTTCATCCTGGTGAGCCCTACATATTTTTAATTTATCATCAAGCTAAGGGTCAAATGTGCTCCTTACAGTGATTTTTTTTTTGTTGGTGCGTGTTTATCAGCAACAGTCAGTAATATTTCTAAGAACATTTGAAGTGCAACACCTATTTCATTCACAGTACATCATCTCTCTCACTGTAGATTTTTTATATCATCAATAAACTTATATTTGCAAAAGGATTTAGAAGATTGATCTCTGAAACATAATCCTTGGCCCAGCCTTTGGTACTTTAGTTTTTCTAACTATTGCCACTATTATTGTGGTCACTAAAACCAACAAGGATGGATATGGTCTTAGAGCAGAGCTCACCAGCATTTGTGTAAATATGGTCAATGCATGTGGATGATATTACCCCAGACATGTTAGAGCACACCCTGGCGGGCATGTTCATCATCTGAGTCATATTACATACATTCATTACAACTTGTAATCTCTCTTTTGGAGCACAGGAAGAAGTCAATATTTAGGTCTCCCAGAAAGTATATTTCTCTATCTCCATCTGTAACTTTCTGAAGCATAGCACATATATCACCAGTGTATTGTATATTAGAACTTGGAAGTCTATAGCAACAACCAGCAAGTACTGGTTTAATTAGAGGTAGGAGAATTTGAAGCCAAAGGGCTTCTACAACTGGATTCATCAGATCATTTCTGACCTTAACTGGAATGTGGTTTTGTACATATATTGTGACTCCTCCCCCATGCTTGAGTACCATCAAGACCATGTACTTTATGCTTTCGACTACAGATGTTGAAATGTGTGATCCTTAAACCTTTCTTATGTAAACCCACAGACCCACTCAAGTTAAAAACCAAGTGTGTCCGTTCAGTTTGCCTGGGTCTGGCCCCTAGGCCGAATAACCAATTTGTCATACCTCAAACTGGCGATGTTGCCCTTTCTCTGGCAGCTCTGTGCTCAGGAAGTAGGTCTCCCCTCCTTTTTATTCACTATGTCCGAAAAGTCTTCACTGACAAAAACATTTGTTCTTTTTAGCCTTCTCATTGCAGAAAGGATGGACAGTCTATCTTTGAAACGTGGAAATTTGAAAGTTGTTGAAATTGGTCAACTTTATGAGTGCATTCTCTCCTTGCATTCACCTCTCAGACCCAGGTTTTTCTCCAACATGGTTTTAATCTTCTTTTCAGAAGTTTCCGCATTCTCTCTCTGTTCATCAGCAGTGCCATCCACAAGTATGTTGTTTCTCCTCAATTGATTCTCCATATAGTCAAGTTCAGATATCCCATTGAGTTCCTCTCACGGTTTGTTTATTTCCACTTCCATTGCACATAGTTTCTTTTCACTGTCCTTTCTTACAGTTTATAGATCATATACAAAGCTCTTTGTGAATTGCAGGCTTGTTTTCACCTCCTGTACATCTTTTATTACTCCATCAAGTCTTTTGTTAGTACCATCAACCATAAGTTGAATGAATGACTGAAAGTTATCTTGCTGCCAAAGTAGGAGCTCCTTGTAAAAGTCCTTCTGCTGCTCTATCGGATGTGATAGTTGACTTGTGATAACAAAACTATCATCCTCAACCATTTGTGTTTTCTTTGGATGGTGCAGCTCAGATCTTAGCACAATGAAGGCTTTACACAGCCACAGGCCATTAGCAGGTAGGATAAGTAGCAGCTAGATAGCAACTACTACATCTGAGGTACACCGCAGCAGTAAGCAGTGTCTCAGCATCAACAGCAGTGTCCCAGCAGTAAGCGGCACTTCACGACTGAAATATATCTGGTACAGCGTCATGTAGGCAGGGTGGGGTTTTTTTTACCTGCTACACCAAGTGTACCTTTGTTCCATGTTCTGAGGAGATATCAAGTAGGATACTTTGGAAAATAAAGCATTTGCCACTTAAACTATTATTAAAATAAGACCTGTCTACATGTGTTTTGTAAATTTATTTTCATATGCGCTTTCAGCTGTGCGTGATCCTATCCATATCCATATTGCACTGCCGAGTTTGAAGTGGCAAAAGACAAAGTTATGGGTATAGAGGGTTTGGAAGCGAAGGCTATATTAACTGGTACTAAATTCATCATATCATCAATTTCATCAATAGATCATTTTAACTACAGGATCATGGATACACATCGATTTGACTGATTGATTTTAATGTGCAAGAAAAAACAAACAAGGTTTCACTGCTGAATCCCATTGCCTCTGGTACAATGAGGTATTTATTTGAATCATTTTTAAACAGGGTGTACTTGTTTTTTTACAGTTCTATGTAGTTTTTATCTATTGGAGGGCCACGTAGACACACATAGAGAGAAGAAAAAAACACCAACCCTGTAAAAACAGAGATGAGCATTTCGCCTGTCCTTGTTTCTCTAAACATCCCTACCAGATCAGTTAATACTGCTCAGAAGAGGCCAAAGTCCCTTGTTAACGATTTGTATTAAGGTGCCACTTGAAGGTAATCAATTTAAGATCTTGCCAGATTCTGAAAGGTAACCTTGAGATTATTGCACTATGGACTAAAGCTTGTAAAATATCGCACTTGCATCAACTGAATAACTACTTAAGTACTCATATTCTTTATGGTTCCCATTGCTATTGCTTCAAAAAGGTATGAAAGCAATATCAATAGAGGGGCTTACAATTATTGTAAAGAATATTGGACTGTAATGTCTTCACCTGACAAGAAAGCATTTCTCACATACCATTTCAAGGATCAAAAGATTTGTACATGTTCAAATACCAATACATAAATACAGCATCTGTATCCTCAGAATGACACTGAAAGGAAATGATCAATATCATGCTTGCTCAGTATTTAAGAGTTAAACTAGAGCAGGTCTAATAGCCTTCTTGGCCTGCTGAGGTGCCAATCCAAGATTTTCAGCAAACAAATCAACATAGCTGTAACTTCCTTAAAAAAACAAGCCTATATTTAAGCCAGATGATGTCAATTTTTTAAGAGTACAAGGATGATTAATTCAGGTGTGTACCAGACTGAAAAAATACCCTGCTATACACCACCTCTCAATGATATTGTGAAATAAAATATTGACTTCATAAACACAACAGCAGTAGTAAAAATAAACCTATACCAGCCCGTGCTATGTCTAGCTGCAAGTATTTTCGCTTTAAAAAGTAAGGTTGAGTGTGTAAGAAATGTGAAATTCACTGAAAAAAAAAATCCCAGCATGTTGCAGAATACCAATATCCTTAAGCAGGCGGGTTTTTTGATGTATAGACTCCTGCCAGTGAATTGTACAGATGAGACACTTAAGGCAAGACAATAGTGTTATAGATTGTGGCAAGAGTTAAATCAATAGACCTTCTGAGGAGTAACAAGACACCCGGTAGCAAGTGCTACTGCTACACACACATAGGAGGGGCTGGGAAACAAATGAGGACTGGCAGACAGGGGCTAAGACCTCAGTGTCACTGACTAGCCATTAGATGTTAGTGTGTATGTAGGTGTGTGTGTACACCCTGGCCTACTCAGAACATGTGTTATGGATGTGTGTAAGTGTACTGTATGTGTGAATGTGTTTGTAAGGAATAAGCAAGAGCAGATACCTGTGTTTCGGTTGTACTTTTATCTCTGCTTCTTGGCCCTGTAATCTCCCACTGGGCATCAAAGCAGAGCCCCATCACCAGCTCTACCACACCCCTATATATCCCCCAGATCCCTCTGTGTGTGTGTGTGTGTGTGAGAGAGAGAGAGAGAGAGAGAGAAAGAGAGGGAGAGAGAGAGAGACAGAGAGAGAGTGAACAGAGATAGGGGATAGTGAGAGTCTACAAGAATACGTGACAGAGGAAAGAAGGGAGAAAGGATGGGAGAATTAAAAACAGGAAAAAAGAAACAGAAAGTTGTGTGTGTCAGTTGGTGTGTGTGAATGACTAAGAATGAGCCCTCCCTCCCCCTCTCCTCCCTCTCCCACAGGCAAGCGAGTGGGGCTTTGCATGGAGCTTTGGACCGTCACCCAGCCATGGCTGTCATCCAAGCCCAGCCTGCGAGCACCTCTCTAGGGCAGCTTCCACTAACCCCCCCTGGGTCTTACTCCCTCTTACTCCACCTCCGCAGTCTCTTCCACCTCTGATCCGGGATCAGTGGTTCCCGGGCCCCTGATAGGTGTCAAGGTCCATTAACCTGGAGCAGGTCTTATCATATTCATCAGGAAGATCAGAGATCAGATTTATCTCTGTTTTTATCAGATTTGAGGCTTCAGAAGGCTGCCAGAGATGTCATGGCTGTATGGTAATGTGATGGAGGCTGGTGACAGACAGCTCAGAGTAGCAGGCACACTCCAGCAGGTAGATCCACACATAGTCATGGGGGCGAACACCATAAAAGTAGCTCTTCGCACATACACGTACATGTACACACACATTCACACACAAACACAGCCTGATTTTTTTTAGAATCTGTCAGCAGTTGCTTGGACATTTTTGATGGGGTTGTAAGGTTTGATTAGTTTATGAAACAGCAGTATCTCACCTGCTGACCTTTCTAGGCTTTCCATCTAGAGCTAAATCTAATCTAATGTAAAAACAGTTGTAGGCTATGAGCCAAGGCATGATGAGTTTTTTTTTTTTTTTAAAGAGGTGCAAGTAAAAAGTAAAAAGTTAAGAAAATGTAAAATCAAGGTCTAGATTACTTCCTATTTCATGCATAGAGTTAAATGTGCACTATGAAAAAGGTATTAGGGTTACTTGATGAGGTAAATCTGAGTAAAATCCATGATCCATTATTGAATTCCATAATTAACGCACAGAAATTAAATAAGGGGAGATATCATGTAAAGACATAAAGAAGAAATTATAAGATTTTAGACATTATGTCAAATGTGTAGAAGGAAATGCCACTGAATATTATGCTGTTTTTACTTAAAAGCAGAGCTGCAAAAGGTTGTGAGAGGATGGAAGTGTGGTTTTAAATTATGCGGTTTCTATCCACTACCAACTAAATGAAGCCTCTCTGAGGGGAACACATCATAAGCTATTGTTGGGTGAACCAAGTTCTTGACCTTATTCAGTTTACGTATCTGCATCTTCTGAATAAACATTTTCCTTTTTTTTTTTTTTTTTTTTTGACGTTTGGCACTTCATGTCCCTGCTGAATTCCACTAAAATGTCAAATATTTTGATTGCACATGTTTCAAGGCTAGCCACTTATATTAATTCAGTGAGCAGTGCCTCCCATATGACCTCCAACCCTAACCCTGACCCCCAGCTGCTATCCCAAACCATGCTCTCGACCACTAATGAATTATTGCTGACTCATCATGGTCAGTGGTGAGTAATCAACCTGACACTTTGGGCCCGAGACACATGGCTGAGGGTGCTCAAATAGTCATTTAGGTCCCGCATTCTGTCCACTACATCCCCGGGGAGTGTGGTACGTTAGTACGCTCAGATTTTGGGGAGGAAAAAAAATGCCAAAACAAGAGTGGAGTTTTGATGTTTAGACATTATAATTCATATTTTGTCATTTTGGGGAATAGGTAGTGAGCAAAATTGGAAACATGTCTGCGTTTCTATTATTTTTCTGAACAGATTTCTTATCTGTAGACTTTAACTGAAACATACAGTCATGTGAAATCTGTTTCATTATTGGACATATGAGACATTTTGTATCCCAATCCTTATTTAGAAGAAACAACGCTCCGAACAAATGTTTCTTTTTGTTTAAAAGGGAGGAGATTATAAAGTTAAAAGGATTGTAGATTTATAAAGGAGATTTGAAGACCAGAAGACCGAGATCACTTTTTTTCATATTCGCTGAGAGACAAAACAGACATGCAGCAACAAAAGCGTACACACACATACACACACTAACACATCTCCTGCAATTCGGCCCTCATCAACATCCTTCTTGGAAAATCACTGCGGCTCTGAAAAGTCATTTCAGCCACAGTAGCAGCAGGCCCTTAAAGATTCATATTCCTATTTACTGTCTGCCTCTCCTCTTGTGCACACACACACACACACGCACACACACACACACACACACACACGCACACAAAGCTACAGACAAATGCGCACACACATACATACACACCAAGTCAACTAACCCAGCAGGGTTAGATTCATGAATAAAGGAGGGAATTAGAGCGGACCTGGAGAAGTCAGATAGACAGATAGAGAGAGGTGGAGGAAGAGAAGAGAGAGAGCTATTAAATTGTATGAAAAGCATTGGAAGGAAGGAGCAAATCTACAGAAGGGAGGCATAATCAGTAGAGATCAACAGAAAAAGGGAAATTTAGAGCCAGAGAGGAAGGAGGGAGAGAAAAGATAGAACTGAGAGAGGAAGATACAGAGGAGGAGAGGAAGATAAGAACATAAATAGAAAGAAGACATATATATATATATAGAAGGACAGAAAGAGAGAGAGGCAGCCAGTTGCTTTACTCCTAATATAAACTGCTTGTGTCAATCCTTTGCAGCATGCAGATATAGCACTAAATGTCCATTTGTCCCTCTACACTCACACATATACACACAAACAACAGAGATATCGACTCAAATAGCAAATTTATAACCAAAGTAATAATACGTCTTAAAGCAAGCAACCTATAAGTGAATAATGCTCGCTGATATGAAGCCGCCGTCTACATTACTGCAATTGGAAATATCATTGCACCATAAAATGACACTATGTACACAGAGAGAGAGAGAGAGAGAGAGAGAGAGAGAGAGAGACAGAGAGGGGAAGCTTGATGTTAATTTTCTGTAAATAAAAGAAGCAAGAAAACAATCACGAAAACAATGACACATAATGAAAACAGGGAAACTGCAACAATAGAGACAGTAAATGTCTCTCAATCACCAGAAGGGCTACAATCATCACAGTATGCTATACTATCCAGATGCTGCACACAGATTTTATAATATGTGCGCGTGCTTGTGCGTGTGCATGTGTGTTTATCAGGGTGTATATGTGTGTGTCATAGGGGAGAGAGGCGAGAGGCCGTTACCCTGCACCCAGATAATAACCTGGTTTTATAATGTTGCATATCTATATTCAGGCCAATTCCCCCTGGGGGGGGGAGCCAGAATAATAACGCTGGCCATTTTACCCCTCCTAGCGGGCGGCCATTTTCTGCCCTGATTCTCAGCATGGACCTCTCCTCATTCCCAAGGTAGCACGTAATGGATGCTGCAATGAGATGGAGTGACATTGTGGTGTCTGAAATGTGAAAAGCCTATTTGCCGACATGCCCTCCCTCAACGGGGTGGCTGGTGGAGATATGGGAGATGTTTATGCCTAATCCTCTTTGCAATTCCATATGTTTTCAGTTCTGATGATTGTCTGTATTTATGGTAAATTGGCACATTTAGAAAGGCGCAAAAGGGCAGTGAAAAATTGATATTTTTTTGTCCAAAACAAATGTAATCCCATAAGTGTTCTGAGAACCTATGAACATACTTTGTGATATTTGAATATCTAGATTGTGTGGAGTTTGCATGTATTTAACAAACAAACTATCTAACTAACAAAAGAGAAATATGTTTTTTTTATCTAAAAATTGAATAACAGTACTGGTGTGTGAGTATAACAGTTGTACTCAAAAACACTTATTACCAGGAGTGTGAGTTTCTATCAATCATAAAAGTAAGTAGTAAAAGAGCTGGATAGGAGTTCCAGACAGAACTGGGAAATAGTATCTCACATATTACAAGATTTCATCATCCGCATAGAGTGCAAACACAGTTTGTAAGTTGAGGAGTGAAAGAGACCTGGAGTCAGGAGGGACTGGATTCACTCCACACTCTCCTGGTAAAATACTGTCCCTCTGACCAGTCAATCTCAATAAAACTACAGACAAAGAAAGGTTAGGGTATATAGATTTCCCATCGTAGTCGTGCACACAGAACTGCACTGTGAACCGGCCGTCTCTCTCTCCCGCTCTCTTCTGAACTCTAAATGCTACTCACTCATATTCTCCATCCTATCCCTTACCTCTTCAATAATTCACAAACGGTAGCTTTCTCTGGCCTTTCAAACCTTTGAAATGTAACCTACATCCCACAAACACACCATTCTTGTTATCCCACTGATGACATGTGTTTATTCCGGCCCTTTGCTTGTTGAGCGGTAGAAGAAAAGGAAAGGGAAGACTTCGCACTTCAAAGATTATTGATTGTTATTGGCAGGTTGATAGGAGATAAAACAAAAGTGCATTTTAGAAATATCCTCTTAACTATGTCTCAATATGCCACATTTATTTGATTTTGCAATTGATTTTTCCAGTGGCTGGCATTAAAAAAAATCACCTCAACCTCAAAAGCACTTGAATAACACCAGTGAACTTTTTCCACTGATTGAGATAGTGGGAATTTATGTGCAACTGAGTCACATGAGAAATAAAAAAAATTAAACTGATACTTGATGAACATGTCAGTGCTGTTGGCTGGAATTTGACTATTTCAAAATCAAAGTTTATTTCCACATTCCCCTAGTTTCAATTAGTTGTCAACAGCATCAGAGAAATAAGCAAGTGAGAACAAAATAATAAATAAAATTTTTATTCTGGGGATATTCCCCCGAGAAAAAGTTTGGAAACTCATGGGCAGCAACGCCGAGTCTAGTCTATAGCAGTTTTGTTGAGTGAAATAAATCAGTCCACCAGGGCTTGTGAAATGGAGGACAGTTGGAGAGTGCAGTATAGGCAGTCAGAGAGAAAAGCTCTGTCCAAGACAATCATATGATGTATCATTCATGCTGTCAGTATGGTGTCTCTCCTCCTCCCTCCTTCTCTCTCAGTCTCTCCGTCTCTGTCTGTCTCTCTCACTCTGGACGCGTCAAGTCTCCTGTGGAGGCTATGATGAAGCCCGGCTCTCTCCATCACACACAGCTCCCCAGCTGCTTGGGGATTACACATTTCAATGATACATTCACACACGGTGACATTCAAATAGACTCCTGTGCTGTATATTCCCTGCTACAACAGCCTCACAAACAGATATACTTTCAAAAATGCAGCTAGTTCTTGTTCATAATTAACACTAATCCTCCTGAAAAAGAAACACTGTTTTGTTGCTTACATATTTTACTAAACTTTCCAGAGACATCAAGGACATAATGTCATTTTCATCTGCAGAACTAGTTTAGTAGTATGTCTATTAATTTGTGGTCTCATTTTATTCATCTTGGACTGTGTAAGGTGGTCTTAAAAGAGTGAGTGCTGCCTCTGCATCATTTGACCTCTGCGATTTGCTAATGAATGCTGGGAGCAATCACCATTTCCCAGAAAATGGACAAAAATGATCCCTCATCTGTGAACCTAATCACTTACTACCATTACTGTGTGTATGTGTGAGTGAGTGTGTGTGACTGTCTGTCTGATTACCATCCCTGAATGAAATAGTTGTTTGGAATGATCCCATGGGAGGGGGAGTCGTTCTTCAAAGTGAAGCAGCAGAACTAAGGTGAGATACAGACCTTTTGATTTTCGTATTAGTGGCTGAAGAGGGAGATAGACAGAAAGGAAAAGGCACCAAAAAGGAAAAAAAATGAAGGCATTGTGACATGGAGGCAAAAGGGTAGGTGACCATAGAGATGAGTCAAGTCAATTGTATGTAGAGCACCAAATCATAACAGAAGTTATCTCAGGGCACTTTTCATATAGAGGCCGTACTTTTTACAGTACAGAGACCCAACATTCCCCCATGAGCGAGCACTTGGCGACAGTGGCAAGGAAAAACTCGTTTTTAACGCAAAGATACCTCAAGCAGAACTGGGCTCTGGCTGGCCAGCCATCTGCCTTGACCATTTGGGTTGAGAGAGAAAGAGAGAGGGGGAAAGTGGGGAGAGAGAGAGAAAGAGAGAGAGACAGGTGAGAGAGAAAGAGCAGGAAGAAAGAGAGCATAGCATGATGATAATGATACTACTACTACTACTACTACTACTACTACTAATAATAATAATAATAATAATAATAAGTGGTATTGTTGTTATTATTATTATTGTCTAGGCCTATAGCAGCGTAACTAGGAGCCGGTCCAAGGCAAGCCTGAGTCAGCCCTAACTAAGTTTTATCAAAAAGGAAAGTTTTAAGCCTACTCTTAAACATAGAGAGGGTATCTGCCCCCCAGACCCAAACTGAAAGATGGTTCTACAGGAGAGGAGTCTAATAGTTGAAGGCTCTGCCTTCCATTCTACTTTGTGTACTATGCGCTATTTAAGATATGATGGTGCTTGACCATTAAGGGCTTTGCAGGTGAGGAGAAGAGTTTTAAATTCTATTCTGGATTTTGCAGGGAGCCAGTGCAAAGAAGCTAAAATGGGAGAAATATGACCTCTTTTCCTAGTTTTTGTCACTACATGTGCAGCAGCATTCTGGATCAGCTGGAGAGTCTTGAGAGACTTGTTGGGGCAGCTTTGTTAATAAGGAATTGCAATAATCCAGCCTAGAAGTAACAAAAGCATGTTGCAGTGTTATGTAGGTGAAAAAAGGCAGTCCTTGAAATGTGTTCTATGAGGGAGTTGTAGGACATATCCTGATCAAAGATAACTCCCCGATTCCTTATAGTGGTTGTGGAGGCCAGGTCAATGCCATCTAGAGTAGCTATATCATTACATAATATGTTTCTAAGGTGTTTAGAGAGTTTAATAGCATAAAATGACAAGTCTTTATGCCCTTAAGGAAGTTTAGTTAACTGATTTGTTTCTACTGGCTTCATTGATAAATATAATTGGGTATCATCTGCATAAGAATGAAAATTTATTGAGTATGTCCTGTATTTAGAGTATAGAATATGGAGTGTTTCCTATATTTTTCCTCTGTTACCTAGAGGAAGCATATAAGGTGAATTATATTGGTCCAAGCACAGAACCTTGTGGAACTTACGGAGTATCCCATGAGTGCATGGAGGATTCAGCGTTAATGTGTACAAACTGAAATCGATCTGATAAATAGGACTTAAACCAGCTTAATGCAGTTCCTTTAATGCCAATTAAATGTTCCAGTCTCTGTAATATGATGTGATTGTCAATGGTGTCAAATGCAGCAGAAAGATCTAGGAAGACAAGTACAGAGAAGACCTTTGTCCGATGCAATTAGGTAATTTGTAACTTTCACCAGTGCTGTCTCTGTGCTATGATGCAGTCTAAATCCTGACTGACAATCCTCAAATAAACTATTGTTATGTAGAAAGTGACACAAGTGATTGGCAACTGCTCTCTCAATGATCTTAGAGAGAGAGGGAAGGTTATATATGAGTCTATAGTTGGCTAAAACACCTGAATCAAGAGTAGGCTTTTTAAGAAGAGGTGTAATTACAGCTACTTTAAAAGGACTGTGGTACACAGCCTGTAACTAAATACAGATTGATCATATCTAGTAAGGAAGGGCTAACTGTAAAACTCTTTAAGCAGCCTAGTTGGAATGGGGTCTAGTTAGTTCAGGAAGGTTGATTGAAAAAAATATATATATGAGGTTTTATGGCTGTTTCTAAGGTCCCTGTGTTTGGGGATAAATCGATGCCTGTTGAGGGCAGGAGGTGATGAATTTGATCTCTAATAGTTAGAATTTTATCATTAAGAAGCTCATAAAGTTGTGACTACTGAGAGCTATAGGAATACATGGATCAATAGAGTTATGACTCTTTGTCGGCCTGGCCAAAGTGCTGAAAAGGAAATTAGGGCTGTTTTTATTGTCCTCTATTAATCAATCCAGTTTTGTGGAAAGCCATATCCTTTCAAGTTTTCGCAATGTTTACTTTAATTTGGAGCTAACATCTTTTGTTTTATTACCTTCTTTTTGGGGCAATAGAGTCGTTCACTCCTTAAATTTAGTTACAGCACTATAAGATAGATTAGATATCTATAGATATCTAGTGAAGACATTTTTGCCTAATGGCATGTAGTCCAGTAATAGTAATTCCAGTAAAAGAAGATTCTGTGGAAAGACTATTTAATGTTCAATTTCAATGCCATATGGCAGTACAAGGTGGAGGGTGTGGTCAAAACAGTGAGTGGGTTTATTTACATTCTGAGAGAAGCCAATTGAGTCAAATAATGAGATAAACACAGTGCTAAGGCTTGATTATTGACATCCACATGAATATTAAAATCACCTACTATAATTACTTTATCTACTTTACAAAGGACTAAACTTGATAAAAGCTCTGAGTATAGGCCAGGGTGGGCGGTACACTATAAGAAATAGAATTGGCTGTAATGTTTTCCAGGTTGGGTGTGAAAAACTAAGAACAAGGCTTTCAAATGAGTTATGATTGAGTTTAGTTCTAGGGATGATTAATAGGCTTGAGTGAAATTATGATTCATTTTCCCCTTTCTGCTGTGGCCTTCCTGAGCTGTGTGTATCACTTCAAAAAAAACAGTAAGAAGCCTTATAGTTCTACCCTCAGAGCACTTTATTAACAATACGTGTAAGCAAGTTAGGGAATCAGAGATTGTATCTGCTCTTTAGATCAGACCTTCCACCCACACTTTTACCTCAAAGACCAAGTCAAGACCCAAAGGCTTGAGTCTTGTAAGAGTAAACACCCAGTTTACACTATGTTGCCTGTTTTATCCACATCCTGTCATCTTTGGCTCTTTTATTGTTCTGTTCCCACGTTGTTTTCACTCTTAATAAAGTGTGTTGAGAGTTTGTGTCAAATGCACTTCAAAGAGAAGTAATCTGCGCATGTGCCTGGGTGTACAGGCACATCATAAAGTGTGTATGCCTGCACCTATGTGAGCATACCGTAAAAATGTTGCAAGACAGAGAGAGACACAGAGAGAGAGAGAAACAAAGCAAAGGTCATGCTCAGCATCGTGGGATGAACTGAGTCCTTTGAAATCTCATTTCCAGGAGCCAAATCTGATCAGCGCCTCAGATGTGGACACAGAGCTGCAAAACGATGAGGAAGAAGAGGAAGCAGAGGAAAAGAAAGAAGGAAGTTAGAGAAGGAGGTAGAGGGTAAGGAGGATTTGAATGGGAAAAATTCCATTTGCTTGTCTGCTGCTTATCTTGAGCTCTAATGGCCGAGAACAAAGAGAAATCCCGCAATAACCGGCTTCTCCATCACTTGTATGGAAAATGAAAAGACGAAATGACAGAGGGCACCCCCACCCTTTCTGTTTCTCTTTTATTTCGCTCGCTCACCTGCCCCTTTGCTCTTTGATTTCACTATGCTGGGCTGATGTTCGATCAAGAGCCACATGACTTCACTGTCTTTCTTTGAGCATGAGACTCAAGAAGCGGAGAAGAAATCATACACTGCTGGAAGACCTCTGAATTAATTGAACATCTATGTTTATTCTCGTGTTTATACACAGTACATCTTTCACATTCTCTCAAACCAACTTCAATGGATACATAAAAGTCGGAGGTGGAAATAGAAAAGAGGGGGAAAAAGGATAAAAAGGAAGTAGGAGTTATTGAAGGTCTTATTCTAACCACCGTCAATACTGTTAATGTTATCGCCGTGACAATGAGAGGAAGCTTTGGCAGAGCTGTCTTTCTTTCTTATACTTCTAACATCAGCACTATATAATCCCTATTTGTGGATCACGACACACCTGTATTTATGTGTGTGTGTGTGTGTGTGTGTGTGTGTATTTGTGTGTGTGAGAGATGATTGCCTGTTTATTCCAGAGTCTTTCTTCCTGTGTGTCCTTGCCCTTGTGATTACGTGTATACATATATATATATATATACATATATATATATATAAATATGTGTGTGTGTGTGTGTGTGTTCACTGGTGAGTGCGTAATGATTGCATGTTTCTTTTAGAGTTCATCTGTATGTGTGTATGTGTATGTGTGTGTGTGTGTGAGTGAGTGTGTGTGTCCAGATAGGGTCACCTTGCATCCATCTCTTACCGTTTAGAGACCCCCTACAAGGATAAAAATCATCCTCTGAACTTAATCCAGGCTTATATCCTCTTCTTCCTAACTCGCAAAAATTGCATACACACACACACACACGCACAGCGGCAAAACCCAACACACACACAGTGACAAAACCTAACACACACACACTGGCCGGCCAATCACACCTGAGCAAAGAGACCAGGAAAAACCAGCTCAGAAGAGAACCCAACATAAAGAGCTGAGTTTGCAACTTAATGCGCAAACATATAGAAAGTAATCTGCCTTTTTCTCCCCAACAATCCCTTAAACAATCATATGAATCGTGGCAAGCACTTTCATTGAATGATTATGTAACTATATCATAGTTATATTAACAATCACTTGTTTTTAGCATCCTCCAGAACTAAGTTATATTTTTCCCAATAAACCAAGAAAGTCTATCACTCCAGCTGTCTGATCTCACACTTTAGAAATATTACTACTGTAAGAGCTCATAAGATATCTAAAATAATTCCAAAAGTCCATTGAAATCATTGAACCGTTGATGGAGGACAGCAGCAGCCTAAAGGTTAAAGAAGCAGGCATCAGAGTGAAAAGCTGGCAGTTTAAATCCCCAGATGAGCACTTAACTCCTTACTGAAACTGCTCGGTCGCCAACACTAGAAGACTGTGGCTGTACTGGGCAGCTCCCAGGTGAAAAAGTGTGACGGTATGACTGTGAAGCAGCACACACTGTGGGGGAGAAAAAACACACAGGCTCAGCAATCCTTCCTCTTTTTTTTAAGGAAGATAAATCAGGTATTAAAAAATAGCTACTGTGGTATGTGAGTGTTTTAATAAACCAAAAAAGTAAGACAGGATCTGAAAAATGAATTAATCTGGTAGCTGTAAGAAACAAAAGAGTAATCACACAATGAGCTGGGTGCCAGACACACCATTGATTTCAAACTATCTCTCTAAGCAGCCTTAGAGGCGCAAACCATATCCACCTTATGATATTGACCCTGCCTCTAACAAATATGCTTATATTTATATTGCCTTCCTGACTGAGACAATGTGCAGCCTCTCTTTGGATGGATATTGGATCATACACACATGCTTACCTCCAAATTCAATATTCATTCGCTCTAACTTGCGCTTTATCTTTGGAGTAAATATTTATGTGCTGTTTTGCACGAAGTGAAAAAAAAAATCTCTCAAAGACTAAATCGCCTTGCGTCAAAAATCAATGATAAAATGGGGGCGCAAGCTCTGTTTTCTAGGTCACATTTGAATATTTCTTTTAGAGATATTGATTTGTTTTGTGTGACCTACCCAGGCCCATTCTTTGTAATTAAAAGAGAGAGAGAGTGGGACTGTGGCATGAGGGCTATCTCAGTCGTGTGTCGTTCCCGGTTTGTGTGTGTATGTGCACAGGCATGTTTATGTGTGTGCAGGTATATTGGTGTTTCTGTGCAACTAATGAATGAGAGGCAGTTATGATGAAGAGGGGGTGGAGCTGGACCTTAAGGAAGATTTATACTGTGTTGGGTATTTGTGAGTGAGTTTTTTGTGCTGTGTGTGTGTGTAGATTAATTTTGCTATATTAAATTCAGCCCATAATCCAGAAGCCCTACCCAGAAGCCTTTAGATCAGACGGGCCAAAGCAGACAAAGGACTCCAGATCACCGAGGCAACGGGATGGTCCGCATGATTCCATGTTTATGAATGTGTGTGTGTGTGAGAGAGAGAGAAAGTGGAAAAGAGAGTGATTGGAGGGAAAGTAAAAATGTCAAAAGCATCTTAAACCACAAAGTTATGAGCTTTGCTTGTGCACACATGAACATGTATGTGTGTTTTATTAGAGGATAACAGGAACTTGTGGATGGTCTTAGATATCCTCTAAACTTATCTATACACTTTGTTTCTCATGGTATATGTACTATGTATGTACTGTCCATAAGTGTTTCTACAGCTGCTTCTATGCCAGTAAAAGTGTGTATAAGATGTTCTTTTTACATATATTGTAGTGTCCAATCACAAAGAGACTATGAGGTGAAACTTAAATGCTATGCCTTCACAGAGATCATTTTAAATGTCATATTTGACACTAAAGAGAAATCGTTATGACAAGAAAAGAGCAGCAAGTTGCAGTAAACAGTCACTCTTGTTGTATACTATATGTAAAGTCCTGCCAAATCACAATGTCACTTCTCTATGTGCAAAAGCCAAAGCCCTTGCTTTAACATAAAGATGAACCCAGAGCAGATTCCATCTATGAAAAGATCTTCATATGACACAGGTGTTTACATGTGTTTGTGCCCTATGTGAGCGCCAGTTGTGTTTGTCCAGTGGAGCTTGGTATAAGTATTTCTGGATATGAATGTAAGCTGAATGCCTAAACTGTAAAGTGTAAAATGTCTTCTATGTGTGTGTGTGTGTGTGTGTGTGCGAGTGTGTTTTGTGGCCTTCCTTTGTGTGGGTCCTGTGTCTCCCTGTCCTTTAGCCTCAGTGTCATCTTCCTCCCCTGTCTCCGGGCCGTCCAAGCCTGTTTGAAGTGGCTATTAGCCAGAAATCAAAGCCTGCCATCAAGCCCATCTCAGCCCTGTGCCCTTTTAGAATATTCACCAACGGTCTCCTGGCCTTTTGTGAGCCCCCTGGAATAAAAATAATCAAAATCAGAATGGACCTTCATGTGCAATAATACTCTGTCTACTCTTATGGCCTCCACTGTCAATGCCATTTATAATTCATGCACCCATACTGATGGGTCCGGGGCGCGTTCAAGAGGTCCGCTTCTCACTGTTCCACCACTGTTCATCAATAGCTGCCAGCCAGGTAGGGGACTTTATTATTGAACAGTGGCCATGCTAGTTTGACGCAAACACTGTTCTATAATTATGAGAACTTCAAGAACTTTACACTCTCTCTCCCTCTCGCCAACTACCTCTCTCAGTTTGAAATGGCCTCCCTCTCCCTCTCTTCTCTCTGTTGTTAATTTAAACACTGGCGGTTTCATCCCTCCCCATAGGTGTCTGTTTTACAATAAAAGGTCATCCTCATTTGTCCGCAGACACAAAAGGGACCACCGTTGGGGCTGAGGTCAGACAATCAGACAGACAGATAAATAGACAGACGGACAGAGGGGATGGCTGGCGCTACAGGCTGGCGTTCAGGATGCAGGAGAAAGGAGAAGGGGAGAGAGAGATAAGAAGGTAAGATAGATGGAGAGACAGCAAGGGAGAGAGATAGGGGAAGGCAGAAGGAGGGAGGGAGTGAGTGAGTGAGAGATGGGAAAGATGGAGGGAGTGGTAGTTGCTGGCGAGAGCGAGGACAGATAACTAATCATGCCATCACCTCCAGTCTTCTTCCTCCTCTCTACTCCTTCTTCACCTCCTCTCTGCTCCTCTGCAGGGATGATTGACGAGGGCACGGTGGACTGAGGTTGTCCCAGTCCCCAGATTAGAAAGCCCTCAAACAAATGAAGCCTGGAAATGCTGCCCTAGGGAGCTTGGAGCCACGGGTAGACAGACAGGACACACACTCTGGCTTAAAGAGACACAAAGATAAGGAAGGGAGAACCAGAGAGGCAGAGGGAGGGAGAGATGGGAAATGACATGTTTCTTGGGTTTAAGGGTATACAGTATGAGGAGAGACAGGAGTTGGAGTAAACGGAAAGGGGGCTAAGTTTAAGACAAGTTTAAGATTCCAACAAAGAGTGCGAGCTGGAAAAACAGAAAGGCAGAACAAGAGCGAGAGACAGACAATTATACTGTACGTGTAAGGTGAGAGAGGGAGAAAGCGTGAAGTCACTTTAATTAGGTTACCTGCAGAGAGGGATGAAATGAGAAGCTGAGCATGACAAACAGAGAAAAAGAGAGTGATGGAGGGAGAGGGAAGGAGAGACTGAGACAGGGATAGAGAAAGAGAGAGGGACTCCCGACCATGCCTTTACACACCTGTCCTCATCTTTCCAAGATTACCAACTGCAGATTGTTCTCCTTATGCTCCTCTGCAGATCTGATACGGTACATTTATCAAAAACTGAGCATCACCCGGTTCCCCTTACCACCCCCACTGCACATACACACAAACACACATCCTGCACCCCCTCCCTCTACCTCTTGAAAAACAATCATCCTCGACCCTGGCCCTATTGTTTAAGATTCAAGCATTAGTGAAAAAAGGCAAAAAAGAGAAAAAAAACAGGTGATATACGACCAGATATTAAGAAAAAGTTTGATTTTATAGATGTCACGTGACCCTAGCATGAGTGACCTCCATTTTCCCAAATGGCGCAGGTCCAGGGTTTTAATGGAGTCTCCGCAAGCCATATATCAGCGCAGCTTGTCTCGTAAAGCTCTCCTCGGGCCGACCTCACAAACCACCTCCACCTTTATCGTGACACTTAGGGAGGTTTTCACGAGCAGAAAATAGATGTATTAACAGGGAATGATTTTAATATAGTCAGTGGGTGAGAAAAAAATGAGAATGAGAAAGGTGGTGGAGGATTTGGCTGTTTTTGCCTGTACTGTATTTGGATTTTTTTTTTTTATCAATAGTTCTCTTTCCATCCCTCCTGCTCTGTCTCAATCTCTGCTTCCTCCCTCCCACCGCTTCTTCCTATGTCTGTAGAGTGTCATAGTGTTATAGCTAGTCAACATGACACTTTTTAAAGTTTTGCGAGGAGGCTGACAGAGCACAGAGGAGATTAACCTAGTTGCCTGCCATAACACCTGTCTCTCTACTCTCTCTTTCTTTTCCTTGAAAAATAACACATAAGGTAGCTGTATAGGCTGCAATGTGATATATATAGGGCAGTGAAAACATTAGAAATTATTGTATGAAGCAGATATTGTGAAAAATATCTGTTAAGTGTACAAAAAATAATAAAAAGAGCATATGCCTGTGAATCGGGAACATACATAACATATTTGTAGAGATATTTTGAGAAAATTAAAGAAAATCCTGAAAAAAATGTGCCCAGTATATAAAAAAATAGTTTAGGCATTTATATCCTGCTGCTAGGTTTTTCCTGTAATGTAAAAAAAATTATGTAGGTTCAATAAAATAATAACCAAATCTACATAACTTTGTGTTTGTGTGTTTGTTTAATGCTGATAAGCTTTAAAGAGACTGGCTGCATTTCTAGGTGTATGCTGGAAGTATCTGCTGTAGGTATTGTATGCATCTGCACTGCTCAGTATCAAAGTACAGCCTCCCTCCAAAGAGTCTGTTCCCTGCGGTGTATTTTTGTACCTTTGAACGCTTCTTTAAAAAAAACATGATATGTAATCTCATTTTTCTTCTGCATCGCACCATAACAGACCTGAGCACAGGGAAACTATACATTTGATAACAAAACATGAGAATGAATACAAATCAAGAAAGTTGTAGTGGAATAATGCTGCGGAGCAGGAGCAGCTGCTGCAGTATATAGTATTTGAAGTAAATACTGAATGATTAGTGAGGCGGTATTTAAAACACACAGTGCCCCCAGTCAGAGCCTGCTCTTCATCACTCAGAAAGGCAGAAATAAGAAATGCATCTGAGCGACGCTTTAAAAGGCAAAGTTCAGTAATTGGGAATGACAGACACACACAAAGCATCCATCACTCATGACCTTTCCATTTCTCCCTTGTTGTATACTCATTCTACTATTTGTTACAACAACTAATAATGAGGAAACATGAGACCAGGGAGAATTGCATATGGGCATGTATTTAGTTGCAAACTCAGGACTGGCAATTACAATAACATATAAATGTAACACAAGGGGACATGACACCATCTCAAAAGGGACAAATTTAGGCTTTCAATACACAACATAACTCTCCCCCTTTATTTTTGATGTTCCCTTAAAAGTAAAACATTTCACTGTCTCAGTCAGTATTTTCTCTTAAAAGTCTCTGCTTCAAATACACTCTTTTTTCTAAATGTCACAGTCTCTATTGTTTGGTATTCCTCCTTCTATATTTAACTTTTAACAAACTTGTTCTGGCTATAGAACTTTTGCCTGAACTAGGGAAATATGGCAGACTACCTCAATTCCTCGACCGAACCCTGGGGATTATTCTGCCCCAATGTCAAGGGTGAGTCTATACTATAATGACAGTCTATCAGGAGGTTGTCTGACTCTTCTAGGTAAATATGACCTGTTGATAAGTCAGTCATATTGTATCTTGGTGAGGACTGTATGAGTCTTGGTCTGGGAGAAGTGATGCTGGGGATAGGCATCTGAGCAAGTCCAGGTGTGCGTGGAACACAGTCTGTATTCCTAAAGGTTGCTTGTAGGGTTATTCTGGTGATGGATGCTGCTCCTTGTAGGCCTGCAGCTCTGGAACAAGTGATGTCAGCAGAGGCGAGTTAACACAGGAACAAGAAACGTCAAGCAGTTGATCAGTGTGTCTTCTGCAGATGAGGTGATTGTTGGTTTCTATTCTGTATGATGCAGGACCTGTCACAGGCATCAACTTTACACCTTTGGTATAGCACTAGATGAGAGCCCTGTCTCCAGCTCTGAAACTTTGCTTTCACTCATCCCTACACTTGAGCTCTCTATTGACATTGCACAACCTCTCTTGTCTTTTGAGGTTTCAGGAGGTCAAGTTGAGGGCAGAGTTGTCTCTTGGACCGTTATCACTAAAAAGCTGATATGGTAGATCGAAACAGGCTGAAGATAGATCTTGGCTCTTCCATGGTTCTCTCTGAGGAGGTGGGCATTTGCTATGAGCGGAAGGCAGAACATGACTTTGTCTTCTCCTCTATAGCTGCATCCAGGTCTGGCCACCAGAAATAGCTGTGTGAAATGTCTTTCATTCACACTGTAGTGGCAGTGGAATCATGACATGATAGCCCCACATCAGGCATCCTGACTGGACTGAAAGCATGTTCCTTCTCACAAGGTAAGGCTTCAAGCTTTGTGTGATCTCTCCTCTCCTCCAACAAGTGACAATGTCCACAATCTCAGACATGACTGGGTCAGTGTGTGTGTGTGTTTCTTCATATGAGTCGAGGTTACTGGAGCAGCAGTCACTTCCTTGAAGTGGAAGATCTCAGCTTGTGTTGACTCAGTGTGTGCTGCAGGCATCAGGATCCTTAAGAGCCTATCAGCATTCATGTGCTGGTTCAACTTCCTGTACTTGATGACATACTGGTGGGTGGACAATAACAGAGCCCATATTCCTAAGACTGGCCACAAGCAACAGGATGCCAGTATAAGGCCCAAAGGTAGAGGTTAGAGGTTGGCGGTTTGTCAGTAGAATGAATTTTCTGCCAAATACTAGAGATACTGATGCAATTTCTTGACTCCAAACACTATAGACAGTGTTTCACACTCAATCTGTGTGTAACTACTTTCTGCTTTGCTCACTACACTTGATGCAAAGGTAATTTGTCTCTCTTCCACAGATGGTATGATGCTGCACCCACAACATAAGGAGAGGCGTCACATGCCAGCTAAAGTTGTGATGTAGGGTCAAAGTGTCTTGGTGTCCATGTCTTGGTTTTGCTTAGAAGCTCAAGCTGGGCTTGAAAAGGGGAGGTTTTTCCTTGCCGCTGTTACCAACTGCTTACTTATGGAAGGAATTGTTGGGTCTCTCTCTCTCTGTAAATTAAAGAGTATGGTCTAGACCTGCTTCATGTAAAAGTGTCCTGAGATTACTTTTTGTTGTGATTTGGTGTTATATAAATAAAATTGAATTTAATTGAAAAATTGAACTGTCAGAAGGTCAAGGAATGATCTTAACTGACTCACATTCTTCGGGGGTGGATCCTCCACCAGAGCCTTTACCTTTGAAGGTGCCTTATGGAGTCCAGCACTGTCAATTATGTGACCCAAGTACTCGACAGAAGGTTGGAAGAACTCACACTTGTTTTAACAAACTCTCAGACCATATTCTTCCAGTTGTTGTAGCATGGCAAGTTTTGACTGCTCATCTGGTCTTGTGAAAAGCAGGTCATCCAGGTAATACAGGACCCATGGTAGCCCACTCAGAATTGGGTCCATTGCACTTTGGTAAAGTGCTGGAGCAGAGGTGATCCCAAACAGGAGCCTCTGGTAAATGTACAGACCTGTGTGTGTCATTATGGTCAGAAGTTCCTGTCATTCTGGATCAACATTTATCTGGAGATATGCCTGACATAAATCTTCCGTACTAAACTTCTGTCCTCCAGCCAAACCTGACAAGAGGTCATCAATGAAGGGTAATGGGTACTGTTCTGGAATCAAGAGAGGGTTCATAGTGACTTTAAAATCACCATAGATCCATGCAGAACAATCCTTTTTCATGACTGGAACAATTGGTTTAGCCCATTCACTTGTGCTCACTGATACCAATGCTCCACTCTTCACTAATTTGTCTATTTCTGCCTTTACTTTGGGCTTGATGGTATACAAGACATGTCTAGCTTTTTGGCACTTTGGTGTGCTTCCTGGTTTGACCATAATGTCCTTTGTGCTGCCAAATTCTCTGCCAAAAACTTTGGTGTGCTTCTTCAAGATCTCATGTAGGGACTCCTAACAGTGGAACAGCCTCATTAGTGTAGGTCCCTAACTTCAACTTGGTCACTTGAAGAGTAAGTTGCTGCAGCTTCTTCTTGTAAACAGCTTCTGATACCATCGATACATGTTTACTGGTGTCCACTTGCATCTGCACCACTTTGTTCAGTGGTATGACCCAGTACCATCATCACTGTCTATAACAGATAAAAAAATGCACTATATCTTCATCATCAGACTCAAAGTCACTCTGAGCGTCCTGTATGTGCTCTTATTCACATGTTTCTTCTTGTTTCTATGGAGGCCACTTTTCTTCATCTCAGTGTGCTGTTTGTATGTCTGGCTCTTCTTATTTATACAGTCACGTTCAATATGGCCTTTCTTACCACAGTTTTTGCAGTGTAAGACCAATACTCAGATGCCTGGTAACCCGTTTTCCCACAACGGTAGCATGGCTTGCCAGCTGCTGCCTTGCTCTTGGACTCAAGGGACAACTTATGCACTTGGGTTGATGCACTTAGCTGCTGTGCTTCTCAGGCAGCCATCTCCACTGACATACTTATCTCTATGGCTTTTTCCAGTTTAAGGTTAGCCTCTGTAAGTAGTTGTTTCTGAATAGCCTGACTGTGTAGACCACACACCAATCTGTCACATAGTTCAGTTCAGTTCAGTTTTATTAGTCATATGTAGGTAAACACAGGGTCAACATACAGTGAAATGTGTTGGACTCAGCTCAGCAATAAGAGCACTAGTCATAAAATATAGAATATAAGATAAATGTAAAAATATGGGATGAGATATGAATAAAATATAACACTATATACACATATGAAAATGAGGATTTATGCAAAAAAGTAAAAGTGAAGAGTGTATACAACAGTACTGCACATTGGGTATGTAGCAGTCCTGCTTCAACAGCAGCAGTCATGTTTGTTGATTGTGCATTTTTTTACGTAAGCAGTGCAGTAACCAGTGTAGTAAACAGTAGACAGTGCACACAAGCAAGTAAGCAAATATGCAATGTGGAATATTTAGATATATGAGTTTAGAAGCCTGATGGCCTGGCGGTAAAAAGTGTCCTCAAGTTTGGTGGTACATGCAGCCATGTTCCTGCCAGATGGTAACAAGGAGAACAGTCTGCATATTGGGTGGCTGTGGTCCTTGATCATGTTGTGTGCCCTCCACAGGCACCGCTGGTGAAAGATATCCTGAATGTCTGGGAGTCTGTTGCCAGTGATGTGCTGTGCCACCTACACCACACTCTGCAGTGAGTTGTGGCTGTGGGCAGAGCAGTTCCCACACCAGACCATGATGCAGCATGTCAGCCAGTTCTCGATGGTGTACCAGAAGTTTGCGAGGATGCTGGTGTACATGGCAAACTTCCTCAGTGTAAATTATGGTCCCATTTAAAGTAAAATAAAGTAAAAAGTAGGGTATGTTTTAGACTGACAAGTCGCTACCACAGCGACAACTTTGATTACATAATGTAACCATGGCATAACCTCAGATTCACAGACTACAGGCATGGCTGCTGCTATTTCACAGTGTCTTTTCAGTTCATTAAAGTTAATTGTAACAAATTGGTCACCTAAAATAGTCTTGTTTAGCATTTGGTTGTACTAAAAGACCCTCTGAAGAGTTGGCTGTTCAGTTTTTCCAGTAAGTTCATTTTGTTTTAACGGGCTTAGGCCTGTTTTTTGCTAGCGAAAATTAGCATTAGCATTATCATGGTTAACCATGAACTTTAAATGCACTATGCTTACCAAGCTAGCACCTAGAGCTAGGGTCAGCTCCACCCTCTCATCCAAATATGGTCACTCCTGGCTCCAAAAATCCAAGATGGCAACAGTGAAATCCAAGATGGTGATGGTCAAGTCATTAAACCGAGGCTTCAAAATGGCAGTCCACAAACCAATGGGTGACGTCACAGTGACTACATCTATATTTTTTACAGTCTATGCATTGGAGCTGTTGTTGGAAGCACAGTCATAAATGAACAGGGAGTACAGGAGAGTATGGTGTCATTGAGTTAAAGTCCAAATGTACAATGTTTGGATAGCCATTTCAGTACAGCTACGAACTGTGAAACAGATTCATCCTCTTTCTGGTTCCTTTTATGGAATCTGAACCTCTCTGTGATAATTAGTGACTTAGGAGAGTAGTGATTTCCTAAAATTATCACTATTTCATCACAGGACCTGTCCCCTGGCTTGTAAGGTTGCACTAGACTGCACAGCAGGTTGAACGTTTTTCCTCCCATAACACTTAAGAATGTTGGCACCATGACATCTCCTTTAATCTTAGCAAGAACAAAATACTCAAACCTTTTGGTTTATGAACTCTATTGTTCTGTGTTTTCTTGAAATGTTCTTTATTTCCAATCAGTGCAGCCATTTTCAAGTAATATTCATTATTTTACTCTGATTACAGCAATTAGTCTTATCCTTATGCTTCCTTATACCAATTTTCACTGTGTGAAATTTCTCTTTCTTCCTTTTTTTTTTACTTTCCTTATTTTCCTCTTCCTTGTTTTGTTTGACTTACTGCCCTTATATTATTTTGTGGTACTAACACAATCCTTCCCTTGTCATCTTTCTTCAGTCTCCTTTCCACTGTGGAGATTCCTTCTTCCCCTGCAGCAGTAATGCAGCTTCCGTTGGTTTCTTGTCTACACTGCAGTAGCTAGCTGGCGCCAGTGCCCAGCTAGCCACAACCTTGTGCTGTACACGCATGAAACACTCATTAAACTCAGACTTTCTACCAAAAATAACAAACACAAATTGAGAATGCATCACCTTGTTGCCAGTTTTGTTGTATACTAATTCTATTATTTGGTACAACAACTAATAATGAGAAAACATGAAACCAGGGAGAATCGCAAGTGGGCATGTATTTTGTTGCAAACTGAGGACTGAGGATCACAGTAATGCATGAATGTAACACAAGGGCATGTCACAGTATCGCAAAAGGGTCAAACTTAGACTGTCAATACACAACATCTCTCTCTTTCCCTTATCTCTTTCCATTCAAGACAAGGATGAAAAAAGCAAAAGAACGGAAAAGTGTGTCGTTTAGATGAGTATATTTAATCTTCCTTTGAAAACCACATTGTGATGACATTAACCTAGAGTCAGCTTCAAGCTGAAATAAATAAAAGGAATGACCTTTTTTTATATGTGACATATACATAGACACACAAACATATGTTTAAGAATGCTACAATGATTTAAACTGCTTCATTCAGTAGTAGTAATTCATTTGGATGTGTGAGTGAGCTAACCTTTTTAGGAGGGAAAATAAATGACAATTAAAGAAAGGGAGCACACACACAAATTAGATATAGTTCATGTCCTTGCTCTATGCTGAAGAATAATAGGTTCATGGAAAGTTAACCTGCTCAATTCACCGGACAGCATTTTTCACAAATTTACTTTCATGGCCACACTCTTTATTACCCACTTCCTTCTTTTCCCTGTCTTACTTTATTTCTTTTCAGTCCTTCGTTCTTTCAGCTGTGGTAAAATGACCAGGCCACGCGCAAAAACATGCTTTTCTTCTGTCTGTCTCATACACACACATACACTGAGACACACACACTTCACATCTGGACTTGTGTTTAATTTTACGTCAAAGTCCGGACAGGAAGCACCTGTCTAGATGAAATCCTGCAAGAGAGTGAGTGAGAGAGAGAGAATGAGAAAGAGAGAGGCGGAATGAAAAAGAGAGGAAAAAATACACGGAGAAAAGAAAAACATGAATCCATCTGTTGTGGAAATGCGTGTCACAGTCGTCACATTAAAAGTAATGTCAACAAACAGAGTGAAAAGCAAATTGGTTTGGAAAAGGCAAGTCATCTGAAATTAACACAAATTTCATCCCCTCTAAATGTTATCACGTCTGTCTGTGTTGGGAGCTGAATGCAGGTCATTCTTTTTCTCCGAGGCTCAGGGGGCTGCTCATGAGCAGCTCTGCAATTACAGAGTAGTAAAACTTCCAGATGTGGGATTATTCTTCCCTTCACATTAGCAGATTAAAAGATCACTGTCTGGATAGAGTCACACACCTGTTACAAAGGCAGCCCGGTGACATTGTTAACATCATGTTTGACTGGTCAATTTGTGGTACAGGATGCTGCATGTCCAAAGCATGGGTCCTCTTTGATGGTTGTCGTCTTAATATTAATGGATGCAAAAGACTAGAAAACACCAGTGTCTTCGTACATAGAGACAGAGTGGAACTCGTCATACTCTGAAAACCACGCCCACTGGAGAGGAAAACAATGACTGAATGAAACACTAACAAAATGCCTATAGTCAGCTAAGAACATTGGATTTCAGCATGTCAAAGGATTATTTTAGCACCCCATGTCTTCCAGAGAGGAGCGATATATTCACAAACTTTGATTTTTCAGTCTATCTCAGTGTCCCTTCTCCTTACCTTGCTTGCTTGCTTGCAAACATAATACTGCATTGCTTTCTGGTTTGTCCACATTCCACAGTAACACAAGTTGCATTCTGTCAAAATGCTTTAGCTCAACCTACAGAAATAAAGTTAGCCTAAAACTGACATTTCAATATTTGACTAACCAGTGACAAAATGTTTGCTGCATTTTTAGGCAAACTGAGGGTCAGGATCCCACAGTATTACATATTATTGCCTATATCCATTTTTGTATTAAAGGCTCAATTTTTCAGTTTGGCAGCTTGTAAAAACTTAGTTCTGGGTTGTTTTCTCTGTTGGTAGTGCATCTCACCACACAGCAGCTTTTAGGCATTTTTCTGTTGTTTGTTACCAGACAAGTGACAAGGAGGCACCTTCACACAATACAAAGTCAATGGAGAGCGATGAATTGTTTTCCCCTCCAGGGTGGGAGGGACTTAATTGCACTCCGTCTCTATGACATGAAAACCACAAATAACTACAATCAATCAATCAAAAAAAAAATGTATGGGCTAAAAGTGAAAACTTACAGTAAATGGTGCATTTTTTATGTTACTAAGACAGCTATATTCTTCCAATTATCAACTTACAAAGCAATGATCTATGATACATAGCTGTTGTCATTATAGCCCTTGTTGCAGCAAATTAGATATCATATACTGTAACTAAAAGAATATATATATTGAACTCTCACTACATCTGTTAATTTAAATCCATATCCAAAGTCCATGCAGAAGCAGAATATAGTGAGTCTCAAAATGGGTAAAAAGAACTTTTACCCAGATGTCAACGCAACGGCATATTTGTTCTAGTCTGAGATCCCGGAAAAGGTTACATTTTAAAAAGTTTACTTTTGGGCTAAAATGAAGTGACTTCTCAACACAGACTTTGATGACTTTGCTCATCAAAAGAATCAAGTGAAATCTAAAAGGAGGATAGATGAAAAAAGTTGACATTTCCCCAATGGTCCAAGCAACCACAGTAAGAGCTTTGGAAATCCACACCATCCAAAAGGTGACATTTTCACAGTGAACACATGACAATATGTTACAGTGTTGCAACATGTTGCTTTCTATGAGATATAGGATTGCTGACCTCAGCTCAGATCATGTTCATATAAATGGTGGTGCTGGGATTAACATATTTTGTTCTGTTTCCAGAGGAAGAGTACATACTTTATCTCATAAACTGAGTGGTAGGATCAATGACAACCTTCACTGTACGAAAAGGAATTACAGAAGGACCAATTATAGATTGAAGTTAATTCCAAGTTAATTATTTACAAATAATAATACTGACCATCCCAAAAATATGATAAAACTCAATTGTTCAGTTAATCACTCCGAAAAAAAAAAGTATAGATGAATTGAACTGTACTTTTACTGACAAGATCCAGTGTATCAGAACTAAGATAGGAGCTGCATTTCTTCTGGTTTGCCACAGTTTTCTCAACGTTTTTTTACAAACTCTCAAAAGCAGTTTTTCCACATGTAGGTATCATCATTATATATCTGCTCTTCTGGATGTAATATTCTCAGAGTTGATTAAATAAGAAATGAGCACACATCTTCATCCAATTCATTTTTTTCAATTATTAATGAATCCTTCTCTCTTTTTTATGCATTTTATGATTAAAAAAAAAAGATGGCATACATGCCTCCTGTAAAACAACCTGCAAATTAAAATCTGCAGATGAATCTCAAAGTTAACCAAAAGTTTTTTCTTAATTTATTTTATTTTTTAAAATGGACCCTTTATTGTCAGGTCCTTGAAAAAGTAGTTGCAAATCAACTTTTTTCACATGGCTGAAACAACATCTTGAATAGCACTAAATTCTGGGCTAAATTTTATTTTATTTATATGTTTTATTGTCTTAGGATGCATACATTATTATACATTATTGTAACTCTGGATACACACATCAACACATAAATTTGGCTATAAAGTTGGCTCCATTGTTAGGGAATAATAATATTTCTAAGTCTATTATTATTATATTTCTTATCTAGGAACTCCTAATGTTTGCCCTTAAAAATGATTTAGGTCAAAAGTAATAAGTAAGTAATATCATATTAAGTTGTGGAATGTTCATATTAAACAATATGCTATATATAATTTCCACTTCATTCTATGAGTTTAAACAAGACCTAGAAGTTTCTGGTAATCTTTGTTTTATCGTGAATGTTTCCTCCAATCTTGGGGTTGGGGTGGTTTCATTTCCCATATTGTCATTGAAATAATATTTGATCTTCAACCCAATTAGTCAAATTACCCCTTTCCTGTTTTAGAATGAGCTCACTGACACAGAGAATTACTGACATTTAAAATTACCAACATGCAGTTCAGAAAAGTTTCGAAAACTCACTCATGCAATGTTCTCAGCATGTCTTTTACATCCATATCTGAGACATAACTTGATTTTTATGACGCAATGTCAGAACACATCTGTTAATTGATTTGGTCAGAACTCAAGTCTGTGCTGCAGGTAATGTACAATCACAAGTGAAGACACCGGCTGTGGGCCACATATAACCCTGTTCCACTCCAGTGTGCAGCCATAGACTACAAAAGTTGAGGTGTGCCAAAGTGTTTTAAGCTCAACACATGCACTCCAGGTGACATCAGACAGCTGCTACCTTGGGTTGAAAAGTCCTCAAAGGTTGTGAGGGTTCATGCTGCATGCATTCGGTTACAGTCACAATCCTCACGTAACAGTGAACATAAAGTCATCTGGCTACAATCTTCTGTGTTTAATGGTTTTCTTGAAACGGGACATTGTCAATAAATCTTATTCCTATGGAGAATTTAAAGTCTGTATTGTTGTTGTGGTCTGTATGTGACAATGTTAATTTACAAAAGATCAATCAATACTTCTTCCAACGCATCTGGTTCAGTCAAGAAATTTATATAAATTTACAATCTATTTTAATGTCAGAGGGAAAAAGGTTCAGAATACAGTGGAAGAAAAATCCACACATATCAATTTGTGTTCTTTACTGCATTCCAGGTTTTATTTTAAGATGAAATGTTGTAATTCACTTTTTTGATGTGCCTGTCATCCACTAACCTTGTTCGCCTAGTTTGACATCAGACAGTGTCTTCCTACATTTCACAGGATGACTTTCAGCAGCCTCCAGAGAGCATGCCTGAACTTGTTGCATCCAGTTGTTGGTTTAACATGTGGGTGGAGAAAGCATTAGTGCAAGTGAGAGGGATAATAAGAGAAAGAGAGCACTTTTTTCCAGTCAAGAAAAGCGAGTTGTGCTTCAAATCACACACATCTTGTGTCTCTATTGCATTACGGTCTGTTGAGTCTGCTGGCAGTGGAAAAATCTGCTCCTCTAACAATATCTAAGTATAATGTTGAATACTGATATTAAATTAAAAAAATATTAAAGTGTGTTTGAGCAGTTACTCGTGTAGGTATAAGAAACTTACAGTACCAAATAACAAAATAGACCCAAACTTGCAAAATTTCACTCAAGGGACATTTTCACTGAAGCACTTTATTTCTAATGCTGACAGCACACCCATGTATTAGAGTTACTGCGATCTGCCATTTTAAATTAACAAAGAACATAAACTGTATTCAGTTTTTTTATGTTGGACATGAACATAGCACTATAAAAATGCTCATCAGCCAGTTTAAAAAAGGCCAAACAAACATACAGTATCTGCATTGTGTATAGTTACAAGCATTGGGAAGATAACATTACGCTCAGAGAGTTGCAACAAACAGACAGAGGCAGTAACGACCATGGCCATTTCCCTCTTTCTTCCTTCCCTCCTCCCTTGTCCTTCCTTTCTTTCATCTCCTTCAAGGTCAATCGTCAGAGTGAGGCTGCATGTCACCGCTCCTTTGTCTATTCAGATAAAATTGCTGCATTCATCGTATGTCAGATAAACCTCAAAAAGGGAGTGAGGAGGGTATAGTGAGAGAGGAGAGGGAGGGAGGGAAGTAAGAAAGGAAGAGGGAAGAGAGGGAGAAAAAAAAAACAACAACACCCCTATCACTGCGTCCTCCAGCCTGGCCCTAGCCTGTTTTTATCTGTCCATGACAAATTCAAGCGTTCACTCTCTCCTTTCCTCTTTCCTCCACATTTTCTCTTCACCTTATCTACTGTCTCAGCACTGCATCACTTGCCATTTTAGAATAATGTCGCCCCATGTCTATAATGACATTGCCTTTGTGCTTCAGATTACCTTGGGATTTTCAGTCCCCCTCCCCTCATCCCTCTCCCTCCAAACCACATGGATGCTGGAATAAAGATACACTCGCACACACACAAACATGCGAACGTCAAAGAAAATCTGTCCATAAACCTTGAAAGAGACTAGGTGAATCAGGCTACATCATTAACTAGTAATTGATTAAGTAAAACCATGGCTGCCATGAAGCAAAAGTGTATAATGAATACCATCTCTGAATGATGTGCTGTTATTGTTTTTCTAGGATATTATGGGTGAAGTTTAGGTACATTTGACACATGTCCTTAATAATGAAAATAGATTGAGAACCAGACCTCAGAGTTTGAAAAATGTTAATGGCTGATCAGTGTTGTATCTATTAAATTCAGCGTAATATTACCTGCTGTAATTCTGTAATTGTAAAGTATTACTTTACTTTATGGTAGATGATTCTGGGAATCTTTTCCATGTTTCAGGTCAGCACATTATACTGATAATAAATCAAAAAAGTGTAGTTACACCAAAATTTAACCCAAGTTCTATTTCATCGGTTATTTAAAGCAATCATAATAGTTACATACTAATATTTCCAGATCATTTTCTCCGTAAAGAAATCGTTTCCTTCAGGTATCATCAGACATGAAGCAAGTCTCCAGCATTTATTCTTTCTGTGCTCTGATGAGCTCCTTAAACTGTGACAGGTCCTTCTCTCCCCTGCTTGGCCATGTCTCTTAATGAGATGGTAATCAGCCAGTCACCAGCAATGGGACCATGCAGGACACATAATGAGAACATTAGGCTGCATACTGAAAGGACCCCCTGCCGGTGGAGGATCAATGGTCTGGCCTGATGAAAGGTGGATGATGCGGCTGATGGTTGGAGAGAAAGAGGGAGGGAGAGAGGCAGAGAGTGGTGTTGATTGTCCAACACATTATCTACTGTACCCAATCCTGTGACTCACTAAGAGGTCACACAGAATTATACAAGAAAAAAAGAAAAACAATCAGTGTAGTTAAATTCACTGCTTTAACACATGAACCACTATCATCATGGTCTGTTTTTTTAAGATATATTTCCCCCATTTTACCCTGTTTGGGGGATTTTATTTTACTATAACCCTTTTCCATTATTAGTGTTTCATCCAGACCTCAAATCATTGTAAGAAACAAAGGGTTTGGGGGAGGGCATAACCAAGAAGAGCAAGTCACACTAGTCTTCATTGTGATTTACTTTTATGTTTTATAATATGCTCTACTAATTTGTCTCTTTTTTCTGTGGAGCTTATTTCAGTGTAGTTGTTATTGGTAATAATCTGCAAGTCTGTTTTCTGGTCACTGTCAAAAGGCATTCTGGAAAATGTAACGCAAAATTAATTGGCCGAGTTGTGACACAAGCTCCTACTAACATGGCCAAATGGACCAGGGAGTCCTGTGCATTGAGAAGCTGTATCCAACAAGTTTAAATACAAAGAGATTTCTTGGTAGCTTTAGTAGTGAAGCATGTTTTAATTACACGAGTGCAATGGCAGGCGCAATACAGCAGGTCTTGTGGGCATGAAGTTTGGATACACCTTCCAAACTTTTGACTGGTACTGTACGTGTGGCAGTGCAAAGTGCAAAAGGGTGGGATAAAGTGGAATATAGATGGTCACAGTGAAACATGACTTAGTAGCTTAAATGGAAAGATGCTTCTTCAGGAACTCATACTGCTGTCTGGAAGGTGCGGATTATTGCATCATGAACTCAAAGTACCACACATCTGCAGCCAGAGACAGGTGGTGTTTATGGTTTTACAGTTGATTAGCACAATAATGATTTATAAATATTAACAAGAAATATAAAATGTTAGTGAAGCTGTATTATCTTTCAATCTGACAACATTTCTGTTTTAATTCCACTATATCTCACATTGTATATGGTGTCACTGTTTAGTAACTGGTCTGACACAACAGCATTTGCACCACAATGCATTTAAAGAATAAAATACGAAATGCAACTTTTGCTCAAAAGAATATCAGAAAGGAGGCAATGATGTGTAGAAGTGTGTGGCAATCTGGTGTCATTTTCAGGTGATTTAATCCAGGTAAACTCAGTGGACAACTGCAAATTTATCAACATATGTGTCCTGCTGCCTTCAGATGGTTGCTGATGGATTTAATGAACAGAAGGAGAAGGTTTTCATCATTGTAAATAAGGTGTGGACAACAGATATTGTGAGAATCACCTGTATTATTGCACCTCTCCTTCCGTAGGCAAAGCAAATTTCAAAGTCAGGAAATACCAAACTGTTGAAGTGCTGCTCATTGGGCTGCCATGAACATAGGGTCCTAGATGTTTTAGTAACTTAGTCCTGGATGTGGAACTTCATTAGTGATTTAATAATGAATTCTTTGACATTTTTATCATTATATCATGTTGGCCCAGTGCCTTTAGAAAAATCCACTAAAGCACAGAATACTAATAATGCCAAAAGTGTCACCAGAGTAAAGAGTAACAAAAATGTTGGAAATGGTCACTTTAAGTAAAAATACTTCACCCTGGGTTGTGCACTGGTGATTCTAATGGATTTGCTTCTGTTAAATGTCTTGGAGCTGCTAGCTAAACATGCTGCTGTTTAAGTGGCACTGCTTTTGGATCATACTTTACACCTTGAATACTGAAAGATGCCTTAATTTACTTGCCTGCATATAGTTTATTTCAATGGTGCTGGAATGAGTTTTGAGGCAGGGGGACATCCAGCTTTGGATGATGTAATAGGCCTAGCCTAGCCTTTTTGTGCAATATAAATATGGTAAGAAATGTATTCCCTCTTCTCATCAGGGTACTTCCAGATCAAAATGGTAGCAGACTTTTTTTTTTTTTTTTTTTGTAGCACAGTGGTTTGCCAACAAGTGGCTAAAAAGGAACGTCCTACTGTTGATGCAGACCCTTATGTTTTTCACTCTGGGAACTGTTACACTGTAACCAATCAACCAACCAACCAGTCGTTATGTTTTTTTATGAGGTTCAAAAGAGAATCAAAGTTCATGCCCCATTAAAACAGAGTCTTTACATCCAATATGCCTACTAACATACAAATAGACGGCACCCCAGCAGAGCGAGGTTTAGTCCCCTAGGCTTGTTTTCCAAAGTACAGTTGTTGCGTCTAACACTCCCGAAGCATTTAACACTTTGTTCATGTCCAAGTCACCAGTCTTTGTGGATGTGCAGGAAAAGCAGGTTGTTAAGCTGTTTCTCTGTCATTGTAGATCTGATGCAGGTCTTCAAACGACGGAGACTTGATAAACTCTGCTCAGCTGTGGCATTGGACATCGGCACACACACTTTTCACAATCACAATTCATAATCAAATTTCATTGAATGTCAGATCATTTTGATATAATTTGAATTACACAATGGCTGATTATAATTGGATTTAAAGGTCTAACATGTTAGAGTAGGCTTAGTCATTATCCCTATGACCATAATACCTGGCTTAGACATTATCACTGTATTACCATAACACCTGGGGGGGAGCAAAATTTCTTGTTGTCCCCCCTATTCCAGTGTCAGTGGTTTATTCAAAGGGTGAAAGAGCATTACACATACCTTGAACCCCTACCATCACAAACGAGATATAGCTCCATTAGCACTTACAGTGGGTGTGTTCTCACTTACTTAGATTTATGCAAAGTGGGATTAATGTGAGGATACAATGGGAAACAAAGCTTAGCACTGGTTAAATATTTAGATGGCCAGTGTGAGAATGCCCTTAAACAGAACAGGAACATAAAGACTGCATTCAAAGATATATATATATATATATATATATATATATATATATATATATATATATATATATATATATATATATACACACATATATATAAATGTGGTAAAAGCAGCAATAGATATCCTAAGCTCATCAAAGGTAATAAAAAAAAATCACTCCAATGTGTGACAACTGACTTAATACCCTCATTTTTTCTCTCTAGCTTTATAATTTCACAGTGACTCACAATATACTTCTATTTGTGCAATTGGCCTGATTAGATACAATCCAGTCTATTACTGTACATGGAGGGACATCGCCAGTGTGACTAAGTCATTTTGGTCACAATCAGTTGTTGGAACAATCCTGGCAAATGTGAAGCACCAGAACATGTCAGCCCCCACTACGTTGTACATCATAAAAGCTGCTGTGACAATTCAGATGTGGAGGATGAACTCTCCCACCCCAACTTCCCATTCCCATATAAACCATTCGGTAACCCTTTATGGATTTCACATATGTATATTCTTATTTATGTCCACTCTGTCTTCTATCATCACTATGAAACGCAGTCCCTGTTTGAATCCGGCCATAAAACCAACTGGAGTCACATTAATTGTCAGACACAGACGCAAGTTCTGATCATAAACGCTGTACTACATGCTGCTGCTTTAAATCACAGACAAATCTATCCCTCCCCTCTCTGGTGCCTTCCAAAGTGATTTGGTCTCAATTTGTAATAAAAAGACCAACAGAGAAAGCACTGCCAGTGCCCATGATGGGCTTCTCCTTTATGTTTTGCATTTTTTCACCTTTTCTCTCGTCGCAGTGACTGACTTTTAATCTAATAAACATTGCATGAGCCCACTGACCAGAACAAAGGGGAAGAAAAAAAACATCTTTCTGAACATCTATCAGTTCACTCTTGTTAAAAAAAAAAAAAAAGAGTGGGGGTGTTCCTTAATAGGAATGGGGTAGGATATAAGGTTTCATGCCAAGATCGTAAAATTACTGAGGAATAAAAGCCATTCATTTCACATGACATCACCACCTTCTGAGGATGTGAGCTTCAGCGGCTTCAAAAAGAGGACAAAATGTTTCCTCCATCGACTTCAGTGCTGCTGTTGTCTGACAAGACATACAATATAGCAGAACAAAGGACAGGGATTAGCCTCCCTGCTATTGGCTGGAGCTTTTGAAACATGCAATAAAAATATAATGTTCTTAACAGCATAACTGTCTCGGTGCATTGTTTATATATATGATCAGACATTGAGAGCCTCTGCTTGGGGCAGATTTGAATGGATTTCTTTCTTGTAAGATGTGGGAACAGTAAAAGTTAACACACGCCTCACAGTGACCCTAGTGGTGAAATCACAAAGCAACAGCTTACACAACAGGGATGATAAATAACTGCCTATCACCCCGCAAACTTGTTACCTTCGCCTCAGTACTGCAGTACATTTTCAGTTAAATACTTGCACTTAAAACATTCCCTCTTATGCACGCTATTAGTGCTGCCCACTAATTTACACTTGAGCGCTAGTTTCCAGTAGGATTGCAACCATTATGTTTATTCACATGGCTGTCAATCACTCACCATGGGACCAAGTCAAATCAGTCCTGTATGCTCGACACAAATGATACAGCACTGGAGCATGCTCCAGGGGTACTAATGGTTGGTCTGAGTAGTTCTCAGCCACAATGTCACAGAAACACACATAATTTTCAACCTGCTCCACAGCATATCCATGCACACTCAAAGAGATATACATTTGCTAATGGCAAATGCATTGGCTAACAGAGGTGGGCCAGATACCTATTATGCATATATCCTACCAACAGTGACTCTCCACATGTGGGAGAGAGGAGGTGGTATGTGTTTAGCGACTGTTAAATATAAATCAGCGGTGTATACAACAACATATGCACCACATGAACTCAGAGGGCTGATCATTCCTGCCAGCTCTTCTCACAACATATGGAGTTTTAAATGACCGAGGGCCTTTAATAATTGGCAGTGCCAGTGAGAGGCCTCACATCCATCCGCTGTATTAGTTTATCTACATAAAACAAACAGGGATGTTACATTCAAAACGCAAGCAGACATTATTAACAAAGTATAAAAGAATAATTTCATTTTTCTCCCTTTCTCAGAGAAATGTGACACATCATCTGGCGCAGTATTGCGTTGCCCGGGGTGAGGGCCCTGCACAGTAGATGGACCGCTGTAATTTCTCATCTATCAAATTATGGTTTATTGTTCAGCACAGCAACCCCAGGCTACATACAACCCTGTGCACTGACAGTTATGAAACATTATATTTCCACTATCATAGTCCAGGCCCAAGACAAAGCTTAAGAAAGAAAAAGAGAAAGAAAACAGAAAGAAATAAAAACTCTGAAGTAATCTTAACACACGTCATGTCAACATCTATGTTAAACAGAGCTTCGAATATAGCCACTGTTGCTACTTCTGGGGTTTGCTAACGACATTAGGTTACTCAAATTGCCATTAGCAACTACTGCATAAGCTTGTTTATTATTGCCATGGTAATGATTTTTCTACCAAATGAAATTTGTCGGCAGGAAATTGTGTTTAATGCTGGTCTAATGAGTCTGCTGTAAATTAGCTGGCGTGCCAGCGTGGATGACTAAAAGGCCTTTAAGTAACCTTTGGTCTCTGTTGAGGGTAATTTGATACTGCCACTGATGATTCACTTAGCAAGGCTAAAAGCTATAGGCTTGCATCTCAAGAAGGACATGTGAAACTACTATCGCTCTCAAACTAGAAGTGAATGTGAAAATAATCAAATCAACTTCCAACTGGATGACTTGAAGCCAGCGAACGTGAACTCCTGGCAGGAGTCAAACCAATTTTGGGTTTTTGTCACCAAGGTCAAAGTTCAGGTACACTTACAACTCACAGTTGAGATAGTCTTGGATCTTGGCCAGAGTGACACCATTTACTGTAGACAGTGACAATCAAACTGTTCAGAACTGTTATTGTTCAGAAAACACTTGTTACAGAGATATTTTTGTAAATCTGTCCCACTTTCCCTATCACACTTGTTTTTCTTTTTATTCCCTACATACATTACTTACTTTCCAATAACTGGACAAAGTGCCAAAGAAGTAAGGACAGCAATACTGCAACACTCAAAAGTATGTTTTCAATTAAACTACAATAGGTAAACAGCGCATAAGGCCCCTGGTCATCATCATCTTGGCACTTTTTTTTTTTCCTTTTCCTTTTTTTTTTTTTTTTTTTTTACAGCTGGCTTATCAAAATAACAAAAAAAAAATACAAATACAGTAAATATCAAAAAATAAACTTCACTGGAGCAACAAGTGAAAACATATACACTGTATAGCAAAATATATCAAACTTGAATTACAATATATTTAAAATGCATAGAGCAGTCTATAAAACATTAATGTAGTGCAATTTTGTCTTGCGTATCTGTCAACACAGGCTGTGATATGTTAAATAAAGCCCTTTTATGGTGGTTGTATTACTTCTTCTACCACAGTGTACTGTATACTGCAATAAAACATCCCATACAAGAGATTGAAATCTTACAGAGGAATCAAAACAGTTCCTTCAAAGGAATGTGAAAAAGTCAGTGTATCAAAAGAGCTTCTGGTCCAGTACATGAAGTGTGTTTGTGTTTTTGTGTGTGCGTGCTGCCAGGAACACAGTGTGTGCGTTTTTGGCTTTGTGCCAGAATTCCAGTAAAATCCTAGCTTCTTGATGCATCTGCTTATGCATATACGCGCGTGTGTGTGTGTGTGTGTGTATGTGTGCACACATCCCTGACACCCCTGCAGGTCTGTGGGAGCACACGTGGGTATTTCGTGTTAAAGTTACCATGCTTCGTCACAGGCATGGCAGCCACACCCCCTGGCATATTCCCCTGAGATCTGATAAGAGGTGTGTGTGTGTGTGTGTGTGTGTGTGTGTGTGTGTGTGTGTGTGTGTGTGTGTGTGAGAGAGGGAGAGAGAGAGAGAGTAGGGAGGTTGGCTGTGCGTCTTGTGTTTTAATGGTGTGACATTCCTCCTTAATGCAGGTGGCCCCCTCAATCTGAAACCCCTTCCTCCTTAGACACTCGTCTGTGTTTAGTGCCACCCCCTGCCGCACCCCCTTCTAACCCCTCTTTTCCCTGCACCTCCCACTGCACCTCGCCCACCCACGTCGCCCCTCCTCCTCCTCCACCGGCAACACGTGCCCCCTCTTAGTGCCAACATGCCCTCGTCCCCCATCTCCCTCCTCTCCCCTCCCTTTTATCCCCCTCCCCTCCTCTGTTTTTTCCCACGCCCGCCTCTTTTTGTCATCACGCAGTAGGAGTGGTATCACCGCACGTGCCCCTTTTTAGTGCCAACAAGCTCCCCTGTGGCACTCCTGCCCCCCTCCCCACCTTCCTGTACTTCCTCCCCCCCATCATGTTTAACCCCCCACACACAACTCCCACCCCCCACCCCTTTCCCTTCTTTCTCACACTGTTCCGTCTCATCACTATGTAAGTGGGGATACCAGACTGTTTTGCATATGGCTGTTTAGTCCTTTGTGGCGGGCGGGGCGGCATGCGAATATGCAAAACGGTGATGGGAGGCATTTTGTACTGTGATGAGGAAGGGGAGAGGGCGGCACTGTGAATGATGCCGCCATGTGTGCGTGTGCTTGTCTGTATGTGTGGGTTTTCCAACAGATTCTTTGGTTCATCAGAGCAATGGCTGGTACAGGAGGGAGTGCCATCCGAACCAAAGTCCAGTTGAGCAACGTGGCGATGGAATACCACCCTAAGCAGCCATAAATCCTACATGGAGGGATACTCTCATCTTCTTTGGCCTTCTATTCCATTTAAGGGACGATGCAAGGAAAGGTTGTCTTTTTTTTTTTTTCCAACATGCATCGTTACTGTAAATCCACACGGCGCAGAATCTGCAAATATCAGCGGCAAATTAAGAAGAAAGGGACGGGCGAAGTTCTTCTCGCTTCCCCCTCCTCTTCGCCCATATCCTTCTCTCTCCTACTTATCTGTGGTGGAGAGCCAATGGTTCATTATAATTGGCCGTTGTCATCATGCAGATGACACACAGTCAGCGCTCTGAATATCATTAGTGCCTTTGCATACCTCCGCTCTTTTTTTCTTTTTTTCTGTCCTTTCTTCTTGTTCCTTCATTCCGAGGCTCGTTTCGCGATTCGATATTCCAAAAGGTAATTATCATCCACGAATCAGCCTATCAATATGCGGAGATAGGCATAATAGGGAATGAAGGTGCATGTCTGATTGTCGTTTTCTCTTTCGCTACCTCCAGCGAAAATGTAGAAGAATCTCCCAGGGTGTGAAGGAGAATGAGTGTATTTGTGTGATTGTATTTGACTCTCCTTTGCAGTGGAGTCCATTGTATATCTCTTTGGTTACAGAGTGTTCTTTGCTCTCCTCCTCCTCCCCATCTCCCCCTTGTTTGCATATATCAGCCTCTCCTTGGGTAGAATAATAGCTCTTAATTCTTCTCTGCAGCTCTTGCCTTCTGATCCATGACAAAAATAAAGAGCCAGCCGGTCAATTTACATACTCCACATACTGATGAGGTGTGTGTTGCCGACTGCCTAATTACCTCCAGTCACTCTCTCTCTCTCTCTCCTCCTGCAGCTTTTGCTTTTAACCCTCGCTCGCCCATTCGCCATCTCTTCGTCTCCACAGGAAACCATTGTCGCATTCAGCATTAATTCATCTGGAGGGGCATGTAGAAACAATAGAGAGACAAGAAAAAAAACACAAGCATATTGCAATGACGAGCGGTTCGTTCGTTCACCTTCGTTTATTCCCCCGTCTGTGTTTATTGGCTAATTTGCGGCTCCTCTCGCTCGCGGCGGCTCTCCTTAAGCTACCCCCTTTGTCTTTGCCTTTGAAATTTACAAAATCTTACAAGAAATCAATACTTAATTGATTATTCACTTTCCTGCAGCCTCAAACGACCGGCGAGTGCATGTGCGTATTAAATCCGGCGTGTGTCTGTGTGTACGTGTGAGTGAGTCTCTGGTAGATCCCATGATATTCCCAGTTCTTTCGAGGCAGCAGGCGGACGAGGTGGCAGGGAGCTCTGAGAGAAACACTCTGCAGCATCTACGTGCATGTGTATGTGTGTAAGTGTGTGTGAGTGAGTGTGTGGGCATATGAGACGTACCAAGGTCCCGTCAATAGCACCAAAGCCAGGGAAGTCCCAAGGTTTGAAGAGGGTGTACTTCTCAGCCTTTTTGCTCAAACAGCAACAGCCATTCCAGAGGAGGGAGAAGCATGGAAATCAACAACAACAACAACAACAACAACAACAACAACAAACCAACACCAAGCCTGTGGGCACAGGAAGCACGGCGGGCTGTAAGCAGGATGTGGAAAGGAGTATATCCTCGTTTTCGGGGCTTTTTTTGTTCTCTTCGCCGTGCTTCTTTGTTTTCCGTCCTGACTCAGAGAAGAGAGCAGGGCAAGATGCCACCTGGACCCTTTAGAAAACTCTGTGGCGAAGTGGGCGCGGAAATAGGGGCGTGAAGAGAGGGGCGTGAGGAGGAGGAGAGAGAGAGGGGTAAAGGGTGCCTAGTGCCTGCCTCTGATATGCCATAAGGATGGCAGGCACGTAATGATAGCAAATGTAGAGCAGATTGGCTTGGAGGAGGAGGAGGAGGAGGAGGAGAGACAGAGAAAGGGGGAGAGGAGACAGATGGCAAAGCTGGCCTGGTGCCAACGATACCAAGACATGACTATGCAGGGAAACCTCCCCCTACACTCTGACACTTGTTGCTGTGTGTGTTCATGTGTAAGAATCACATGTGAGGACACATAGCAGGAAATTCCCAAACCACACTATAGCATTGTACTTTCACCAAATTGCCTCATTGGGGCCAGTGAACTTCGGCTTCCTTTTATCTACGGAGGAATGATGATAATGCTAATGTTTCAATATCACTGTATGCATTCAGTGGGATATTTAAGTATGTATGAGAGCCTAAAGCAAAATGAAGGTGAAAGATAGAGGTCTGGCCTCCAATTTGACCTCCATTTATGCAATGTGGCAAAGGTCAAATATTGACTATCCTAGCATATTTTTGTCACGGCCATCAGAAATAGATGTTGCAACCCACTTCAATTTTTTTTTTTTTAAACATAATGTCATTTGAGTTTTAGTGGGAAAATTAATGTGATTTTTGTCTCACAGCGTTCAGGAATAAAAACTGCTGGCTCGTGTTGGTTTATGACAAGGAAACGAATGGCAGCTAGATAGAGTATTATGATGTTCATATTGAAATGTGCTGAGCAAACACCTTCCTGCACCAGCAGACGTGCTCTGTGTGTATGAGAATGAGAGAGGGCGGGAGAGAGAGAGAGAAGTATATTTCTGTAGTGTTTTGGGAGGGGGGGGTGGTGTAAAACACATACTGTACTATATTCATGTCTGTGTGAATGTGTGCCAACCAAGCAGGAGGTTTTCGCACAAAGAGGAGAAGCATACATCTATGAAACCTGCCATTGAGGTGTGCTGAAAATTATTGGCAGGCTGGTACGACACACAGAAAAGGAGGTTCAGACAGGCTGCAGCACATCCAAGATGTTCTGAAATGGCTACAAAATTGGACATTTGTTAAATTATTCATGTTATACTTGTTTTGCATGATTGGCAGCCGGACAGAATGTAGGAGCAGATTGGGCAAAGCCCTGTTGTCTGTAGATAAAGAGGAATCATGTTATCATACACTGTGTGTGTTCATATGTGTGTGTGATTTGGGTAGACTGGGTGGAGTGGTGGGGGGGTGGTGGTTTACCCAAATCAAACACCCATTTGAATAAGAACAATCAGAGTCCCAAAATGGAGCCACAGAGAGGGGAAATGGTGAGGCGATTTGACTTGCGAATCAGGCGATGCATATCTGCATGCTAATTACGTGACAAGAAGGGGGAAAGAGTGGAAAGCGTCCCCCATGCGCCAGACAGAGAGAGGGCGAGGGAGGGAAGACATAGCAGACACAAGAGAGAAACAAGGGGGACGAGCGACTGAACAAACGGACAAACAAACGAAGGAATCAAAGGGAGCTGTAGATGAGATGGGTAATTAATTCCCCATCAGCCTGTATTCTACGGCATTTGATTTTCTTTGGAAACAAATCGACACGCGTGGAGATGGAAGAAAGGAGCAAAAGCAGAGGACGAGGGTAGGGATGGGAGCGGGGTTGGGGGGCATCCGAAAATTAAAATTATTGATTGATCTTAGGGTGCGGGGGGTTGTGGAGCGGAGGGCATTTTGAGGATGTAATTAGAGCGGACTGGGACCAAGGCTGGAATGATAATAGATGACGTTGGAATTCACTATGGCGATTGGCCATTAATCTCCATTAACGCGGACCAGGATATTAAAAATTCTAATTGGAGGGACAAAAATGATGTGGATGGTGTGCGTATGCATGTTTACAAGTGTGTGTGTGTGTGTTGGGATGTTGATCTTGGGTGTTTTGCGATAATTGCCACCATGGGGGAATCATGTCCTGAGGTACAGTATACTGTATATCAACTGTATTAGCTCGCTGATTAGAATTATGAACTGCTTACAATGCTGAATTATGTTTAATGTTGTTTCATTTTTTTAATAGAATGGCATAAACTCTCATTTATGGTTTGGGAAAAGGGGTTTTCATTACATATTTTTGCCTTATGCTTTGGGCACATGTTCGCATGCAAATGTATATATGTATGGCCATGTCTGTTTGTGATATGTGATGACAAAGCTCTATTACTACCAAAACAACAAGTTTCCATTTTTAGTTATTTTCCATTGTTTCTTCAAAACTAATGTATACATTATGGGTTTTTTTGGTGTTTTATTTTATAAATAAGCATTATCATTGTTATTTACTGTGTTTGCTTGAACTTAATCTATGCAATGTATAAATTGTGTACTGGCTGTATTAAACCCAATAAAATGATTTTTATACTTCCAAATGTCTGTGTCTGTCAATATGTGGTAACAGATAAAAACACAAGTCATTCATTGTCCAGCTTCAAAGTAGTGCACAAGGAAAAGCCCTGCTTTAGGGAGTCCTCAGCCCCCATGGGTGGTATGATGTCATCAGTAGTGGCCTTGGATCTGCTGTTTGTTACATCAGCCTAGATTAAGGAACACGGATGACAGGCCAATACCGTGTTTATCAATAGCTCCACCACCTTGCATGACTGTGCTGTGACACTGTCAATAGATTATGAAATCTTACCGTGTCAGCTATTCAATATTACAAATTGCTTCTGTGTAGTCAGCACGCGTGCCTGCGTTTGCGTTTGTGTGTGTGCGTGCATGACGTAAATATGCAAGAGGTTAATGCATATGTTCCTGTTATGTCTCTGTGTATTCACTCTGCATGATTAGGAACTGTCCTTGAATTAGTAAGATGAAACTGCAACCCCCAACTCTGCGGCTGTTACACACACACACATACACACACAAAAGTATACGCAGATATTGTAGCCTATATGTTGACAAACAATCACAAAGATCTCCTATTAGGATTAAAATGAAGACATAGCTGTAGTCACACAAGGATAATAATGAAAAACATTTCACCTCTACTGTTAATTCATAGTTCATTAGTGAAAGAAGAGACTGTCGCCGCCAAGAGTTAGCATGCTTTTGTGTGTGGTGTGTATGTGTGTGTATGTGATGGCCAGTGTGATGTCATTACGTTAATGGTCTTTCACTGGGGCTAGTCATTAAATGAGGATATTAAAGCAGTAGGCTGTTTTTATATGCATGGAGGGGAGATGTGCAGGGGTCACAGTTGCTTGAAGTCATCACTCATGCACAATGGGAGGACACACACATACACACAGGGACAAAAATCACACATACAAATGAGCAAAATATGCATGTAAGGGGTCACTCAGCTCTCTTCAGGAGGATTGTGTCTATTCATTTCCCTCTCTTATTCTGTAACAAGAACACAAACACTGGCAGAGCACTCACTTGCCCCTTGTTTGAGTTGTTTTTTTATGCATATGCACCCTCTCCCGAGCGAAATTGATCCTGATATTTATGAGCTGGGTTTGACGTGCATATTATTATTATCATTACTGTTATTATGCATTTCGGGGGAGGGAAATAACATTAGGCCCGGCAGAGGTGGTGCAGAAGCAGGGGCTATCACTGCTGCAATCATCAGATTGGTCTGATTTATGATTTATGCAGGCCACAGACCGCCTGAGGTAACGCCCCTGGAGGAGCTGGGTAGTAAAAATTTGTTTTAGCCAATTGATTAATCAAGACTAGTCATATGTGGGAGTACTTCATATGTATATGTGCTTGGATGGCAAAAGGAAATGTGTGTTTATCATGTGTCTGAATCTGCATGGTGTCAGTGTGGGTGTGTGTCTGTTCTTGGAAAACTGATTTGGTGGTGCGGCCTTGTCGAGCAAATTGAGAGCAGGGATTGGTAAATTAAGAAAACAGAGATGAAGGGAAGATGATAACATGAAAGCGGGACTGCAAATGAAAAAAGAAGCTAATACATTTGGTTATTAAATATTGCATACTTATTCTTATTACCTATGTAATAGCAAAATTAAATTGTAAAATTGGGTTTTGAATTTTATTGAGTCAATATAAAAGACATTATGCAACTACAAAATTAACAAGGATCACAATAAAATACTGGACTTGTTTGATATGATGTTTTGCAACGGGCATTAAGGTCATACCCTTGTAAATAGAAGTATATATCAATTATTCATATGAATAATTGAATTGCAAAACATGCAGGGGAAAATATGCCAGTCAGCATTCATTTCACCGTTGCCTTTAACCCACTAGAGAGCAGCTGGGTTTATATTTCATTTCAATGTCACCAATTTGTTATTAAAGTATAAACAGGACTTTAGCTTGAACCAATGAAAAATGCTGTAGATTACCGATGTTAGGGTTATGCCATGGTAATTTGATGGGGAATGCTTGAGAGGAAGTGATGCCTTGGAGGCTCAACTCAGGGCAAATACCCGTTGAAGTATATGACCACAGAGGAGAACACCTGGTATTTTGAAGAAATCAGCAATTTCTAAGTAGTACGATGTAAGTCTTGATGTTCTGTATATTGGTAAGGACATTCATTTTAAATATATTTATTGTTGAAGTGGGATAGTTTAAAAATAACTTGGACTTTTTGTGGATTGAAAATGGAAGGTCCAATTCATGCTATTGTTAATCCACAGTGAAGAATGATATCTTCATTTACTAAATACTCAGGATACTGTACAGTGTAATCTGTGTTTCAGTTTGGCTGAATTATATAACATTTGTGTTGACTAATGATATAAGTCATGATATAATACAGTATTTGTGTTATTTGCTTTTTCTGTCTTTTATTGTGTTTGTGTGCTCTCTGCAGGCCGCTGTCTGTACTCAGCCAAAGATCAACTGTAAGTGAAGAACCTCCATTCTGTGAAGTTCAATTGCAAGTGGACTGAGTGTTTCTGTCGTTCCAACTAGAGAGATACGTCTTCTCTCTAGTTCTATGTCAGTAGTCGCATTCTCCAGTTCTCAACATACCATACTACATAACATAACACAACATAACACAAATACCCTACATACTACATTCAACATAAAACAGGACTTTCTGTAAGAAAAATCTGCAGCAATGTTGGACACATATTAAATCAACATTCCATATCTTCTTCTGCTATGAAAAAGTATTGATTTGGACTTGGTATATTAAAGAGCAGAAAAACTAGATCAGGACACCTTATACATTATAGTAGTGCTCTGGCTGTTTAGTTGAAGCACATTTGGTGGCAAATCTGTTTCCTTAAGTAAGATGTGCAAAGGTCAATATGTCTTTAAATGTGTGTCTCAGATTAATTAAGGATTGTACACACATGCTTGTAAGTACTGCACACACGTATGCACATGAAAATGCCGAAATTCAGAGTTTAATACTTTTTGACAGTGCTCTTAAACAACAAAGGGACAATTAAGTTAGAAAACTACATATTGGACAAAGCAGCTGGACTCAAGTTAAGCCCACTTTTAGCAGATCAAAATATTTTTTTCTCCTCTTTCCATCTGGTCAGGAAAAACTCTCTTGGACACCCAAAAATGAAGGATTTGAAGACACAATTCTTCGACTTGGAAAATTCAATTTTCAACAAGAACCAAGTCTCAAAAAAATGTAAAGTTAACATCTGTTATAAGCCTTAAGCATTAAATTAGTTCTCCAATAGGAAAACTGTGTCATTCTATTTGAAGAAAGGAACACGGTTTGAAACAAAAAAATTCAACTGACTTTCACGGCCCCCCTGGAATCTCTCAGTGGGTTGAATTTAAAGATATTTTGGTAAAAACACTGTTAGATATTTTTATGGTTGGTAAAGCTTTATACAAAGGTAAATTTTCAGACAAATTTGACAAAATAATAGAATAAACAGAGCACTATAGAATAACTCTTGAAAATAATAAGTACGCTCAAAACACTGTTTGCTTTACATTACAAGTTATTGAAACCGGATGTGTTGAAAATGCATTGCTTGAGGCATCATATTTTTCATTTAATCTTCATAAAATGCATTACTCATATGCCAAGATTTAATGCTGTACCACGAGGAGCATTACTGATCAGAGCATGTGATGCAGGCACGACAAGAATAACATGGTAAAAGATGTTGCTTACCTTTATGATGTGTTTGTGACGAGTTCACCCAAACTGCAGTGGCCACCTTGCACCTCTTTAGCAGCTCACTGTGGTTGCCTCTTGTTTTGCCATTCCTCCCTGCAAGATTCACAACTGATTTAACTGATAAAGCATAAAAAATCTCCTTATCAATTTTATTTGAAAAATTGTTAGCAGGGTTAGGGTTAAGGTTAGGGTTAGGGTTAGGGCATCGCCAATCTTGGTGATGAAAGCTTCACTTCCTGTAACTTCTTCCTAATATCCTATGTCACTCATCAGTTTCTTAAAGAACATTAATGCCCAGACATTGGGTTTACCACTTACTTCCATCAGTCAGTTGCTGGAGCCTCAACAAAATCCACAACAGAGCAAAGTTTGCACCTTCCCACACTTATAGCTGTCAGTTTTAAACCACTAGCAGTTTTGTCATACTTAATTCAGTATTTGGGGTTTACAAAATGAATTTCTGTCACTTCTAACACATAGTGCGCATTTGAAGACAGATTTATCTTGTTATATTCAATTGTGTTTACGCAATTCTGGTACAGTATGGGCATCCAAGTTGTCCCAGTGGGAATCCCTGACTCTGGCAGTGTCGCTCACATGCACCCCACACTGAGCTACAACAGGCAGCAGACTGGTTTTGGAAACTTGACTGATAGAGCTTTGCTTCTATCCCGAGCTAGAAACAGAGCCAAGCGGTAAAATGGCTGTGAGCAAGGGTACAATCTGCCACATGTATGCATGTAGTCGTCTCTGTCATATGGGTGTTATTTAAGTAGCTGCAGGTATATGCCAGATGACTGCACGCAATACCACACAGTGGTTCTATGTGTGCTTGTAACAATAAACCATACATGCAGACCATCCAACCTGCAGTTAGTACAATTGCAGTATCGCTGAAGCAGAGCTGGATGAAGCCAAAGGGAAGTGGGCCTGTAGTCGGCCACGGTCAGGCTGGAGGAATCGCTGCCGAGGTGATTATAGATTCTGAAAGCAGTGCTGGACTCTGAGGCAGAGATTATTATAAATTTGGTCATTGGCAATGAGGACACTACAGGAGAGGGAAAAACAAATATTAGGGCCCCCTTCAATGCCGGGGCCAGTGTGAGCTGTTTTCCATTTTAATGCATTATGTGTGTATAAGGGAGAGAGGAGATGAGGTTTTTTTTCTCTCTCTTCTCTGTGTGTGTGTTAGATTCAGCAAACTGAGATTTACATTTCCCTTGCACTGCCTGTGAAATGTTTTCAGACGTGGGCAGCGTGACTGCAATAATATATAAGCCCCCCCCCTTTCTTTTTTACACATACTTACATGCGTGCACACTGCGGGCAAAGACAGTTTGAGAGAATGAGGATAAAGGAGTAGAGCCGTAATTACCAACCTTGTGAGAGAAATGGAAATTCACACTTAGTCTGATTCTGATTCTGGTTAGCTTTCAAGCCACTCCTTCACTTAAGCTCATATTGACACATTGACTTTAAGTGAATGCCCCCCCTCCCCCCATGACAGATCAGTTAAACAACACTATATTTTAAAAAGGTGCATCACAGGAAAAGGTCTGAAAAACAGATGTAATTAAAAAAAATTCCTTTGCAGAAATTAACTTTACAATTCAGTTTCCGATTCAATTAAATTTATAGAAAGTGGTTTAAAGTGATACTTGAGATTCTTGAGAGCCTTTTCTTGATTGTAGTAAGACTTGTATTCCAATATATTAATACAGGCATTCAGTATAGATTGTTGTTAATAAATACTTCTCAAAGTTAGAATATAAATAGTAACGAAACATAACAGTCTGAATTGATGTTGTAGGTTAAAAGTTGGTCAGAAAAACTTATTATTAATGAATTGCTTTATTTATCCATTACCTGGATCTTATTTTGTGCTGAAATCATAAAGCCATAAACAAATACATTGTTTTTTTTATGTGACTTGGTTATTTTGAATATATTATCAATCACTCTTTTAATTACGTTTTTCTGGCTTCTTCTATACAAGTTGCACCGTTGGCAACCTGTAATGACAGTAATTACATTGGTCTTTTCACATTAGCTATAGTATATCAAAACAATATAAACTAATTAAAATTGAAAATGTAATATCAGCAAGAATGAAGAGATTAGTCACATCACTGGTGATTTAATTGCATCCCAAGAGCAGCCAGACACCCCGCATGTATCTGTAGTTTATTATTGCAGGTAGCTCACTCTATTGTTTCTGTTTGTTGGTGTTCAGATATTTCACCAGTGGAAAGGCTGCCTATGCCCGTGGGGTTCAGATTTGCAAAGATCTATCACACAACCAAAATCGCAACCATAAAGGATCCGCACATCCATCTATACATTCAAAACTTACCCCGGGGCTGTGTGCCTGCATGAGTCCCGTCTAAGCACTTTGTCATTTTAAGTGTAACACACGTATTGATTCCATAGGTTTGATTCTAAATGCAATGATGTCTTCCTCCGAGAGTTGATTAAACCCTTTTGGTATTGATGCACTGTGCCTATGTGTGTGTGTGTGTGTGAGAGAGAGAGAGAGAGCGAGAGAGAGAGACAGAAAGTATACAGTTGAGACAGCAGAGACAGTTTGTGTACATGCATGCATGCATTCATTGATAAAAGCATTACAGAGAGCTACAGCGTCAGGACTGTGTGATCTAGAATCACAGTCCCCCTGACTGGTGAATCCTGGATCGGGGCCTTCAGACTCAGGGTTTATCTTGCCTTAAGTCACATCGCATTCACTCTGCTCTCTGTTCTCTTCTACGCACTTCTCTCTTCCTCAATCAATGCAAAGCCAGCCAGTATATTACCCTTTAGTTGAGAAGCACACTTGGCTCTCACATTGAATTTAACAGCCAAGTTGTTTTGTGTGACTTTATGCTTTTATCATCATTATAATAGTATTAGAAACAGTAATAATAGTATAGGTAACTATAGCAGGGATGTAGTAGTACTGTATTTTAATGACAAGACTATGATTCATTCTATGCAAATAACAATAACATCCAAAGAAATTGAATTGAACATCGGTACAGTTACAAAGTAGTCGTCATATAAATAGTTGTAGCGTACACATTTTCCAGTAACACTACAAAAGCTCAAAAGTAAAGAATACCAATTCCCATTAGAGCTGCAACTAATTGATCATTTTCATTATGGATTAATCTGCTGATTATTTTCCCGGCAAGTCGTTGGGTCTAAATGTCAGAAAATAGTGAAAAGTGTCCATCATCATGTCATGAATGGCTTTTCATATTTGTTTTATCTGACCAAACCAAAACTGAAAACATATTCAGTTTACTGTCATGTAAGTCAAATAAAATATACATACAAGATGAAAAATAATCACATTTTCAAACCCTCACGTTTATAAACAAGAATGATTTTAATATAGTACTTCATCAGAATATTTCAGGCTTTTGTTTAGCAATGAGAAGAAAACTTGGAAAAGAAGAAGAAAATTGGAATCACTTTCCCAGATTTCTCAAAACTCACACAGTCCCCTTCCAATGTTCATCCTGAATATTTTAATAGCCACAAGGAGAGTAGTAGTTCTTAACTGTGCAACTAAGGATCTTTGGCTTCTGGATAAGCCAGATATAACATACTGCATAATTCAGGGCTATATTAATATAGAAATATACAGGCTTATATAATAGCACAAGCATTATACCACTATGAGTGCAAAGCAAAATATTGAGTGACAAAAATCTAAACACATAATTTATTATCAGTCTACTACCTTTCCCCCTGTTGTCTAAAATGCTCTGTTTACTGATATTGCTGAAAGAAATGGGTTTGGGATGTGTGAGAAACAGAGAATGCCACCTTGAATTTATCATGTGTGGTCCCTCTCGAATGATAAGGAGAATCTTGTCATTTATTTAGTCACGAAAAAGTCAAAAGACTACCTTCTCATAACCACTAAACCGCTCCACATCACTACAGTCATCCTCAGCGTAGCATGCATCTCAGTGATAACAGCAATCGCTGATTCACAGCGCAGGCTAAATAAGGGCAGATTTCATGGGTCAATAAATTTGTTGTTAAAGAAATACCGTATGTCTGTGGAAAGCAACATGGGATTTTAATTTTGGTGCAAACATAGATGAAGAGAGAAAAAGCAAGAGAGAAATAGAACCTGACAAGCGCACAAACACACACAGAGATGTGCACATACACCTTGCCCAGGTCCCCGAAGCTAATTAAAGGGAAGGTAGGCGAGCAGAGATGTGACAACTCTGTGAATCATGTAGAATAGTTGTAATGGGTGACCTTTTTTTTTCTCCCCATGCGGCGGGCAGAAATCTCATTTGAGAGTGAGCCATTCCAATTTGCTGCGGCGAGGCAGGTGTCAAAGTCTCAAGCAGGCAGAAAAACATCCCTTGGTGCCTTCTCCTTTGTTTGAGATCATGTGATGCCCTGTGTGAAAATGCAAAAAGCTACAAAGTCTACTGAAACAGGGTTTGTATTTCATCTTTACGCACTTCTCTCATTCTTTCTTTTCTTCGTCTGCACTTTGACTTAATATGAAGAAACAAAGAGTGTTTTCTGTCTCCATGTTTTGTGTATAGAAAGGATTATGTTAGTGATCAGAGCAAACATGAGAATTATAAACACAGTCCATCTTCATTAGGCTGCAGGCCAGATATTACTGGGCTGGACAGCCTGGAATGTTTGGTCGTCCATTTAGCCAAGGGCAGGAGCAGAAGGGCTGCTGTGCAGGGCTCCAACTCCCTTTGATCCTCTGCAAATGTGTGTGTGTGCGTGTGTGCGAGTGTGTGTCTGTGTGAGTGCAATGCAATTTCACAACCCAAGTACACCAGCTGGTCCACGTTAAAGTTCCAAGGTAACCATGGCGCCCCGCGGCTGGTGGAGAGTGTGTGTATGTGTGGGTGTGTGAGTGTATGTGTGTGTGTGTGATAACATGTGGTATACGTTTAGATGCGCTCCTCCGCCCTATCCCCCCTTTGGCTTTGACTTTTAAGGAGTTTCGACACTGAGCTTTTGCCTCTATCAGGTAAACAGGATACGGGTCACTGATAAAACAATATATACACATACACAGCCTACCACCATGGGAGGATATATGTGTATCCCCCTAACCACTGAATACCTGGGGTTGGGTCACCTAAAATAGTTTCCTATGTATCACTTTCAATTGGGATTTTTAGTATCACATAGTGTAAATAGTGTTTGAGCAACTCTGCCAAGACATATCTCAAGGGAAAACACTGATACAGAGAATATATATACAAGACTGGAGTTAAGCGCCATTAATATAGAAAAGAGTCATGTTCAATCAGTTTACATGATTTTATTTGTCCACCATATAAATTGAGGAAGCCATCAGTCCTTAGAGATGTGTAAAATGTGTTTGTCTTACAGTAGATTTTATTTTTATTTAATTTGGCAACATTGTTTCAATCTTTATCTTCATTTTCTTCCTATTGCATGATACTATTTGTGACAAAAGACAACAACTACTATGTATGACAAAAACCAAAAAGAGATAAAGTCTGGTAAGAATTGAATCCTACAAACTTGAATGTAAAGGTGAGATATTTCTATATTATTTCAGAGATCTATTTATTTGCTTTACGTTATGAGTCCTTGCTACCTGAAAACACATGTATTATTCTAAGGCACATGCCTGAGGCCTCATCCGCCATACATTACATCCATAAACTAATCTACAGCAACAGCATTATCCATATGTCTCATCTTTCATTGCCTTGCATAAATATTTACTTGGAAACAGAAAAGTAAATCACAACGGGAACAAATATTCTTTAACTAATTTATATATGTTGCTTTTAAAAAGAAGAATCTCAGAGAAGGACATATTTTCTTTGTGTTGTTTAGACACTAGTGGGGTCACCACAACAATTGTCAAGGTAACAATGCTGTTGGACACAGACACACACATTCATATTCATACCTAAGAAATTCAAGTATTTCTAAGAAACACCCATACAAATGTATACATACATTCAAACCGTGGAAAATCTCAAACCCTTATTTCTTTGAGAATAGCTTTGCAATAATGCAGCAATGTTTGGTCCTCCTCGCAATTACATTCCATTCTCCCTCTGTCTTTCTCCCTCTATTTCTATATATGTGATCGGTGCCGCTGTAGAGCTACCATGATGATTCAGATGGGAACAATTCAAAAAGATCGGATAGGAGAAAGCACAAAACAATTCTTATAAGCCTGCACAGTCCGCCTTGCGACAGATGACAGTCTCTGTGTACATCTGATTACAAGCTCTCTCGCTGTACACTCGTGTATCTCAACCAAGGGGGGGTCATGAGCTGAGGAGATGTTCAGAATCACAGCTCAGGTAAGATTTGTGGTCCAAATGCAAAACTAGTATCACACACACTGAAATAGACTGCAGAGCTGCATCACGATCTTCTTTTTTTTTTGTAAAACTGTGAACATTTTAAACAGGAGCTCTTTCATTTTTATATTTTGACCATGTGAAAGCGTCTCCTGGCGGTGATGTGATATTAATGTGGCTAAAAAAGCTTGGATACTTTCATGCTTGCTAACCCTATGCAGAGTTAATCATTTCTTATAAAACTTCAGGTGTGTTTTGGGGCCTTACATCAGTTGTTTGTTTCATAGGTTGGATTTAAACCTCAAAGAACTACTTGTACCTCATTAGTCCTGAAGAACACACAGTGTACATATAAGTTTACTAAGCTAAATTTGTGTTCTCAGGTACACAGTTTCATTACTGACTGAATTAAAAAAAAAAAAAAAAAAAAAACCTTGTGGCCTCCCCAAAGGATGTCACATTCAAAGCGCAGCGTGCACAAACATGCAATACCCCTCAATCCCTGCTTCTACTTTGACTTTCTGCTTCTTTTAGTAAACAGCCAAAAGCTTCTGCCTCCTCCTCAGTGGCCACGAGCTTCCTACCATGATGAAAGAGGTTTTAGGATTTTTCTACTTTCTACATTTTAATTGCGCGTGTTGCACCTTCACAAGCTATTTACATAGTTTTATTAATAAGAAAAATGGTAAAATCCCCACCATCACAGCTATTTCGACACCTTTTTAGACGATCGCACGCATTCCCATCACTGACAAAAAAAAAAATCCCACCAAAAATTCTAACTAAACTCCTTACTGACATCCATGAAGATGTTTAATCTTTTCTTGAAATGAAAAATCATCCTGCTATCAAGCTGTCCACCGCTGAGAGAAAAATCTAATGAAAATATAGTGCTACATATTGATAATGATATTCTGTATCTTTCTATCCCCACCTAATCAGAGGTGGAATACGGTGCAGAGTCTCCCCTCTCTCCTGCCGTGACAGCCACAATTCATCACAGCTTTAATTTAGTCTGTTACTGGGGTGTCGATAGGACGAACACTGCCTGGCGACTCTCTCTCACGCGCGCACGTGCATGTCCACACGTGCGCACACACGCAAACATAGGCAGGTAGTCGCATGTTCACACACGTCCACGCACAACACGCGCACTCCGGTGACCCTTATGGAGAACCGTCCATCCCCAGCATCTCATTTTTGCTACAAACACACTGTCTCACACGAACATTGAGTACACACTGAGGCACACACCTCCTCCCATCGTCCTGAAGTGCTATTTGTTGTGCGGTTGGCTGTGGCCCCTAGCTCAAGGCCCTTCTCTCTAGATGTATCATCAGTCATTTAAAGCAATTAAGCACTTCTCAATGAGAATAGCCCGCTCTTCCTTGAGCAAGACGGAGAGCAGCGATTCACAAAGCCATTTTCTACCAAATCCTATTAAAGGTGGGGAAGGGAGGGGGAAAAAACGAGGTTGAAGACTTAAAATGGAGGGCTTTTATTTAAGGACTAGGAGGTATTACAGGCCAGATTACTCCTGGCTTATGTTCCTAGTCTGGGAAATTACATTCCCACTTTTTTTTTTGAGTGCCCAGGCTTTGGAGTCGAAGATGAGAATCACCTTAAGTCTCTCTTGTTTTTCACTTCTCCACTTCAATGGGTTGTTCTTGTTCTTGTTGTTGTGTTTTGCTAGAAAGATTTCTGTTTTTCCACTTTTATTGGCACCTACTGAGCTTTCAGATACCTCTTGGGGTGTGTTTTTAGGGCTGGGGTTTATGTCAATTCTATCCGGTTCTTTCAAGGGAAATTACTTTTTCATTCCAAGATCTAGTCTTAATTATTGATAGAAAGGGAAAGACATGAGCACGAATTTCATAGGATAAAACAGTTGTGCTTCAATCTCAACAAGGTTTAAAATCATACACCATATAAACAAAGCTGTGAGTCGCCATATAAATAAAAACACCAACACAAAATCTATCTTTGTTTTGATCATGCTATTCGATCTCTGTCACAATTTCATGATTCTTTTGTTTCATATTTGAAGTCCAAGCTGAATGTGGAAAATAAAAAAACAAATGCATTATGTTTCTTAAGTGGGGTTTTTTCTTTTGCTTCATCATTACAGCCCAATGTTTACCTAACCTTTATCAAATTGTGATAACAGCCAAACATAGACATGCCTCACTTGTATTCTGTGAGCAGATTATGGTAGAGTTTTTTTTTTTTTTAAACTGAAAAACAGTGACTGCACATTTTGCAAATACAATCAATCTGAACATTGTGTTTGATATGCTGATTTAAAGCGTAATCTACATGGCATGTTTCCTCAAGGTAGCTAACGCCAGAAAGTTGTATTAACTACTACAAGGTCTTAAAAGTAAGCAACTCTATTGAGTAACTACACAGAGTTTGAGTTTTATGCTTCTGGCCTCTTTTGGTGAAAAATTACCATCTAAGTGAAAATAGAATCTGATGGGAGGTGAAGCTATTCCTACACTGGCCAGTACATATTTGGACAGGAGAGACTTAGCAACTTAGTGAAAAACATCAGTGAAGTCCTTTATTGTGTAAAACCTGAACTCTGCTGGGAAATTATATGACATGGTTATTGAACACTTTGCCGCCATGAAGGACAAGCAAATACTTTTCCTACTAGGTTGAGTAAAATGTACCTTTCCCTGCTTTGTGGCTTTACTGACAAAATAGTCCCCTACTGTGGCTGTGAGATAAAAATGCTGAGCAATTGCTGATGTGGTTTCTTAAATGTATGCATTAATTGCCTTGGTGTGACTTTAGACCCTACATATATACACAGAAAGCACCATGTGCAGGTTCCACCAGGACATTTCAATACCTTTTGAATCTCCCCAATTTGAGTTTTTTGAGCGTGATTAGTGGTTGTTTGTAGAATTTGCAGAAGTTCTGTAAAATATGTTAACATATACAGTAATCAGAGGGGTAAGTCATGTATTTGATGCACATATTAACACTTTTAGGATTGTAAACTTTTAAATGTCATCCTTAAAAAATGTGTGGTTTCTTTTCCACCTTTGGTCTGTACTTTCTATACTAGTCTTCTTAAGTTTTGCAAAAATGTACATGAAACTGTGCAAATTCATTCTTGACCTTGGAAATAGTACTTGGACAAGATTTGTCAAAAAAACCGAGTCTCCCCCCTTCCAACTAAGCAAACGTTTGATAGCCCTGGAAAAGCTAGAAAGTAAACCATGATTCAAGAAGATTATTTTGTCAAACTACATTTGTGTTTTTAAAAACAGAATGTGTGTAAATTGTGTATCTTTGCATTGTGTCTTTTTTAATGTAGGTGTATTCCAGCACCTTGTGCTGTCAAAAAACAAGTTACATTTCCCTCATTTTTTAAGAGGATCTGTCCCACTTGTATTCCTGTACCTTCTGTATCACTCACCTGCCGTGCCCATGAACATTCCTGATGCATTATAAACATTTTAAGATGCTAATCCACTTTATTTACAGAATAAGAATAGGCAGATGCATTTAGGGACAGTACATTTCTTGCTATCACAGCTTAGGAAGGTAACTCCATATACAGTTGTGATATTGTATATTTATGTATATAGATTTCTATATATCGTCCCAAATCATAACCTTTACCAAGATAACTGACAGCATAGAGGTCCTGTAAAGTCATTATCCTCTCCCTCGATCAGCCACTGTGCAACCGAAGGGCACGTTTACTATTGGACTTGCAGCCAAGACGGGCTGTCTTCACCTTGACAAAAGAGCAGAACATTTTCAAAACATTGAAAAAGTATGTATGTAGGAATGCAAGTCACAGTATGTGTGAGACCAGCAATGTATATGAACATAGGCATATGTATATGTATGCACAGTGTGTGTGTGTGTGTGTGTGTGTGCTTATCTTTGCCAAACTGTAAAACAGGTTTGGGGTTTATTTTTGTTACGTGAAAGCGAGGCTCAGTACTGCTGAAACAGACATCTGCAAAGAATAGACCTACTCATTTGGCGTTAATCAAAACAGCCTGACTTTATTCATGTAGCTGCAGTGATCTGCAAGCCTCTGGCAAAAGCAGAGAGAAAGAAAACACAGATGTGTGCACGTTACACAGACACACATACACATACACACACACACACACACACACATTTGAATAAAAGGTCAAATAGCTTTATCAATAACTGTGGAAAATGTGTTTTGTGAGGAGAAGGAGCAGCTGATCTGACAGTGGCCACCACCCTGATGAATAACCGCCAGGAGAATCAATAGGAAAGAGGAGTTGAGGTGGAGTGGGGGAACATTTTGTCATCCAACGGTACACTCCAATATCTAAGCTCATCCATCAAAGGCAGCAATGGCACTCCGTCCTCCGCTTTAATTGAAAGCACACTGAAACAAGTTATTTACATGACGGGATGGATTTGAACGGGTGCACGTCAGCTGGCAGCTTTGCTGTTGTGTGCTTGCTAAATGTTTGTTTCATGAGCTGACGCTTGACTGTCTCTGAACATGGTTGACTGTCAGCTAACGATGGAAATGCAGACAAATAGTCTAGTATCAAGTCTTACACAAAGGAAAGAAATAGAAAAAGGGGGTATCTTTAAATAGGTGTATGTTTACGTCTCCTATGTATTCATCATTGACAATCAAAAAACCGCCTTCAAGAAACAGCTATGTTCATAATCCTGTCAAATAGATCACCATAAAATAGCAATATGTATAAAAAATGAGTATAATTTGAAACCCCAAAAAGCTCTTCATCGCTTGACTTCTTGTAAGAAATAAAAAAACAAACCACAGTCTTGTGGTTTAAAGGCAACCAGGCATCTTTTTTATTGTTCGTTTTCAAATATGTCCTCTATTTTTTTTTTCCTTTGGCAGCATATGGGGATTGAATTTAAGTTGGCTGCCTTTGGTACTAAAGATGCTATAGGGTTTAATTTAATTTGAATTCGCATATGGTTTAAAGGGCTCCTACAGGGAATCAACTTTTGACTTTCAATGAGTTTTGGGGTTTGTGCTTCTTTGCTGCATCCAGCATTGAATATAAGTTCTATGAACATTAAATTTTAGATACTTTTGATTGACTTATTACTACATACTTACTACTTTTTCATTATTACTTGTCACTTCATGTACTGTTAACTTTAGGGTCATTCCAAATTCACATCCCCCTTACAGCTATGTAGCAATATGGACACTGGAAATTCTAGTGTTTCTCTGGACAGTTTGCTTTCAGTAGCCACACAATCAATAACACACACACCTGATTTCTTCTCCTTTGGGTCCACTCCATAAAGTGAGTATCAGATGTATTTAGTGGTAGCCTCAAGATGAAAAAAAAGAAAACATCTCACCTTAGAATTGCTGTTAATATGGCTCAGCCAGTGGCTACTACTTCTCATTTTAAGCAAATACCAAGTTGATTGAATTGCCAGTGGAGTTAAGAAATGAAATGACTAAATACGTCTGTCTCAATATGTACAGTAGATAAGGAAGCCGACATTTCCCCCGAAACAATCTGACGATTATCTGTTTTGAAGTCGTGGGAGGTCTCAAAAGAGCGAGTGATGTACTGCTCTGTATCGTGTTTGCCCTGGGTGACCCAGTCTGAACTCCAGATGCTACTGTGTGTCACCATGTCACAACCAGAGCCAAAAAGGCCAGGGGGAGGAGAGCATGTCTGCCTGGGAGCCAGCAAACATCTGTCGAGCATATTCACATGTGTAGCAGACATACAGAGAGACCCTTCAGACCACACTGACTGTACGCTGCAGCGAAGGATCCAGCGCCATAGAGACCGAAACTGTTGGAACCAAAACAGGGACTGTTTTTAGAGTTTCAACAGACACAGCCAAAGCCAGACAGGATAGGCCAACACTTATTCACACTATGAGAAACCCAATTTCCCCCTAAAAGCAAAACTGATTTTCACTTTAATCTTGGTGCCATAAATATGATTTGCCAACTGGTTTATATACAACATTCAAGTAAATGACTTGTTCTTACCATTTTGTGTTGTGAACATGTTCAGCTGGCCCTGGCCCTGGCAAATTACCCACAGTCCTATTATGAGAGAGTGCCGATTGGAATAGTGTATAGAGGGGCCAGGCTAGCCTATTAGCAGGGGGTCCAGGGGGAAAGAGTCATATTTTGACTTTTCTTTCTTTCCTTTTGTGCTTCCAAACCAATTAAATAAAGCACGGGTTGAAATATTCCACAGCTTTGGCTCTTTGGAACTTAGCATTTATAGATAAAACAGATGCTTCTGGCAAATGTAAAGGGTGAAATTTACATCCACTTTATTCCAAAATGTTCTAAATACTCTTTCCGGTTATTGTCTGTATCCAGGCTGGGTCCCGGACGACGGAGGAGGGTTTGGGAATGTACTGGGAAACCACAGTGAAGCGGGCCAGCCAAGTTCAACAGGGAGTTCAAGGCTAAATCAATGCATATTTCCCTTTTAGTGGTGATGAGGCTAGCCAAATGCACACTCTTCCCTCTACGTAGGATCTCAGCTTAAATGAAATAGTGATTGGAAGAGTCTCTTCCATTGGTGGGTATGAATTTCACAGACTATCCCACAAATTCATATGGTTAGATTTCTTCAGCCTGTCCAAATTCATTGTCAAACTTATTAGCAGGGTATGGCACTGAGCCACTGTTTGTCTAAGGCCGCTGCACTCGAAGGCCTTTGTGGACTACATGAGGAAACATTCGCCAGCTCTTCTAAATATGTTTTTGCTGAAGTGTCCAGATATATTTTCTCTATGGTCAGAGCTCTGAAGCAGCCTTGGCTCACTCTGGTTCTGTACATGTGTTAATGCTGAAGAGGTTCAGTTATTTTAGCAGTGCATTTGATAGTATGTTGACATATGTGATATTCTGGCCAAGTCCTGCGTCACCGTGGGCCAATGTGCACTGTTCTGGTTTAAGTTGCCTCTGGAGTTCACAGTGTGTTTGAACATGTTGTCCAATCAGTAGTGCATTGTCTTTTAATATGACAGCCGTTGCCTGTAAACATTCAGTACTGAAACTACCAGTTTGAAAAATGAGAATGTTCACTTGTCTAACTAAATGATTTTATGCCTGTGATGTATTTATTTACATGAGAAAAAAAAGAAAACTTCTGATTTACTGAGGAATTCAAAGTTGAAAAACAAGGGCCGATATTTTGGAGGTTATTTGCCCTCATCATTGAAACACATCTGCCTAGCCTAAGGGTTTGTCCGGGTAAATGAGCCTTGACGATTATTTTCATAAAAAGCAATAAAGACCAGTAATTATAAAAATGCCAATAAGAATTCATCTTTCAAAAATCTATAAAGCTATTAAGTCCGTAATTAAAAAGATGAGCGGCTAAGTCTGAGAAAATTGCATTTTCCTGCACAAGCGACTGTGAAGCCTCATCTCATGTTTGTTTTGCAAATTCTTCAACAAAAACATTAACTTTGAAATATTAATCCGATCCATGGTATTGATAGGAATCTCCCATTAAAAGGCAGAGGCCTGCACTTCATACACATACGCTTCATTAGCTACACCTCGGCTGCAGATCCAAAGGGTCATTAAGCCTCCATCCTAGCAATTACACACACACACACACACACACACACACACACACACACACACACACACACACACACACAGTAAAGCAGACAGAGTAGCCACTGTACTTTCCAATCTGCTAAAACATGCAAAAGTAGCCCTTTCACATAATAAATATTCTCTCTTATGTGAGCAAAGTGTTATTAGCATTGAATTACATTTTGAAGACCCAATCAGTACTTTTTGACTGTGAATAAATTACAGGTTTTTACATCTGTAACTATAGAGAGTGCATAAAAATAACCATACCTGTACCTGTCATAACTACAACTACCAGGCAATCTAAATGTATATTTTTCAGTTTTGCTGAAAGGCTGTAATTGTTTTTGTCAATCAGTGATAAACTGATCAACCTCTTAGCATTAAAGCTTTTCTGTGTTATTGTTCCAGTGATTGCTGATATGGTTGCCATGTCCCCTGTTGGGAGAAATTCCAGCCTGTAAATGTAAAAAAAAAAAAAAAAAACAGTACATCATAATGAATTGGCTTTACTGGAGTTACAAGAAATCTTACAAGGCAAGATCTGAATTATAAATGTTTACTTCTCATTTCTTGGGGACTCTGAAACATTACGATGTTTACCTCTCATCTCAGAGTGCTACACGGCGTCTTATTTGCACTGTGTGTGTGTTTCTGTGTATGTACATCTCACTCTCATCCTAATGTTTTGATCCGGTGTGTGTGTGTGTTCACAGTGGACATTAGGCCATCTCTCAAACCAGTAATGGGCTTTGATTCCCCAGGGTTGCAGTGAGATGGCCACTTCTTACATTAGCCAGTCAGGTATGACAGCGCCACGGCTTGCCTTCCCCTCGGCCAGCTGGGATAAATAATAAATGAAAGTGGTATTTCAGTCCTCCAAATCATCCGCAGGGTCAAGACTCCCTTCTCGCAGTGAACTTTGTAAGATGCGCCGAAGCGCAGCGAGATGCTAAAGGTTAGCGTCTCGGACAAGACAATCGTGCATTCGGCCTGCAAGCACAAGTAGTTTATAAACATCCACCACAATATCCACCCCCCTAGTTGTTGGTCAGGAGCTTCTTTTTCCTGCTCCGAGTCTCTTCCCTTTGCCTCGGTGGGGGAATGGGGAGACATACGAAGAGGAAAAGTTAGCATTCTCACAGAGCATACATCTGCTGCTAAGCTGGCATTTTGTATTGATTTTTCCCGAAGCCTGTAATTTTGAAAGCTTGTAACAGAAGATGAGGTAAATATCATTTTATTTGCTCAAATGGTTTCAGATTGGATTGGATTGAGATGAAATGGTGGAGACAGGCAAATCTAGATGCGAAAGCAGCAATTTCACATAATTGTCTCCATACTGGTGCCAGCATATATTACCGTTGTTCTAAAACTGTCAAACCAAGAGACCAAGACATGGACTGAAGTAAGTGAAGACACTTATTCCTCAAGCCTTTGACATGTTTTACTCTCCTCTGACAATTTTTCACTGTGATGTGGTTGCATTTATCCCCTTCTTAAGAGCTCTCTTTACTTCAGCTCAAAGTATTGGTTACTCTGATACAAATTACATCCTTGACACTCACAAAGACTATGTCCCTCCCAGACTGCAACGGACTCTGAAGATGAAATGTCAATACACCCAGACATCAGATCGGTTTGCATCTCGAAAAGAGTAAAACGTAATAACTCCCAACGACTAAATCACAGACTACATCATGTCTACACTGTATTTAAATGTATTCCTAATACAACAAATTATTTATTGATTTTTCTTGTTCCTCATCTCAGTAAAACTGACTTCAGAGTAGCAACCTTTTATAAATCTCTCTGTGTGCAAGCAAGTTGAAGAGTTAATAACTACTGTTTATAAGCCCATCCCAGACAGCCATTCTGGTTCATTTTTTTATTTACCCTGGAAGGTGAAGTTAACCTTCTTCAGCTCATTGTAGCCAGAGGAGAAAGGCAGAGATTAGTGTATTGGTCACGGTGATGTGACTGTGCATAAAGTACATGACAAGACCCAACTGCATGGACAAATATGGCTATTCCCTACAAGGCAGCTGCAAATGGACTTGAGACTCGCTATTTATTTGTTTAGCATGTTGTAAAGAAGCATATCTTTTCTATGATGTTTAATGTTTCAACACAATATATTATGGAAGTTGTTTCTTTTCCTGTTGTACAGTTCGGAGTATTTGACTAAATACCTAAGTGGATGGCTTTTGTTTTCTTTCTGTGTGTGGGCATTTTGCCCAACAGCAGCACTCATCTGTTCCAGAGTTTTTCTTTTTCTGTCAGTCTTCATCCATCCATCCTTCCGTTCATCTATCCATCAATCAAGTGGGCTACTTAAGCCAGAAACTCATCCGAATAAAGCAATCAGCTTTGTGCGTCAGTCCTCTTTTCATTAGAGGCCCATACAAACCACAGTACATGCTGCGTGTATGTGTGTGTGTGCGCGCAGTGTGAGTGCTTATTAGCCAAGGTCAGCTAATTATTTGGCCAGGCTAATGAAGGTCAGTGTGCTTGTCTGTCTCCACGCTGATGGTCTGTACCTGATTGAGATAAGTACTCCTCTTCAACCTTCCTGTCATCTGTCATCTTGATTAAAAGACCGTATAGAATTAACTGTGAACACCTTTCTTCAACATCTCTAATACCTACGCATATTCTATATGATTGTATTTTTCTTTTGCATTGTACTGCAATTTCTCTATTGTATAAACTGTTGAAAGCTCATAATGTTAGACTGTGCATACAAGCTAACGGTAAACCATGGCAATATTCATACTGTATTAGTCCTGTTATAAAATGCTACATTCTCCTTTCATGCAGACTTTTGTGCACTGGAGTTTGCCACTAGATGTTGGGTTTTGTATACAGGTAGGCACAATTGTCACTCATAAAATGAAGTACATTGTCATCAACATTCAATAGAGCGATCTCTAAAATGCATGGTTTGTAATTATCTATAATGGAAAGGAAGTTTGATGCCAAAGGTATTGTTCATATATATACGGGCTTGTCACAATTGAAAATGTTCGCACATAATGGTGCTATTATCATGGTGGATGGGCCAAACCAAATTAGGTAGATTTGATAATAACAGTTAAATTACATATCCACTTACCTGGATGCTTAATGAACTGAAAGCGACATTGTCTATTATTCTTGTATCATGCATGATTAGCACTCTGTATGAATATGTCGAGGCTGCCATAGCTGTCGCTCACTCCAAATTGCATGCAGGACTCTGCTATTGGTGTGTGTGAGCACTGGGTTATTGTAACAGAAAGGAGATCTTGACTCTGTCAGTGCAAGCCATTAAGAGAGGGACAATGTAATTGAAAAGTTTGATTCCAAAATTAAATATACAGTGTTCATCATATGAAAAACTAGAAACCCATTCCTCTAGAATGATAGCCAAGATGTAGTAAAATCATTTGGAAATTATATGTTTGTAGTAGGCTAGGCGACATCATCTAAAACCAATATAATAATTACTTATTACATTTACCTCAGTAATGATTGATGAAAAAAATATTTTCATCTATTGTGGCTATCAAATTATGAAGAAATTTTATGAAGAGATTTTAGGCCATGAGTGACATTATCTTTAAAAAATGCTCCTCTGTAGCTCCAGGATGAATGTGTAGCTAAATCTGGGACTATCCCCAGTCTCTGCACTCAGACGTTATTAAATAAAACATATATCTATAAGGTTTTGTTGTGGTTTCAGATGCATTACAGCGGTAGGTGGCATGAGACACATCTCATGTGAAAACACTTAAAACAACACCGAAACACTAAGAAAAAATATGTCCTTGACAATGCTTGAATCACATGGCATCTAAAAGGGTAATTAACATATGATTCAGATGTACACTTTATTGAATTTTGCTAACATTCAGATTTATGAAACTGCTCTATCATGCTCTTTTTCCAGAAGTCACAATAAAGATTATTATTTTTGATTTGATGTGACCTTGTGTGGCTCATTTATTTATTTTTTGTTTTATTTTATGCACTGAATATATTCATGCCTGGTATTACTGCAGGCCTTACATACAAATACCCCACACTAATACAAAAAAAAACAGAAACTGCTAGTTGTTTTTTTTTCATATTCTGTTAGATAGAATTCCTAATTTAGAGGGTCAGTTCCAAAATTCTCTGCTTTTCTAATAGACAAGTGGTCCAAAAATACTTCTCCATCAGTCCTAGTCCCTCTCTGGCTACCTTTGCAAGCCCCAGTTCCTAGGCCCCAGCATCTCTAACAAGCAGCGGATACAGCGCTGGATTACTGTAGGCGTTAAATCAATAGCTGCTGGTCTCCCAGGCATGGCTATAGATTATGAATCAGTGTTGGTGAGCAGAGCGCCATGGTGGCGAAAGGGAGTAGAGAGACAGAGGGGGAAAGAGAGAAAGAGAGAGGAAGGGAAGAAAATACTGGTTGGCATCAACATGATGCACAATGTCATATTATGAAGTATACTGGCTTTGAATGACAACTTTAAATTAGGGAAATTCCCTTTTGAAATCTAGACTTTATTAGGCTTTTCATTTGTTTATTAGTCATTTATATTATCAGTTAATAAATTATTAAAAAATATTAATTGATTTCTTTCAGTTTCTTTGTAGAAAAGGGAAACATTTTATCACATTAGCAGGTGGAGTTTATGTTTATAAGTTTATATACAGTACCAGTCAAAGGTTTGGACACACCTTCCTATTCACTTGAATGAGAAAGTGTGTCCAAACTTTTGACTGGTACTATACATATATATAAACATATATAGTGTAAATTAATGTAAAGTCAATAAAATCAGCAATTAGTGATGTCTGCACCTGAACATTTCCATAATGATCGATTACCCTTTCAACTTCATATAGCGTTTTCTACACATGAAGCATGAGAGCAACAATAATTTGTAATTTAACACTGAAATATAGGACATATGAGGTTTCCAACAGAGCCCTGCCAATATCTATATAGCTGATCTATGGCAACAAAGCCCATTAACCTGTGTTGAACCTTTGGTAATCTCTGCAGTGAGCTCTGCTGTTTCCAGCCCTCAGTTTAATTCAAGGCCCTCTGAGTCCTGTTTACAGATGGTATCTAAGTGGCTTGATTCAACTGCCAATGAATATTGGCATGTGTCTACACCCCATAGACCCAGCTATTAGGGGTGGAGACCACAGGGTTAGCCAAACACAAACTGAGCATGACATCTCCCTCGCCTCTGCAAGTCCGACACACACGCACGAACGAACGCACACACATACACTCACCTGCATGTCCAAAGTCATACATGTACACAAAAAGCAACAACAACAAAAAACCCTGGACTTGTGTAACTCAGATTCTCAGAAATATGCAAGCACATACAGTATTTAGTGCTCAGAAAATGTTATCATATAAAAACGTGCCCAAACAAAAACACACCCAACACACACACACACACACACACACACATACAACAACCTTGCTATAGGGTGTGTTGCTAGACCCATACTGCCCCCTGGCTCGCCTCGCCTCTCTCTGTTTGTCGAGCAGCACAGACGCCTGAGGAATAACTTGTCTCCCACCACAGATTCAGGGTCAGATTACCCTGGACCAGCTCCCTAACCTTAACCATTAGAAGGATAAGAAAATATCTGTTCTAGGATCAGTGGCTGGGGGGCTGGAGATGATATTGAGGAGCTGTCAGAGGTGACTGAGTTCAGGGTCAGGCCCTCGGGAGCCATGAGGTGGGAATAGAATCAACCCAGGCTACCGTACAGCAGAGTCTGAGAGTGAGAAGGAGAACTGTGGATGTTGTTTTAGCATCAGACTAATTTCAATTCAAACAACTTACCTAACTAATGCTTATGGCTTAGCCACAAAAGAAAGGGACACTGTGGATTAAACCATCCGAATTTCAGGAACCTAATGAAGAGTTAGTTAAGGTATTAAAGTAATTAGAATATTACTAATTACCCACTATCTTAAGCTGATAATTATACTCTAATATTTAAACAGGTTGTAAAGTATTATGTTTTAATGCAAAGCAATTATAAAGCTCACAGTAGTTGATAAGTGTTCTCTCTACGGATAATTGTAGAGCAGACACAGTGTTAACTGTTAGTTGTAGAGTCTGGTAGCCACGAGCCGCCAGCTGTGTCTGAATGACTGACTCTCGGAAGTGGCTGCCGTTCTAGTATGGAGCTGTCAAGGTCAGCGGGGACACACACACACACACATAAATGGACATGCACGTACACTTCCTCCCAGAAATCTAGGAACACATGTCACACACACACACACACACACACACACAAACACACACACATACACATAGCACCAGAATGATTAATCTGTCAATCAATGCTCCCATTTCCTGCGGTGAACCCTCCTCTTTTCCCTGCAAGGTTCCTGTGAACAGAAACGGGAGCTTCTGAGATTGGAGTGTATGTGTGTGTCACTTTTTCAATGCGTGTGTGTTGTGTGTAATCAGAGCCTATTCACAACATTCCGCACACTATACACCACTGTAGCACAGCTGAAATGCAGATCATTACATGTCGGCACCCGATCTCCTTATTCTACATCGCCGCCGTACACCACGGCGAGTTTTCATGGTATGTCCATTTCATTGCATGCTGGTCTGATGATGGCAGCTGGGAGAGAGAAGCAGGCTGTCAAAAAGGCCCTGACTAGTGAAGCCATTAGGTAGAAATGGAGTCACAAAAGATGCACAAAACACAGCAGGGGATATTGCGGCAAGCATACGCATTTTGCACTAGTGGCTTGACTGGTTCTCATGCTGTGTTTGGATGGCTTGTCGAAAATACAAAACTGTGATGGCGAATGCGCGCGCTACACCTGTGCACCCGTGCCGTCATCAAAGGTAATTCAAGTCCAAAGTATTGTATGAAACATTGCATGAAAGCAAAATTAATCCAAATCCATAACCCAAGGTCAGGCAAACACTAATGTTTTCTGATACTGCCAAAAGGTATCTGTAGTGTTTGTGAACAGCAGTAAAACAAGCCTACATTTTTAATTATGATCAGCAGAGAAATGTAAAATGCTGTTTTTCATAACTCATCATTAATGTATAATAATATACTTCTTGTTTCTATGGTCAAAATATGGACTAGGGTTTTAAAATCAGATATGATTAAATTTTCAACAATGTCAGAAAATAATGCTGTAGAAGTATTTTTCTATCTCAATCACATACATATTTGATTTTCCTTCGAGCTATAATGCTAATTGGCAGATGAGATGAGCACAAATCATGCTGCTGTGTTATTTAATATATGTAAAATATCTAATTATTAGTTTCTATAAAATTAGAATCAGATTTACAGATTGTGTACACATGGTGAGATACTTTCTGAGTTTTCCCTTATTAAGTCTCAAATTACCACCACTGAAGTATTTATTTTATCTTTTTTCATTTATTAATATTATCACGTGGGTTTTTGTTGTAAAGCACTTTGAGTTGCATTATTTGTATGAAAGGTACTAAACAAATAAAGTTATTACTATTGTTATTATTATTTTTATTTCTCTTGAAGAAGATGCTTAGTTTGATAATGAACTATCACGGTTCACATTTTCCAATTTATATTCTGTCATTAAGTGAGCGTAATATGCTAAATCAATATCATTATACTTGTAGCATTCAGATTTAATGATGACTGCACAAGCATATACATTTAATTAACTGGTGCACTTACAAATGTAGTTTTCAATTTCATTAATTGTTTTGTGCAAATGGATATTTGGGACTTGATAACAAACACTTCATGTGATATAATGATGGTCATCTCACAGTATTAAAGCTTCTCTTTCTCTGTTTTTATCGGTACTATTAATTGTAATGTTACAGCACATCAATTCTTCAACTTGCAGCTGTGTCTTGTAAACCAGCAGCATTAATATTCTACTAGAAGTACAGTACTAGTATGAACATGAAAAGCATGGGAGTCGCACCAACTCCTTCTTAACTTTTTTTTCTTCGTGAAGTGGTTTAGTGTAATTCATCCTATTTCATTTAACTGTCTTTCCAAAGATGCTGTAAGAACATGGTGTTCAGTGATCTCTCGTTTCACCACCATCTCTGACTAATCACCTCTTCTCTCGCTTTCTCATGCTCCCCTGTCGCTCCTCCATTCTCCCTCATTCTCCCCATCACTTCATCTTCTGGACCGCTCACCGCCTTGCCAGCGCTAATTGCAGACAACCAGTCCAGTTGAGAAGCGAAAAGTTGGAAAATCATGGACAAAACCATTAGTGCTTTATTGGGTGGGAGCTAAAAGAGTTAGCCTTATTCCACTGGATCCAATCCGCGTCAATCACATTGGGAAAATTGGATTCCTGAATAAGGAAATCCCATGAGGGAGGTTAGGCTGTCCATCTGGATCAGCAGAAGACACTTCTTCTTCTCTGTCTTTACTTCTCTCCGCTGAGGCGCTGTTCACGGCGAGGTTCTGTTCTCACTTTAGTGTACCAATAGGGCCATAATAAGTATTGATTAAGCTATTAGCCAACATTACCCAGGCACTGGCAGAGACAGTGTTTAGAATCAGCACCGCAGGAGTCTGTCACACCATGTCACACACACACACACACACAGACACATATGTACGTACTTCCACACACTCACAGATACACACACGCAGTTTTAAGAAGCTGATTGGGAGTCCTGCTGGGTTAGTTAGTTAGTGAAGCGACTAAAATACTATTCTCTTATCCATTTCCCTCTGCCTCCCTCTACCCATCTTCAACCTCTCTATCTGGCCCTGTAACTGAACTCCAATCAAGTGAGGACACAGTCCAGAATACATGGTGTTCCAATGAGATGAGTGTGAGTACGACACACACACACACACACACACACACACACACATACACACACAAACGAGAGGGATCAGATAAAAGAGGCTTGATTACAAAGGACAAGGTCATAGTGAGGAGTGACACAGGTTGGAGCCAAGCTATCAGAGTCAAGCGTCCAGCAAACACCTACAAGTGTGTACACACACACATGCACACACACGCACACACGCACACACACACACACACACACACACACACACACACACACACACACACACACACACACACACACACACGTACACTGATTCATGGTTTCAACAAGGCGTAGAAAAGAGGTAGTCAGGAAGCTTCTGAATGACAATATTTGGGTCCAGTCACAATGCGTATAAGTGTGTGTATGTGTGTGTATGTGTGTGTGTGAGATGGCCGGAGCCTTCTACAGAGAGACATTTACTGTGTGACTTTAATCACCCGACTGTGTTACACTTCAGTAGAGAAACATAGACAAACAGAACGGTAGGGAGACAGACAAGCATTAGAATTAGCTGCCACCTAAACTCAGCACCACCATGTTTTGAATATCTTTTCCAAGAAGTCGCCTGATTGAGTGATTTCCAATACATTGTCAGGACAAATTACCTCCACTTAATAAGATCCTTGGTGGAAGCAGAGGACGGCCACTCGGAGAGGGGGAGAGGAAACGACAAGTATTAATTTGGGATTTTTCACAAACTGACACTCTAGTCTCCATCCTCAGGCCCTGGGGCTGTGTCACTTCTCACCCACACTCACACAAAACACACACACACACACACACACACACACACACATCCACACACCCCTCAGTCTCTATGTCACTCCATTCCTCCCTCCTCCTTCCTGATCATGGAAGAAATTCTGCGGCGTAGCAATTACCTAAGTCTTTTATCAGTCATTTCAAAGGAGCAAAATTAGAGCAATTGTGTCAGGATGGTCATATGGGCAGAAATTGCACACTTATTGGGTGCACTTACGCCTGTGACTCCGTTCCCTGCACTGATGGGGCCCATTGTTAGGGGACGATGCCTTCGAGGCCGCTGATTGGGGCTGAGAGCAGATGCAACCCCCCACCCCTTCCCCTCTACCCCCTCACTCCTCCAAATTCTCCCTCCACCTTAACTTATCCCCCTATCCCCACCCCCCAACTACACAAAAAAGTCTTTGTCTTGATCCTGCAGTCCCCCCCCCACCCCTTAATTGAATATAAATTACAGCAGTGCTTTTGTTTACGTGGACTATTATCAAAGTTAAAACCAAACCAGTCTTCTTTGACAGATAATTCATTTGACCCAACTCCACTTGTCCTGCTTCACCCCCTCCTCCTCCTCTTCATCCACTTCCTGCTCAGCTCTCTCGCCATTCTCTGCAGTTTAGGATGGTGATGATTTTGGTTGTATTTTGAAAATACCCTATTGATTTGCTTCTCAGTAGATTATAGATTAGTAATATACAAAGGCTTTTATTTGCAACAGTTTCTTTCTTACAATCAGGAGCTTCGGTAGCTGTAGTTAAATGAAATAATTGAACTACAGGAAGTGCAGACATTTCTCATCTACTAAATTCTAAATTGAGAAAAATATTACTTAAAAAAATAAATAACAGATGTATTTTACGGCTTCCAGATTCAGATAATGATGATGAATTGAAAAGTTCAGAATATCAGCAAGTGAGATGAAGTGACCTTTTTCCGAGAATTCATTTATTAAGTCATTCTTAGATTTGGCGACCTAATCCTATTGCAAAATGTCATCTCAATTCCATGCCAAAATCTACACTAAATTGTTGTGAAATGCTTACTGAGTGAACACAGGATCCACTGACTCAAACAGTAAATGCTAAGCATGTTGAAACACTTCTGCCCCTGCCCAACCCCAGAAGATGATAGGCCACTCAACTAACGAGTGAAGCCTCCATCTAATAGTAACAGTCTGCTCGCAGGGATCTTTCCCTAAATGCTAACTAGATTCAGGCAGTGAATCCTAGCAGTAAATGCTAAGTCTATGGCTTAATCGTCGACTCTAGCCCCTTCGCACCGCAGGGAGCTGCCAGGCCTCTCTATTCCCACTCCACTGGCCACACATCTCCACTCAATCTGTCTTAGCATATTGATTTCCCAGCTGTCTCATTGGTTCCTAACATAATTATGGCTGGCTGGGCTAGGGGCACAGGCGCAGGGCTAATACATTTACACCAGGCCCCATCAGCGCGGGCTTATATTCATGTCATTGGAAGAGGCAGGAGATTGGATGCCCCTAAGAGGCAGATCTACTAAGAGAATTTGGGGGGCTTTGCTGTAATGAAAAAGGGAATTAGCTGGCTCGACCTCCGTCACATTGCAAGATCAATAGCAACGTCCATGAAAATATTCGGTGGAAAAATAAAATGAAGAGAAGAAAATGACACATCTGTTAATAAAGATGTATGATTTCATCCTGTTTATTTATGTTATTATTTCAGTGTATTCCGCTTCAAATAAGACACTGATGTAAACCTCTGACCAAAGCTTACTTCTGTGCACAAAGCTTGAGTTGGAATTGATTTTTAAATATTATTACTATTATTAATTACTTATTGAAAATGAGTGAGGGTTTTCTTTACTTAAAAATATACATACAGTGAATGAAGTATGACTACAATCAATATGCTTCACTGTCAGTCCTGCCACTTTTCTGTTGCTTTACAGTGCATATGGATGCATCTTCACTCCTATAACCTCCTAGATCTATTTTTTTTAATTCACACAGGATAAGGCAGGAGAAAAGGAAAAAAAAACCTTAAGGAAGGGGAGAGAAAAGAAGGTCACAGTCTATCTATTTCACTGTGCCTAATTGTTGTCAGAAGCTGACCTAAAACGCCGAGACAGTATTTTTCAAAGTCAAGGATGAGGTAGAGGAGGGGTGGGCAATTCATCACGCTATCTCCCTTCCTCCTCCGCCCACCGTCCGGGACCAGCGAAGGTCTGCTAGTTATTTAATTCCATGGATCAGGCCCTTAATGGCAAACTCCAGCCCCATAAATTAGACATGCACTCGATTAGGATGTCTGGCTTAAGAAGCAGTTCTAGGTATGATACTGACATGTAAGGTCATCCGGGCTTTCTCAGATCTCTCGCAATTAATGATCATTAGAGAAAAAGCCAGGGCGGATAGAGTTGGGAGTCCGTCAGCACCTTACAGGTTGTTGTAGTAAATAGAGATACATGAACGTGCTGATCATACTGTGCTAGAGAACAAATTTTTATTTCATAATGCTAACAGATTGCAATTGGTTAAAGTGCACTCGTAAATCAAACTTGAACACTCAAGAAATCAGTGGCACTGTGGCATGAACAAAAGTATCCCAAATTACTGTTTAGATTTATACAAATGAATATTTAGAAATAATAATAAAGCGTCTTTATGTCATTTTTGACATGCAAACTGTGCAATCAAAGGTATGTCAATTATACTTTAAATACTATATTGCGCTGCTTGAGAATGAAGCTGGTGATGACTGTATCCACACAAGGCATACGTGTGTACAGTACAGTCAGCTTGCAGCAAAATGAAATGCCCTCCGCAGTGTGGGCACATTGGGACCGTGATCAGCGTGGTGACAGACCAGGCTTCTATTGTGTTCCTTGAAGCACATAAAATACAATGTGACACATTTTAATGGCTGGAACTGCACTCACTTGGGCAAAATTGCTTTATTGTATTCATAGTTTATTATTAGCACCCCCATTTACCTTCACACCATAGCAACAACTTGTCTTTCAGGGTGGTTATAGACCAACTGTACATGACTGAATGAACAATGCAGTCAGTTCAGCGGCGATTTCTCTGCTTTTCAGTCGCTGTTGAGCTTCACTCCTAATTCTGTTTCATTCCTGAAAGCGACAGTAAGGTTTTTTCTTTTTCTTTTTTTTTTTCCTTTGCCAAATTTCATGTATTTATTTATTTATTTATTTATCAATCCTCTTTTTTTGTCTCTGTGGCATTTTGGACAGTCCCTAGCATTTGCTGACAGTTATTTTGGCTCCTGGCAGCACAGACATTGACTGTCAACGGGACGTCTCCTTTCTTTTATTCATTTCTTCTTTCCTGAGAGAGGCTGCTGAATGCAAGTCAGCCTTTTCTCCCTGGAGGGTGGGGAGGGGTGGGTGGGGATGTGAGGAGGGGTGGGTGTGGAGGACAGTGGTGGTGAGGGTTGGGGGGGGCAGACAGGAGGGATGGTGGAAAAGGGCTGCAGGGAGGGAGTTTTTTTTTTTGGGGGGGGGGGGGGGGGGGTGATAAGACATGTCGGGAAGGTATGGTGTGGTGGACCGTCTCATTCTCTCTCTGTCTTTCTGCTGTGTGTTTAGCTTTAAAGTGTGTGTGTGTGTGTGTGTGTGTCGAGGGTTATTCAGGAAGACACTCTCCTGACCATCAAATCAGCCTCCATGCTGACATTCCTGCACCTCCTCAGCCTGAAAACACAGCCACAAGCTCAATGAACATGTGTGTGTGTGTGTGTGTTTCTAAGCATATAACAAAAAAAGTAGTTATTATACGCCTGTGGTATAAAACAGTTCCTATACATCAGTGCGCACAAAAATATGTGTCAAAGCTTGAAACAAAATCATGAGTGCTTATGTGGCTGCCTGTGTGTCTGTTATGTGACCTGTGTAAGTGTATATCCTCGTCTGTGTGGGCATAATTGGGATGTTGCGTGTCAGGGGAACACCAGCAGTATTTTTTCTCTCTCTCTCTCTCTCTCTCTCTCTCTCTCTCTCTCTCTCTCTCTCTCTAAGCGAGCCAGCCAGTCAGAGACCATAATGGGTGTTTTTGCTTGATGAAAGCCTCAAAGCAGAGGTCCAGTGTCTGTTTTGATAAAGGGAATGTGCATGCCAATGAGTGAACCCTGCATTGATGCTCGGATAAAACACATGATCAATAAAATAAACAGTACATCACCTCTATTAGTGACACAACACCAGGGTCAAGGTATGTGGAAATGGAAACAGAGGGGCTGGTAGCGCTGCAGAGGTTTTAGATTTTTAGGGCAGAATTAGATGCTAGGGTGTGTGTGTGTGTGTGTGTGTGTGTGTGTGTGTGTGCTGAAACTGTCTGATTACTGTGTGCAAAGTAATACAGAGCTGGGGATTGCTGCAAAATATACCAGTAAATAAGAAGCGTGCCACGCTGCAGCTGGTTGTAATAATGACTGCGAGCACATTTGTATTGATGATTTAGTTTTACAATCAGATACAGAGCTCAATTTGAAAGAGGAAATAACATACCATGTTGACAAGTAACATAAATGGGCTGATTTGACAAAGTTGTCTACATCTGCCAAAAAACTGAATGGAAAAAAAAAGACTAAAGCCCAAACAACTTGTGCTTAATGCAGATACTAAAAGCCTTGAGAGTGGAGTTCCTCACTCAGCCAAATTGATTTCTGTTTGCTCTCTTTCTGTTTACAAGGTGTGCAGATTAATTTGCAACATGCCCCAACAAATCCACGGCTAAAACTCCTTCCCCCCTAAATCAAGGCAGCTTTTTCTGAGAGCAAGCGGAGATGAAATAATGACAGCGATTAGATTACTATTCTTAAGAATCCATTAGTCAAAAATGACACCCAGGAAATCACACAGTGCATTCTGCCCTAATGCAATAAGGTGCCAATTATAACACTCATGTGGAATAAGTGGGCTCCTCTCCCCTCTGTTGGCTGAAGAGAACACAAATCATCATTACCGTGTATTTCTTAATGCTATCTGCACTGAGAGGCATTAAGAACAGACTAATAAGTTTAGCCCTTGCAAACAGAGTGCAGCTGTGTGCTCCATTTTCTCACTCATTTTCCTTCCTCCTCTCATCAGCCTTTTTGGACCTGTCTGCTTGGCATGTTTGTGTATCAGTGTTTTCCAGCCTGCCTGTCCTTCTGATTGTCCTTCCATTTGTCTTTTACTAGTCTCCTGTCTCTCAAGGTCCAAAGAGATGTCACATAACAAACCCAGATATCAGAGGAGCTCATCTTTGGACTCTGGCCTTCGAGCATTTGGCTTGAACTGGCTTCAGTTGGGAGTACGCACTGTAAAAACACTTTTTTTCAACTTGGTGCATCTGGCTTTTCAAACTTTTAAGTAAAAATCCAGTTTTTAAAGTTATTGAGTTGTATCTATTATCTATAAACTCTTTAAAACATTTCATGCACAAACAAAGCAAGTAAACAGATTTGACCTAGGCATCAAAACAATTCATCGAGTGTTTGGCTGCTCTAAGCCAACACCAGTTTCAAGCCAGCAGCTATAAGCTCGCAAAAAAAAAAAAAAGCTGGCAAGCTAACATTGTCCGTCTTTGCCGCTGGTGGCCTGCTAGTGGGCTGTTAGTTGCCTGCCAGCTGGGAAGGGCATTAAGTGCTAAAAAGGATCCTGTTGGGCTAGAGCAACTTTTCCAAACTTCATCTCATTGGATGAAAAGACAAAAAGAAGGAAAGAGAGTTTGATGGCAGTAAGGCAAAGCCATGGGGAATCTCAGACGATGATGAAAGCAAACTCTCGAAGAGCCACAAAACACCACACACCCCCTCCATTACATCAAGGGGCAAGCAAAGAGAATTATAATAACACTGCCTTTTCTTTTTTAATTAATGAAGACTGTTATTTGGTAGGAGGCAGGGCAAGCTGTAAGGGATCTTGGATGATTGGCAAACATCAAACGGAAATGGTGTATGTGTGTGTGTGTGTGGGTGTGTGTGTGTGTGTGTGTGAATATGGGTGTGTGTACTGTATGAAAATATCTTAGCCTGCATGTATACATGTATGCAGGGTGTGATTGTGTGAATGTGATTGTGTTCTGCTTGTGTGTGTGTGTGTGTGCTTTCGCTGCCTGCCAGGCCAACTTGGTGCCTTTAGTAAATAAGACATGCCCATCAGTGGCAAGCGGACTTTGGCGTTTGTCTTTTTTGTGTGAGTGAAGCCTCTGCTTTTCTGCATTAACGATTGAAGAGGGGGAAATGAGGAGAGGAAAACATTATTCATACAACACATTATACAAGTTATGGAGACTTTGAGAACTTCCCTCGTTTCCACTGAAGGTGGTTTTAATAAGGTTCCATGGGAGTTGGTGCTTCAGGGTGTTGACTAACGGTGTGTGTGTGTGTGTGTGTGCATACCATGCATGCGTGTGTGTGTGTTTGCGGGTACATGCGTGTGTGTCTCGTGTCTGAATGAGTGTGTTCAGTGGTAGGGCGGCACGTGGTATGTATTACACATCAAAGAAAGGTCAGGCTCAAACACAGAGTCGGGCTAAAGGTTAGGGCACAGCTCTATATAGAACAGAGAGAGGGATGGGGCTTATCAAAGCTATCACTTGGAGAGAGACTGCTAGAGGTCACCAAACCCTTGACATGACGTACAGATCTAATGTCTTAGCCAAGGATCAATACGACTACACACAGACAAACCAGGTAGGCTTAACATCAGGGTAGCCCCACTAGCCACTGAAACCGAGCACTCACTCTCACTCTTAAATAAACAAATAAATAAAGAAGAAAAGGATGTGAAATGAAATGGGGGGAAAAAAAAGACAAATAATCAATTAAACAAGAGCCTGTAAGAAAGGTTTCTTTGGATGCAAACGAGTGCTGGGAAAAGTGTTTCTTCACAATTTTGAAAATTTGATGGTGAGTTTTTTTTTTTTTTTTTTGGCGGCGTGCATGTTAAATGTGTTCAGGAGCATCAGATGGAATAATGCAATGAATAATGCAGATCAGAGGTGTTGAGAGATCATTGCAGTGGATTAATATGCATCGATTCTGAGCTTGAAGTACACAGACAGATACACGGACGGACAGACGGATAAGTAGATAGATGATTTCGTGATCAGACCTTTATTTTCCCACTTTTTCTCGTGCACTTAATGGCTAATCTGTTGACTTTCACTGTGCTCGTCTCAGGGCTCTACAAAAAGTGAATTACATCCGCTGACAGTTAAAATGGCAACGGCCTGAAAAAAAAAAAAAAAAAAAAAGGAAAAAAAAAAAGAGTGGAGGCATCATCCTTCTTCCTTGTGACTTCCATTCGCCTCTGCGTTCCTGAAAGTGACAGGACGCAGTGTTTTTTTGCTTACTCATCAATATTTCAGAGCACTACACATGGAATGCTCCAGTGACTTTGAATATAGGGCCCATGCGTACACCTCTTCTCTCTTCCTTAGTGATATGACATCAAGTAATGCACAGTGAAAGTTGAAAAACCAGTGCATCAAGGTCCCCCCCCCACCCCATCCTCCTGCCTCTCTTTCCTCCCACCCACCCCCCTTACCTAATGAAATCTGTCAGAGAATTGCTGGAAGACGTTGGAGCCTTTATAAAATCAAGGGGAAGGAAACATAGAGGAAATATAGGATATGTGAAGAGAATTGGTATGGAAGGTAGAAGTTCTAGAGAGGCTAAAGGGTAAGCATTTGTCATGGAGGATCTGTATTGCATGCACACATGACACACAGAGGTATTCATACATGCAAAGTCACAGAGTTACCCATGCATAACGATAGTGAAATCAACCTTATTTACACTGTTCAGAACATCCATCTTTGAAATTGCTCCTACAGACACACACTATGTATTAAAAAACCATCTTCAAAGAGTAAAGTGGGAGGATTCGCTGTGTTTAAAACTCTGCTGTTACTGTTTGCATGAGAATTGAAATTTATGTGATAAAAAAAATAAATAAAAAATACAAGAGTTGCCTTTGTGGAAACAGTTTTGTGTTATGCATCTTTTTAAGTGCATATGAATGCTTGAGCATGTGTGTGTGACTGTTAGCAAGTGTGTGCTCTTCTCTGTGTGTGTGTGTGTGTGTCATTTGAAGCAGAGTCCATTTATCAAGGACAAAAGGGCCCCAAAGTGTCAGAGACTAATGGACGTGGCCCCATCCCCTTTCTCCCCCCGTTGTGATCATCCCCAGAAATTAATTAGAAATAACGAATAGACGGTCTTTTTTCACTCCACTCTCATTTATTACAATGGTAATTGCTCTTCCCTCATTGTAGGTTAAGTCTTTAAACACTGTCTTACATCAAGACATGCTCATCCTTGCCATCTATAATTCATGATATACTTTGCACCAAGCAAAGCTGTTAAATATTTAGTGAATCATTGCCTTAAACTTAATCACCCTCTGATAAATGCATGTGTTTTTCCCCTCGCTCTTGCTTTCAGCTCCCCAATCAAGAGGATACACACTCAAACTAGTTGTATAATCTATTTTTAATTTCTCCATCAGAAATTAACATAACACAACTTAGCATAATGTATTAATTACAGTACATTGTTAAGTGCTACATTATGTTTCTGTGAAACAAGCTATTATCATTGTACTTCATGAAGTATTAAATCTAATCCATATTTAAAGAATGCTTAAACATTAATTTGCTAGACTTGCAGCTAATGTCTTTTCTCATCAAACTCAGTTCCCCTACAACTGTTAACAAGCAGTAACTCTAAAGACTTTGCACTTCATTTTGGCTTACAGTGACTTCCTGTTCAGCCTGAGAGAATTTTAATACACTTGTTATGTTTTTGTAACACACTGGTGTCAAAAATGTGATGTCGCAAAAATAATTCTTTAATTTTTGTTGTCATTAAGAAAACTGCTGTGCACTTCACTAGATAAATAACACTTCACTTCATGTGGACAGTACGGATTGTGGTGAAGGCATCTAGTCTCACTACAGTAGTCAATCAACTACTTCACACTTACAAGATCATCGGTGTGATCCCACACAGGGGAAAAACACTGCTCATATTTTGACTGAAAAAGATCAAGGTTGGCCATTCAGGCTCTGGAATCTGACAATGTATTATCTTTTAAGACTTATCATTTTCTATAGGGTAGCCTTCTTAAATGTGTTTTTAAAACTATTTTTATATATATTTTGTCATTTTACACTACCATGTTTTATATAGGGTGTTTTTTAATTTGCCATCTTCTGTCATGTTAACCTTTTTAATGTTTTAATGATTGCTTTTTCTTTTAATCTGTAAATAACTTTGCAAACACTGTTCTAATTAGAGTTAAAGGTTTATCATTCTATTATTTGGCTCCAGAACAGCCATTTAAAATTTGTTAAACAGAATTGTAATAGAAACTGAAATTGTTAAATCTCCAGAACGTCCAGTTCGTAGCCAGCTCTCAGGTGTAGAAATATGTACTGTAGTAGTTCACTGGGGATTAGGATTACGTGCCATGTTCTTGTCACTTGAGTAGAAAAAATGTGAAATAAAATTAATTTTTGAACATATGAGCTGTTTCACTGTACTGCTTCAGGATCTGTAGTGTTATGTGTCTTACTTCCTGTTTTGACTTCCTGATTTATATCCCAACTGCCTGTCATTGGTGGCAGAGATAATAGGCGGGTATTATAAACAGTCTTTTACATTATCATAAAATCACAGATGTAAATACATACACATTCTTTCAACCGCACCTCCCTTCTCTCAAAAGACAAGAGTACATCTTTAGATTCTAAACATCCTATTTGAATGCACCTTCCTCTCTTCTTGTCTTTCCTCCCTCCTTTAGTTTCTCTCTCTCTCTCTCTTTCTCTCTGAGGCACTCCATCTTCCTGATGTTTAATTCATCACGCTTTTCCATCATCCTTCCACCTCTCTCCGCGGCTGTGTCAGGTAACAAACAATGAGTTTTTGATGTGAATAATTTAATGTGTGTACTGCAAATGCCGGCGCTCGGCATTACCCATGCTGCACACTCGGCATTACCCATGCTGCACACTCGGCTGTCATTAAGACACCTGATTTCCCCCAAGATTCTTCTCCCCGCCTCGTAGATGAAAAGGTAACACACATGTCGAAAATTTCTCCCCCTTTACATCTGGGGAGGAAGACTATATTTTTAGACAGGCTAAATGAGACAATGACAGCGGTAAGCAGTGAAAAGAGAGAGGGGAGAAAAGACAGACGGAAAGAAAGCAAAGGAGAGAGGAAAATGAAGGGGAGGGAGGGAGGGAGAGAGTGACTGTTTCCTCGTACATATTTTCTTTTTCTCTCACTCTCACCCGATGTCGCGGCATCAAACACTAACCCTGCTTTCAAAAGCCGGCGGAAGCATTGATTCAATATTTTCTCCCCCGTGTTGCTGTGATCCTGAAACTGCTCTCTGGCAAGATCTAGACACACGGAGGGAAAATGACGGTGGCGACATCAAACGCAAACGTGTTGTGGATAATAACAGACACAGCCTCCACTCTCTTTCTCTCCTATTTTTTCCTCCCTTCTTACCAGCCTGCCCTCCCTCCCTCCCTCTCTCCCTGTTCCCTGAACCCCTTGACATGATACATGCCATGAGCTCCATGCATATGTTGTGGTGACATCAAATGCCAAACAATTAATGGCTCGGCTCCTTCGTGCTTTTTTTTTTTTTTTTTTTCGGTAATGGGACTGTATTCATCTCCAGGATCACATCTCTAAGCCTTATCTTCCTTTACGTGAGAGTGAAGAAAGATGAGAACGAAAGGGAGAGCAGTGGTGGCAATAGTATAGGAGCAGGAGTATTATGTGAATTACAGCAGCAGGGCCAACACAGACTCATCTATCCTATTCAGCCCTCTCCCCGGCCATTCTGCAGACAGACAATCAGTGCACACTGGGACTGGCGAATGAGGATCACCTCCACTGGCAGCAGGGTCCTCCGTTTCATTAAAAAGGATTAAAAAAAAAAAAGGTGGAGGGATGGGGGGGGGGAGAGGAGGGGAGGGAAGCGAAGGAGAGGAGTGGGTGGAGGGGTTGACAGTGACGGAGATCTGGGCAGATATGAAGGCAAAGGGCAGTGGGTTTTAAAAAATATGAAGGACAAGGATGGAGAGCCGGATGGATTCAGGGGGAAGAGAGGGAGCAATGAGGGATCTGGTCAGATATGAAGGCATAGGGTAATATGAATATAACGCTGTGTGGCTCTGTGATGTGGAAAGAAAAGAAAGAAAGGAAATAAAGAGGGTACGATGCAGTGAAGGTGGGTATGGTATTAATAAGCCATTGTGGGGATAATTGAGGAAAGGTGTGGGGGTGGGGGGGGTTCTGAAAGCCTTTTTAAAACCAACTCTCCCTTCAATCTTTGATTCACTTTCATCACCTCCAGTGTGGCCACGTTTGTGTGAAATCGGCAGGAGGGCCTTCAATTATTGCATCTTGTCTGTGGTCTTCATGCACAGGCACACATGCACAGGCACACACACACATGCACACACACACGCAGTGACACTGACGCACACACAAACACACATGAAGGCAAACGTCCACGGAGACACACTTGCCGGATAGCAGGCGTACACATTTCAAAAAATACATACTCTTGAACAATGTGAATTGTACACACTCTTTCACAGACAGACACACACACATACACACACACACACACACACACACATTATGACGATCCCTTGATTTTATCCAAATGACTGGGGAGAAAGAGAGAGGGGAGAGCTGATACACAATAGATAGAGGGAAGAAAGCAGCGGAGACGGAGAAGAATGTTGATTATTCTCTTTGTCTATTTTGTCATTAGCAGATGGGAGCTCGATAATGTAGTGGGTACTTAATGGCGGTCATACAATGGGAAAATGAGGGAGAATCCTTTACATAATGACACTGTGAATAGATCGGAGACTTAACACATGTGTGAGCATGTGTGCAGAGCATTCTATGAACACTGAAATGCACACAAACACACTTACAGGGGCCTAGACGTGCTAGAAATGGTAGAAAACACGGAATAAGAGTGTGTATGCGAGTATTAAGTGTTAGGAAGGTCAACTAAGACTTTGACATTGTAGTCTCACTGACACAAACATGGAGGATCACCACGTTTTTTTGTTTTTCCATTTCTTTCCCCACCTCTCTTTCTCTTCCATTCCTCACATCCCATGCTTATAAACAAATAAATTTGTCATGAAACATCCAAAATACATCATTCATACCCACACACAGATAGACAGACAGACACACACACACACACACACACACACAGCTCTCACTGAATATAGACTCACTCTTGGTTATGGGCGGCTCTAAGTCCTCTTTAAACCAAGCCTTTATTTCCCCTGTTGCTCACTGGGAGTGTGCAATAGTGTGTGTACATGTATGAGCAGAAGCCTGTGTATACTTATGGCACAGTGCAGATGTACAACTGGATGTTTGTGTGTGTGCTTTTATGAATGTTGGTGCGTTGGTTTCTTCGTCTTAATTAAAAGTGAGGTTCCGTTGAGTCCCAGTCACACAGAAGCCATTGGGAATATTTCTAATTATTTCCTACCTTTCACATCCCGTTCACTCCTCTATATATGTGATTACTGACAGCGACCGGAGATTAACTGACAGTGGGTTGTATTTGCACACGATTACTGTTTGTCAAAGTTGACAGAAATAACTCCTGCTGTAAAACATGCTTGTGTGTGTGTGTGTGTGTGTGTCTTTATGTGTGTGAAGCTGTTATGCCAAATGCAGAAAATCAGGAAGTGGATGTTGAACTTTCTTTTATTGCATACGGTTCTGTTACTTTGGTATTTCCTTGAAACAAAAGCAAACAACAAAACCCTAAATGCCAAAATTTCCTCCCAGCACTGCTGCTGCTTTGAAACTCAACTGTTAACAAAATCAGGGAGTGTGCCTTTACACAACACACTGACAGACATAAACTCATACAGGATGTGCCTACACACAGCATTTGCTGACATACACCCACAAAATCACCTACAGGCATGCATGCTATACAAATCACCCCATATATTTTTAATATACACCAGAGGAGTACAAAGCACTAATAGCCTGTCTGCTTGCCTTGCGTGATTTAGTGAGCAGCATATTAAAAACCGAAGCTATTCATTAATATGTAAACTAGTGTGCTGTCATTAATATGGGGTTAGGGTCGAGGGACCAGGGTGCAGAGGGGGAGTTGCGGGGGCGATGGAGTCAAGGCTGCCAAGCCTCAGCTTGATTGAGTTCAGCAGCGCCTTTTGATAAGTGTGTGTGGGTGCGTGTGCGTTTTTTGTATGTGTGAATGGTGCGTGCACGTCTTGTTGGTTAGTAAGGGTGTTTGTTTGAGGATTTGTGTCTGTGTGTGTGTGTGCATTTGCATGCATCCTTGTGCGTGTGCCTTCCTGAGGTCTCCAGGTCCCCAGGGTGATTAAAGAGAATAAATATGCTTGATTACAAATGTCCTACCTCCCCATCAACTCCCCTAATGTATGCAGTTTAATTGAGCGTCACGAGTAAAGTATGAGTTATGGAATGAACAGACAGGCCAATATCTCAGAGAGGCGGAGAGGGGGATGGGAGGTCAAGAGAGAGACAAAAAAAAAAAAAGGAGAGAGAGAGTAATATCCCTCATTTGAAAAAAAAAAGTGACATCTTAAAAAATGCTGGTATCTAAATTAAACACATTAAGCAATATTGCCAGAGTAATAAGTAACATCAACACCTATGTGTATCCATTAATTTAACAGTGTTTATATGAAGGATTCATCATTTTATTTCTTAAACATTCATACTAGGGTACATATCATATTAAATATATTTTCCAACTTCCAAAAGTTGGAAATGTAGCATTCTGGAAGTGGATCATTGATGCAGATACACAGTTTTGACAGTCGCCAAGGTGTCATTATCACTGTGGTGTTTTTACACCTAGATATTACTTGTCAATCAAACAGTTCATTAGTCAATGTAGTGATAGACGTTTCCTTAGATTTCCTGTTGATTAAGTATGAGTTTCTATTAGTGGTCAAAGTAGTTGACTCATGATCTGAACAGATCGACCCCCATGGTTTGACACGCATATGAACTGCAGATTAACTGCAAAATTTAATGTCTCATTAGAGACAAAGTAAACAAACTGCTGTAAGCACAAGTCATAGACAGACAGCGTGTCGCTAACAGGGAAGAGCAATGACCAAACCAGCATCTAATGTGTCCAAAGTATGTTTACATGCTGTTTAATGTGCTGCAGCTGAGAAGCTAATTAGCGATATAGCTGCTAACTGACGTTAGCGGTGCACTTTTCCCTGATGAATGTTTGTTTGGTGGTTCATTCAACAAACTAAGCTGCAGGACAAGACGTGTGTTCATTGTAAGTTATTATCAAGTTTTGATGATGTGGACCCAGGCTATTGTTTCATTCTCTATCATGTTTAAATAGGAAAGCTTCATGCCTCATATTGCAGTTTAATTTAACAATTGAGTATGGAGTATTATATAAATTTTAAGATTTTATTTAAAAATTTGACATTTTGAATATTGTTTTCATTTAGGACCATGGTGAAAAGTTCCTTGCTTTAAGTGTTTTACAGAATAAATGGAAAGCAAAGTTATATTTGTCTCCCTTTTTTCTTTTTTTCGCTGATCCAAAAAGATGATCCGATCCGTGACTCAAAACCATGATGCAATCCAAACTGTGAGTTTTGTGATCTGTTGCACGCCTAGTTTCTATTCTTCTGGTTTTCCTCTGTACAGCCATTAGAGCCATTACTGCTCATGCCAACTATCCATTTATTCCCCTTCGCTCCAAATAACTCTGCAATTACTACCTCTGTAGATGTAAAAGAGATCATCTCCTGTGTGCTAGAGAAATTATTCTGAATCACCTGCTACCACATGCATGAAACTGTGTAGGGTCAGGACTTAAACTATACAGCATGTATGCACTCTCTGCAGTTCTAGCAATTGATGAACATAGACACCCTAAATCAACTCTTTTTTTTTTCTATAAAATCATGTTTAAGCATGGTCTGAAGTATACAGTCAATAAAGTGGAACATCCACACCCCATGTTCTTTTTTTAATGAGTAACATTTGATGTATGCATGTTTTTTATTCCACATTTGTCAAAACATGTCAAAAAGATCAACTGGAAAACCCTTCATAAACTGGCTATATGGTGATTCACTATTGCATCGACCAGCAGAAGAGAGTAGCCAAGTGGAAATTTACTCATATGACATTCTCACAAATTATTACTTTAAAATGTTCATCTTCATCCAGATCCTTAGCAGCGAGAAAATTATGCGCAAGGAACGTGTAATGCTATTCTTCTTTTTCTCTCTCACCTCAAACTCACACAAACCCCCACACACACACACACACACACACACACACACACACACACTCACAGGCCCTGGCCCTTAGCTGGGTTTGGTCTAATTGGCTTATTGTCTTGAGGAGCCAGTGACAGAGGAGTGGGTAGGAGGCAGACTTTCATCGGAGGTTATTGAGAGAGATAGCTAATTTCCCCGTGTTTCCCTGTCCGGGCCTCAGCGCTGCACACACACAGCAAGTCCTCTCTGGAGGGATCATTAAGAGTCTGGCATTCTGACTCTCTCTCTCTCTCTTTCCCCCCCCCCCCTCCAACACACACACACACACACACACACTTTCTCTCCCGGTCAACAACAAGACAAACACACACAGCTAACCTTTCGAGCAAAGTGAGACAAGGATGGTAAGGGCCAGGCAAGACACGACCATGGTTGGAATGCGCTGTTCTACTCATCAACCCATTCTGACACACACACATATATACCTTTGCATGAAATGCACACATGCATGCACTCACACACACACACAAACACAAACCCAAAATACACTCACAGCATAACACAACCACACACACACTTGAATCATTCACATATTAAAGCACTTGGGGCCTAAATCATTAAATTGTTTGAGGTTCTACTATTTTACCAAACCGTACTTGTCAGGAATGTTCAGTTATATCTCCATTTTATATTCCAAAGAAATAACTGTGGCAACAGAGTGTATATATGTGTATATATATATATATATATATATATATACACACACACACACACACCAGGGTATCATGATAATGCTTACACACAGCTTACAGTTGATACTCTTGGGTTGTTCAGGTACTTGATACAGCTCCTGTCTGACAAAGCCACAAACATCTTGTAGTGTCCATCCACCAATGGGGGGTTGGAGTATATCCCAGCATGCAACGGGCAAGAACCAGGGTAAAAAACTTGGTAGCTGAATATCCAAACCCAGTTGAAAGGGTAAAGTTCTAGCCCAGGATGTCCTTACCGTAAAGACAACAGCACCAGTGTGCTGCATGTTCAGCTGACATGACCACAGAAAAGACGAACAAAAATCTGAAACACAGCTAATAAATAGATGGGAATCACTATGACTATGAACAGTTATGGAAATAGATGGATGGACGCAGGCATTGGATGGTTGCTCATATGCAATCCATTGGCATGTTCTACCAATTCCTGCTGTTTCTCTCTATGTTACAATAATAGACTGAAAGCCTTTCTCCAGGATAGTAAACTTTGTATGTGTCTGCAAGTTCACGTCACAGAGTGAGAACAGGTTCCTTGGTTCAGGAGGAGAATGACAGTTGGGAGTGGGGGGTTGCAGGGGTTACAGGGCCAACCAGCCAGTTGAAGTGTGGGGGGTGGTGCTTGCTTCACAGGCCATAAAAAGCCGGCAGCCCTCCTCTGGGGATTTAGGAATAGGACTACGCCCTGGGAGGGAAAGGGTTCTACTAATTTACGAGCCCCTCTGCTCCTTGGTCAACAAAAATAAAACAGCTGGGGTAATTACTAATTCATTATTAACAGGGAGCATTATTTATGAGCGTCAAGAAGAGGTGCTACAGGCCCGTGGTTCCTTTGGTATCCCAACCAGACTAGAGCTGGGATGATGTGTTGAAGACCCAGCCTCAGGCACTCTTACTGCCTTCTCCTGCCCAGGCCTGATGCACTATCCCTTGGGTGCGAGGCGAAAAGGGCTTGGGGGCGGATGTCGAGAGCTGGAGAAAGCAGACCACCACTTCTCTATGACCAGCATCTATACAAGTTCCTATGATCACAGAAATACAGATCCACATACTGATGGTATACTGTATGAATTTGCCAATCATTGTGTGTGTGTGTGTGTGTGTGTGTGTGTGTGTGTGTGTGTGCGCGTGACCCTGCATGCACACATACATACATGCTTGTACTTAAACATGTATTGATTCTCACAACACCTCCAAAGGCAAATCAGTAATACATATAGCCCACATAATTTATTATTTTCTTCCAAAACAGCTACAGTGACCGACAGGCCGAGAATTCAGCGTGCATAAAAATAAGATATCTGGCATGCATCAATAGTCATTGAATCACCCACAATGGCACATTTCGAACGGGCCTGATGCTAGTCAGAGAATCAATCTTAACTGCGGTTTCTCTTAAACGCAGCCACATACTGTCACATTCTACAGAATTACGGAAAACCTCTCAACGGCAGAAATTCTAATAGCTCTGAATATGATGAGAATACTGGTATTTTTAGGCATTTGATCCATCCTGAGGTTCATGGATTTAAAAGCTTTTGTGTTATGGCTGTGAAATGATACATTTGCAGGCCTGCTTAAAACTCAATTTAACCGTAGCTGCAGCATTGCCATAATGGCTACCCTCTATTTCCAGAGCTCTCCCAATCAATAACAAATTGCTGAAAGCACAAATGATTCCATTTTCTGCTAGGGGGAAACGAGAATGATGAGAAAATAGGTGAAATTGATATGTGAGGGAATATTATCAATGCTCTAAATGTCAGCAGGATGAGGTACTATGACCTTTCAGGGCCGAGGGTGAAAAAAAAACCACACAAAGATAAACCCCAAAATGCAGACAAACAATCATTCTAATGCAACAAATGTGAAGCCTGTTCAGGATTAGTCTTTTGTAGCAATGGATGACTATCAAACATGATTGCTATCAAAGAAGAATACTGGTGTAAAGGAGGTTTTTTTCTTTAACTTCCAAACCATCATCACATAAAGGCTTGCTAGTTTATACATGTGCCGTGTTGAACCATGAACCATCAGAGGCCGTCACATGTTCACCTTGATGACAAGTTGAAAATTGAGGTTGGCCCAAACTGCAGTAAAGCGCCTGTTGCCTGCACTTTCTCTTCTAACCAGCAGCCAGAGCAACAACTGTAGCAGCTTTTTCTTTTTCTATTCCTCTTTTGCAACATTTGAAACTGGTGCAAAAAATAAAAATGTCCAAATTGTAGACTACTTTCTATAGAACATAGAAGTCGCAGGAGAAGGTGTATGGTTTGCCTTCAAAGAGTTGTTAACAGTATTATACTCCATAAGTCCTACAGCACAGCAACACAGCACACCCATGTTGGACCAATCACATCACAGTGATGACACAGTTCATTTGAAGGTGCAGACAACCACAGTTTCACAGTCCATCAAAAAATCCCCTCCCCTCCCTCAAAACAAAAAACCCCATAATAGTGTGGGTCAATCTCTAGCTGCAAGTGGAAATACACCACACGTCACCACTGCAAAACACAGCTACGGTGATACTTTTGGAAGCAGGGAATTAGTCCAGTGGTTCTTAAGAGTTCTTGAGTAACAGGAGAGATTCTTGCATTAATCAAAGGAGGTACCAACAACAAAAAAATTAGTTTCCAACATGTAATACCAATGCTTTTCTAGTTTTTTTACATTCTGCAAAAGGATTTTTATCTCAATCATACTTTAAATACACATAATTGTGTACACTCCCCTTCAGCACATATATTGTAAATTGTCCCCAGTCATATGTAATTACAATTTTTTTATGAAGGTCTGTGTATAATGCAAATTTGTATTGTGTCTTGTTTATGCAAAAAGACTGATTTGTCATCACTGCATTTGTTCTATTTTAATATAAATGTGAACAACATTGTTTTAAGTAAAGGGCTTTAAGTAAAGCTGCACAAGTATATGGCTGAATGGAGAAACTTCAAGGGGAAGAAAAAACCCCACTCACACACACTTACACCCACAAACAGAACACACACTTACTGCAGAAGGAATAGATAAATAGAATCTTAACCATATTCAAGGGAAAGTAACAAAGCTTTCCATTAAATAGACAGTGAAAATATAGAGAGTTCAAACTCCATGCTCTTTACCTTCCACAAATAAAACATTTCTACATTTACAAGTATAAAGACAGTCAATATGAGCTTCAGGGTGCTTCATATGTAAGCCTTCTAACCTTTTGATTGAAAAGTTATTGTTCCATGTATATGTCTGGTTAAGTGTGTGTGAATGTGTGTGTTTCATGCACATGTCTTCCATGGTCTTGGCTTTGAAGGGAATATACAAAGCTTGTGAATGTATAGCTCAAGGGTCTTGTACAAAATTGTTATTGTGTCCATTTCTTTATTTGCAAGGGCAAGTACACATGGATAGACTCACTTCATCCACAGAATATCTGGCATGTTTGTTTGGAACTGTAAACACTATTGTAAAGTTATAAAGGACATTAGGTTCATCAGAGCACCATGCACAGGTAAAATGGACAGAAAGCAGTGTATGACTGTTTTTCAATTCTTGGTTAAGATATTTCATTAAAGTGCTAAATGGTTCGGTCTGTTGATTGAATAAAGTAGCCTCAAACACTTTGTTTTATATCATCAGTTCGTAATATTACCTCTATTCAAAGTGACTTGATTTAACAATTGATTTCAAACTGTTAGTGACACCCTAAATTTCCCAGAATGCCTCCCAACAATCCCCAATATCGACTTGTTGCATTTAGCTGCAGGTTATGCATGTAGCTGGATACAGCGATGGCAATATCAGCAGTGATAGTATATGCACTGGAGAACATTGAACATGAACATGAACACTTTTATAGGAAGTGATGTGGTGAGTTATCTGTTTACCCAAAACACACTGGCTGCATTGCATTCTGGTCTGTTGTGGTTATGGTCACTAAAAATGGTATGTGCTTCTTCTACAGTACAATGGATGGACAGAAAGAAAAAAATACAATGCAGTTCTTTCTCTTTTGCTTTTAGAAAGAGTTTCAAGGTTGGTAAAATATAAACATCGATGAACTCATATTTGAGAATTAATCAAAAGTTCCCAATTGTAATTATGACTACAACTTCTTGTATTTGCGATATCTCTGACTGTAACATAAGAATACAGTATAGAAAAGTGTTGCAACTGACTGTAAGCAGGATAATGGTGTCTTTGTGGCCAATTTTGAGTGAATTAAATTTTTTTCCACATTCAAAACTGACAAGTATCCACAATAATCACAGGAAAGTCCTGTAACCATGAGATGAGCTTTGACACTAGTGAAACAGAATGTTTTTCCCCCACTGTACTAAAAGTATTATTTTTTTCTATGAGCTCGAGTCAGAAAGTGTCATCTCTTTTTTTTTTATACACACAGAAAAACACACAACAGTCTCACAAAACTCTTCAGCAATTATACCGACTTCTTTAAGGAACAACATCAGGCTGAACATTGGCCTTCTGTGTCATTCACTTTTGTGTCATTCACTCGCCTGGACAAACATCATCCACCATAACCCCCTCCTATGAGTCAATATCATGATTTTTGTCATTACATGATTGTCTCCCCAAACAGAACAAGGCCACGGTGCACTAATTTCTCATAAGCAACAAAATAGAGCGGTGTGTATTGTCTTCATCACGGCCAACTCTCAGTGAAATCAATAATGACAGGGCACATAATGCTCAGCCAAGGCCCTCTGAAACCTTGTTAGTCTAAATACCTCCAGGAGATATGTGCTAATAAATGAAAAAAAAAAAAAAAAATTAACAGCGCCCACTCTGGCTCTATTGGACTCTGATCTGACCATTGCAAGGACGTACCCTGCAGTGTTTTAAAACTATCCTGGTTAATTATATTTTCTAATGTGCGGGCCAGGACGAAATTAGAAGCATGCGTAACTTAACAAGCCTAACCTGACTTGATGTTTTTGTCTTCTCTGCCTCTCGCTTTGGGTTAAAAAAAATATATCATGCAATCTTTGAACTTCATCATGGGTTCCTGGAGGCTAGCGATGAGAGGATGAGTGTGTGTTGGGGGGTGTTAGATGGTGTGTACATGACGTGAGTGCATGTATTTGTGCAAGAGATACAGCCAATCCGTTGAATAACTAGGTTACGGGCACAACATGCCCTTTGTGAGCTTCAAACATGACCGGTGTAAAAACTGTAATTTTAACCAATAATGTTTTTAACAAATTAGAGACATTATCCACCATACCCTGTTCATTTGCAAGTAGCAGATCGAGTTCAGTAGGTGTGCTCAGATGTATGCAAACCCATATTTTAAATTCTGTATGGCCAATTCCATGTTTCTGAATTATACTGTAGAGATGACAGTGAATGGAGTGTTTTTTTAAATGTGTCTTTCATTTCAATGTACTGTAATTTAACCCCAGGATCAGCCTTTTGTCACAAAATTATCATGTTTAACATTCTGATGATGGGAGAAAACAATAATGAAAATGGCAGACTGAGCCACAAACAAAACTATGTTACCCATGTGTGTATCTCTTTGGCTCTCCAGAGCACACGCACACAAAGAACTTATAACACCTTGACATCATCATGTTCTGCCATGGTGATAGGCTGTCTCTAAGTGGTGCCACATCCAGACATTTTAAGAGTACGTAGTGTTTGTATGTATGCTGTGTGTGTGTGTGTAAGGGAGGTGTCAGAGCTAGCTAGTTGTATACCATATAGAGATAAAATGTCACTCAACAGAAAAAAGAAACATCGAGATTTTTCATTAAAATTGTGTTACAGTAAAAAAAAATAAGCAAAGATTTTTACTAATTCAGTTATTATTTTAGCCATTTCAATTGTAAAATGATTTTTTTTAGAAACACACTTCTCACAGTGTTGTGTGTTCTAGAAGTTATGATTAACATGTTAACATGCTAACCAGCCTAGCTAGAAGTATGCGTCTGTTACTATAGTAACTTGTGCGCTGAAGCAAACCTGCTATATGTCAGGTTAACTTGATCTTAACCTCTGACTTTTAAGGATCTAGCTCTTCTTCATTGTGAATTAGTGAGTTTGGGTTTAAAGTTGTAAATTTGCAGCTATCCTGAAGTTTAAAATCAAGCATGAGTTAACCTGTTAGCTTCTTTGTAAAATGGCCTAAACCTGAATCAACTGGTTGACTGAAGTCAGGCCTTTCAAAACAGTCAAGGTTCTCTTAACTTGGTTTTATAGTGGTTACTATTTTTGTGAGTTCACGTGTACAGTGCTGTATTTGAAAAATAGGAAATGTTACTCCATGTGTGTGTGCATGGGTGTTTGTATATACGCTTGTGTCTGCAGCGTGTGCACGTCTGCCTGTGTTTGCGTGTATTCATGTACTCATGCCAGTGTGTGTTTGTGCAGTTTATGCAAAAGCCTGATTTGTCTGTCCGCCCCAGAACGCAATAATTGACCAGTCACTCCAGTCTCATGCTGAGAGTTCAGACAGCCTGTTGGGCTGATGTGTCTTGTCTGGAGTGGACTTTTCAAAGGAAATTAAAGGGCTTCTCAGCCACCCAATCACTGTAGAAATGTAGTCAGACAGACTAATCACAGATACTCACCGTTTCTTCTTCTAGAAGTTTCTTCCACTTTACCAGACCTGCCTCTTTTTAGCTGCCTTGCGCCAGTCTTACCTTCCCTTTTGTATTCATTTCCTTTCTCTTTATATGCTTGTCCATCTCCCTCTTCCTCTGTGTGTTTCTTGTATCTCTTTTTCATTATATGTATCTCACACTGTCTCTACCCGCGCCTGACAGTCTGAGTATTTCTCTTCCCTCTTACACCTTTCACCTTTGTTTATATGTAGCTATATGTGGAATTTATCACAATTTTAACATTGCCCAATATGGCCTCTACGGGACATGTGGATGGTGGGTATGGAAGAGAGGTGTGAATTTGTGCTTTCCGTGTGTTTTCTGTGCGTGTGTGAATAAGTGTATGTGCATGCTGATATGTGCATGTGTGTGGGCCTGGCATGTGTGTGTTGACCATGGAGGTATACCACGGGCCATTTGTACCGGCCCAGTGCGCCTACGAAATTGCCTCTGGGTGTGGGGGTGCTCACAATGTTCTGGACCATTAGCTCAAATAAGTCACAGCCAAAACTCTTAGTATCTGTCTCACTGGCCAAATGACAAACTGTGCATCCTCCTAAATCCTTGCTGCTACCAAGCAGGCAGGGAGAGAGAAGGAGACACAGAGAGGCAAAGAAAACAAGTTTCCCCGCCCAAAATAATGCTCTAAGTACACTGTTGTGGTGTTGGGGCTTTATGATCTCACAAAATTGTGATGCACAAATACACGTACATAATTATTTTTTGATTTCTTTACATCAGTTTGATCAAGCTGATTTGATTATGCAAACTTTTTAGTGCATTAAAAAAATATCAGTTTCCATATGTTTATGAAGAAAGGTCCTGCAGATACAGTATATCTCGCTAAGCTGTGTAATTTTCTTTGTCTGACCGGTAGATTTTGCGAGAGACCTGCACATAGCCACTGTCAAGACAAAAGCACTAAATATTCAATGGACTCACAATCTGAGGATGAAGACACGTTTAAAAACTAGGGCATAGTGTAAATCATAAAATAAAGACATCCCCACATGTGCACACACCCATACAGACACACATATATGCACTAGCCAGACAACTATTTGGAGCCACAGCTCTCTCTCTCTCTCATTGTTTATTCTGCCTTTCTTCTGTTGTTCTTTAATTCATTTTTCATCTGCTCATCGCGGTTGTGTGTCTGGGGCAGCGGGCAAAGCAAGCACTGCCCTCTGTAAGGATATTCTATTACTCTCATGTGCACAACCAGCACACACACACACACACACACACAAATTCTCAGATGTACAGGAAAATACATGTGTGCACGTTCTCACACTGAGACACACACACACACACAAACCATTCTCTAGAGTAAATGAAGTCTTAAAATTGTTGAAGGCACCCCCAGTCAGAGACAGACTTTGTTTTATTCATCTTCTCCCTCCTCCCTCGTTCCACACCTCCTCATGTCAATTTTGCATGTGGGCACTCTTCCTCGTTGCCACCCTTCACCTGACTCTCCTCACTGAGATCAGAGTTTGATTTGAATCCCCTCTTGGGGACACACAGAAGCACACAACACATAAAAATGACGCACGCATGCAACTGAATACAGTACACCTGAAGCATGTTTCAACTAGTTTCGTCATATCACATCATGGCATCGCTTGATGTATGTGGGTCCAGGATGTTTGGTGTTGGTTGAATCTGGGTGTTTGTATGTTTTGATGTGTTCTAACATCACTATCCCTAGTTATTAGGAGGAGTCACAGTATCTGTTACCGTTATTATTAGCCTTCAACTTTCTTTTCAAGACCTTCTTTTGAGCCTTCAACCTTCTTTTCTCCTTCCAGCAGTGTGAAACAATAAAAAAGAAGGAGAACATATGTGTAATAAAATAAATTTTTAAAAAAAACAACAGAAAAAGAAAAAAGAAAAAAAAAGCTAAACTAAAAAATTGTTTTTTAGTTTAGCTTACAATATACTAATGGTTCTATAATACAAATAATTAACCATAATAGTCTCTTCAGCTGTGATTGTTCAGATATTGTTGTTTTCCTTTGTTATACTGTACTCCGAACAAGGGCACACACCCTATTTCTATTGATATAAACACCTTTTTCAGAAAGACAAAACAATGCCCGTTTTATGTGCTACACACTATGACACCATAATTTAACCATGATAACAAAAAAAAAAGAGTGCTGTTTAAAAGTATGACGCCAACTTAACAACCTCAGATGGGACATAAAAGAACTTGTGTTTAAGATACTTCACGCTCTGACAGCAGTATCTGTGTGACAGAGATACCGGCTGTAACTAACTCCTCTTCCTACCCGCGCGAGTGTATAAATGACAGCTGCACTACGGCAGCCTTGACCAAAGCTGGTGAAGATCTTAAGAAGAAAACAATTTACAGCAAATAAAGAGGGCGAGATAAAGTTGGATTAACTGTGTTCTCAGGTTGTAATGGTGTCGTGTTGTTCAGTGGAAAAACATCTCAGTCTTGACTCTCTCTCTATGTTTACATGGCGCTTGTGTCATTAATTTATCCGTACATTTATAGATGTGTATTGTATTTTTGTGTAAATATGGCAAGGTGCCTCATTTGAAATGCGTACATGAGAAGTGGGAATAACTATACAGTGAACATTATTGAATAAACAGGTGAGCATTATTGGATGAGCAGTGATAAATGAACAAGTAGTACAGTGAACGTCAGGAGTTTGTCCTCTTAAAGCAAAAGAGAAGTAGTTCCTGATGTTTCACAGGCTGATGAGCACCTCTCATGACACTGAGAAGACTCGTTATAGAGTGTGAAAATATAGTTATATATATAATAGTCTTCAAGGACACTCCAGTATAGAAACATAGATACATAGAAATAAATTGGTCCAAAAGAAGTAATACTTCAAGCTAAGACTGGCGTCACATTTAAAGGTATACTATGTGGGATTTGTAAGTTGCTGTTTGTAAACACGCCATTCAAAGTTGGCCCCTCCTCCCCGGCTCAACAACACCAGAGTGAGCTGAGAGCACGAGAGAGAGAGAGAATGCAATGGTGGTCAAGCGAGCTAGAGAGTGAATGCATAGAGCGAGCGGTGCTGGCAAGAACAAAGCAATGAATCATATAAATAAAATGTTATTTGCTGTTAGTTTCATGGCAGTTACGTTCTAAAGCACAAATAAACAGGCCCACACCTCCTCTGAAGGTGCCGTATTGCCCGATTTTATGTGAATACAGAGCTTTATCATGTCCGCTGTGGCCTCTCTGCTCTGCGTGTGTGTAGCTCAGCCTCGCCTACGGTCAAATAGACACAGAGAGCAGAGGAGAAGGACGGAGACAGCGATGTGACCTGGCCGCTATGCTACGACATGAGTCTATACATTGTTTTTTGGGAAAATCCTCCACACATAGTATGCCTTTAAGGTACAATTCACCCTGAAAAACTTAAGAAACACTATGATTGCTATGCTATGATTTGGAGCCCTCAGTAGAGCACAATGCAATCCAACCACCAAGTTTATATGGTCGAACAATATGACAAACTGTGGTATCTGTTCCTTTAACATGTTGCATTATGCAATTGTGGAAAATGCTGTGAATCTGTGAGTAGAACTTTTTTAAGGCTTTATTGCCTTCTTTATGATGTTTGCATCAATATGATGTTCTGTATTCTGTAGGTATTTATTGTCTATTTTACCCAATAAACCAAAAAAAACATACCTGTCCTGTAATTCTATCCATAAACAGCTTCTCAACTGATTGTCCAGATATAATGCTACCAGTACACAGTTTATTTTCCAGTTCTTAAGTATCCTCATAATTATTTAGTTTGCTTTCTTTGTCTAGCATGTTATCTGTATCTGTGTTATCCTGCATGTTTTTTTCTGCCCTGTGTGTTGAGTGTATTGAAAGCTACTAAGAAGTAAACCACAATAAATACATTGTATTAAATAGTTATTGCAGTTTGTGGTCACAAAACCTGAACATAGTTGGGAAAAAAATAAATAGTGGTTTGTTTGGAGTACATAGAAGAAGAAATGAGTGGTTTACTTCAGCAGCGACAGCCATTATGCCTGAAAAGACACAAAAGAGCACAACCTACAGAAACTCAAACTCAACAAAACTCTACTCGACACAAATCCCAAAGGTAAAGCTGTCATAGCACTGGCCATGGATTTGATTGCAAAGTGTTTTCCAGGATATGTGTTAAAACGCCACAGCGATGACTGCTTGTCAACCAAGATGTCATCAAACAAACTGTAAAAAAAAAAAAAAAAAAGCACACAACAAAAAAACAAATCATGCGAAAATCTTAATTGTAAAGAAATCCGTTTTCATAAGAATGATGTAGCAGCAACAGATTCTCCTCACTTGAAATGAATGAACTTTCATGAGAGAGTACTGCATTCAAATTCATTAAGTGTGATCCAGGGCTGAGAGGGAACTCGAGTGCTGAAGCACTGACTTAGGAGGCAATCACATTAAGCCAGAGTTTTAACAGTTAAGACCTCTAACCGGAAAAACAGCTTTGAGTTGGAAAATGTGTGTAAAACAGTGAGTCGAACCCCAGCCTCACCACCTCATTTGTCTTCGTCTCTCTGCCAATGGAACAATGGCTTTTGTTTAACCTTGTTTGATTTCCCTCTTAGCGCTGATCCCTTGACGAAGAGGGCTATTATTGGGCCTCTCAGAGAGGCATGTTTCACTAACGAGCGATCACTAATGAAGGCTTTGATGTAGGATTAATTACACTCTAAATTGAATGTCTAATTGCTTTTATTCCCTCCCGATGAAATATGCTTCGGCTGCCACTTCAATGCCATCTGTTGTAATTAGAAAAAGAGAGACAGAGAGGGGAGGGGGGGGGAGGAGGCCGAGGGCGGGAGATGAATTGTTAGGTGCAACAGATAAGACCTTTTTCTATTCAGCAAAGTTTATTCTTTTGTCCTCTTCACAGATGATGTCTTTTGCATTACAAATTCTTCCCTTTCCTGCCACCTGTCCTCTGTGTCCTCACCTCTCCTCCCTCCTCCTCCTCCCCCTTTGCTTCCACCTCTCTGATAGATGATGCGAGGTTATCTGTTTCCCTTTGCTAATTGCATCCTCTGATGAGTTTAGGCAAACACATTAGCTAATTGCATTTGCGCTTCTCAGACAGTGCTTGATTGATAAAGTGCGTACGATGCTGAATCATTGCGCTGTTTGGTGGTTATTCATCTAAATGGCATTCCATATAAACATGCACACACACATACATAGGGAGGGAGGCAGAAATGACAGAGTGTGATTGATGTTGTGTTTTAAGAGATTGTTTCTGATCTTATTAAAAATCATTGATTTCTTTTAACTGTGTTTATTTTGCAATGTTTATTTACTGTGAGCGATTTGGATGTTGAGAGTTTTGCTTGCTTGTCGACTTAAAGATTTAAGTTCAAATTCATATTAGAAATTTTTTATTTATTTCTTCTGATCTCAAGGCAATAAATATATCTTAGTCTGCACTGACTAAGAGGCAATAAAGTTTTTATAGGTATCCATTACAGTGACCGTTTATTTCAAATCCAACTGCTAACTAGCAAGTTACTAATATAATCATAGATCTACTGTACAGTAGGTCCCCGGATCTATCTGAGAAAAACTTACAGAAAAGAGAGGCAAGTGAAAGTTAAAAAAAACAACTATAAAGCTTGTTGGTGAGGTGTTGGGCAACCGCTGATCTCCAGAACAACATTGTTCCAAAATCCAAAACAGGTGTTCAGTCAGGTTGAGATCTAGTGACTGTGACACCCATAGACATCCCATTTTCATTCGCACATTTATTCATTTATTAGCTCCTTTTATATTTTGACTAACACATCGCTACATTGAAAATAACTGGTAACTGAAACAAGAAATTCATCTTTGATACTTGGGCATTTTCAGCATTTTTACTAAGACCCTTCATCAGATTTAAGTATTCAGGATTGTGTGTTTAAATAACGTAAGAAATAACAAGGTCGCTTCTTCAATTTATCTTGTAATTTCAAAACCCTGAGTTTTCACAGAAAGGCCTCTACCAGATGATATGACCAGATGCCAGGTTCGTTTCATCATCTACACTTTTAAGGATGCTGACATGTCTTCTTCGCCTGTTGCCAGTTCAACTTTAAACCCCATGAAAATCACACACACACACACACACACACACACACACACACACATCTGGGATATGTCACCATTACAACAATACAGCAGCACATGTATAAGGCCGATAGGTGGGCCATAAGGCTATTATGTTCCATAATAGTATTATGTTCTTGAGCTCACATTAGCATCTCAGTGAATGGACATGTGGCAGGTGTGCTTTGTAGCAGCGTACTGCCTGTGTCCGATAAGACAATGACACAATATGACGAGAAACAACGCCGGTTGTCAGCAATTGTCCTCATAGAAAAGATGACACAGTTGTCAATAGCCATGCTCTGTGTGTGTGTGTGTGTGTGTGTGTGTGAGCGTGTATGTGTATGTCTATGTGTGTGTATGAAGGATTCCCCTAGGAGCAAATGGCTTTAAGCAACACAAGCGCCTGATCAATACATCAATATTCAGCTTAGGAGGTCTGACGACACACACATCTATACACACACACTCGCAAACACTCGAATACACAAGCGCGTACACATTGACACGCAGAGATACACACACTGACACACACGCTTCAGGCTCTGCAGAGTGTGACCCTTAGCTAATCAATTTTTCGCCACGATAGGGACGCCACGCGCCGCCATCATCACTGCTATGTCATTAGAATGTAATACACACACACACACACACACACACACACACACAGTGTTACAAAAGATTATAGTCTACAAAGACAAAGATGGCGATGATTAACATCTTTTCCACTCTTTGCCAAAGAAAAACACACCCATGTATAAGCACAAATATACACACAAACACACACACACACACACACACACTTGCATCTCCTGACCTCACCCCTGCAGCTACAGCATATTGGATGGATGTCAGCTTATGGCGGCGTATGTATTGTGGTTATTGTTATTCTAATGACTATCTGAAACAACAGTATGGAAACCAGGGGAGATGGTGCTTGTGTCTTCAGATAATCCGACTGTCCACGCTCTACACATAAATTGGTCACAGTTAGAGGTCTGCCAAGTCAGATAGCACACCACGCGTGTGTGTGTGTGTGTTGAGTTGAGTTGTGTGATTCTGTATACATTTGTGTGAAAGAAAGAGAGTAGCGGGGTTGACCCGACATGCATAAATCTCAGGATATGGTTAGTATGTCCAACTGTTTGTACATGCATGTTTTTATATGATTACTGTGACCTGCTTGAAAGCGTACAGGTATAATACAACACTAGCTTCACATATAGAGAGAATACTTGTTCTACAGCAGATGGCAGGTCCTTGAAATGTAAAAGGGTCATAAATTTGGTAGGAAACTACATGGTGTTCAAGTCTACTTAAAGGGTTGGTCCACCCAAATTACAAAATAAATAACATATTTTCACATTCACATAGTGGTATCTACCCATGCAGATAGTTTTGGTTTTATTTCCCTAGGTTTTCAGATATCTGTCTCTGATTTGTCTGCCTTGACCTGAAAACTGAATGGACTTTTGTTTGTTCTGGTCTATGCAGTGAAGAAATAATTTTTAAAAAAAAATCCCACAGCAATGTGTATTTCCATAAACAATGTCCTCGTAATTTTTAAATCACGCTGAACAGAAGTTTAAAACAGTTTTCGCTGGAACTACTTTCCACCAATAAGTAGTCCCCATGAAAACTGCTCACAATGAGGTCTGTGGACTAGCCCAGAATAAGCCGTTGTCTCTGGGGAGAAACTTTGCCTCTAAATTTTTTAAATAAATATTATTTTTCAGAATCTCAACCACCACAAAACAATATTTTATTCACTCTTATTGTATTTGGGTGGAAGCAGAGTTCTCCCAAGATGGATATCAAATAACCTGGGTGAGGTTAAGTAAGTGTGGAATTATGTTGGTTTTTTTGTTTGTTTGGTTTTTTTTTTCTTTTTTTTTAATTTAGGGGAACTGACATTTGATTTTCTCCATTTTGGTTTTAATTGTTTTGTGCTGTTACTTGGTTAGATGTTGAACTTTTCTCTACTTAACCATCTCCCTGTCTTCCTGTTTCTCCCTTGTACACACACACACACACAGAGAACATTCTGTACACAAGCCCATCCAGTGAAGTAAACATAATTCAATTGCATATCTGGATAACACGATTCAATTACACAGAGGCATTTAAACCAATCACTCCCGTGGTCTTCATTCATATCAGTGACATCATTCTGACCATTTGTGGCACCACTTAGGCAGTAATGAGCCAAATGAAAACGGAAATGTGGCACTGAGAACATCACAACAGGCTATGGAGGGTTAACGAGTTAAATGGGGGTTCTGTTTTTATTGCTTGATTAATTGACTCGTGCATCTCTGGCAAACAAACAAACAGATGAGAGCTGCATTAGTCATGTTGTTCAGCACATTCATAACTTATTTGTGCCGCTGTCGCTGGCATAAAAGCAGTAATGATGAAAAAAAAAGATTATGATGTAAAAGTGGTAAGCTGTACTCAGGACAGAACTAATTATCAGTGAGAGATGATCAAGAGCCATTTAGTTTCATCTATGATGTAAGCCCGAGGTCAAAGATGTAAAATCAACCACATACAGTAAACAACTCTATGGCCTAAAATGAGGTCAGTAGACGAGAGCTTCAGTGCAATTCACTTTTTTTTTTTTTTTTTTTTTTTTTTTTTGAGCTTTGATGTTTAAATACAATTTGAATTCTGGCCACAGCACTGGTCTCTGAACTTCCCCAATGTTGTCAAGAAAATTTATTGTTTTGTGGTTGATGTCTTGACCTTGTTTAGCATAAAGATGCATACAGAAAGGCGGAGCAAGCGTGGAAAAAATATCTCAGCTGTCAGCAGACTTTAAAATGGCAACAGTTATTAACTTTGAAATGCTAAAAGGCATCACAGTATGCAGAGCCGCCATACAGTAAGTGGTTCCATCACTTAAGTGAAAGTTAATTGTACCCTGCATGCACTCTGTGTGTATGGCCTGTGGATATACAGTAATGTTTTCCACTGTGATTTCGCCGCTTGTGTGAGGGAAAAACTCAAGCGCTGCATGAGGTGATATTGGAGCAATAAGATAAAAACAAAGCATACAACCTAAGGACTAATCCACTGATTCCCATAAGGGGAGAGGGTGATTGGAATGGCTGAAAAGTAATGAAAATAATTCTTTCAAGGTTTAACCTGGTTACAGGGTTTAACCTTTCAGAGGTCACCAGACATGAGCTTTATTCCTGAGAGAGCTGCTGGATGTTTTATTTACAGGCCAAGGTGAATAATGTTGAACTGCCTTGCCAGTCTTACTGCTTTCTAATATATTCTGCATTTATAGGACACAAACAGCAAAACTGTAAACATGTGCATAGATCCTATAGAGAAAGAGATTATCAATAATATCAGTAGGGGTTGTATTTATTGATCACAGATTGGGGAGTTTGTAATTCACATTTATTTTATTTTCACACCATAGCGTCAGCTTGAGACTAAATCATTGTTTTAATATGTTTTCAATTTATATTTATTTAGAAATGGATTTAATTGGGAAACAAGCAGAAGATATAATCTAAAGGAACTATTTTATATCACTGAGTGCGCTCAGTTTCTTCCACCAAAGCTCAAAGAATGACTCTGTCTCAGCATCTATATCTAACTCCAATGTGCCTTTGTGTAAACTAAACCTCTGACCCGAGCAAGTTAAATGCCAGACCAGACAAAACACATAATACACAGAAATTTCAGCTTTTAATTAGGTTTATGTAGGCTATGAACTTACAGACAGATTGCATGGTTCCATGATTTCTTCCTGGCTTTTGAGGACTAAACTCTAAGGCACTGAAACATCAGTTGAACTATGTTTTTTGGTTTCAGTACATCACTTGCCCAATCATACGGCTCCTTTCACTTTAAAGTTCCATCAAAAGACTTTCTTTGATATATTTTGATGTACAGTATGGGTCAGCCTGTACCTGGGCCTTTCAAGGTGGAAAAGAGAAGTATATGTTTTTCAAACTTCACACATCACAGATGAGACTGCTGCTCCGTTCATTCACATTTGCTTGAACTTCTGTAAGACAGGGCCAGATATCAAAAAAGGAATAATTGTGATTTTTTTTTCTTTTTTTTCCCCTTTTTTTGTCTAAGTTTTCAACCAGACATATGGTTTTGAGCAGCCAAGTATTGTTGGGTAGGCTTCATATATTCTGACACAAAGATGCCTGTGTGTGCTTTTCTGGGAAACTTCACTCAAGTTGTCATGTCATCAGAAGAGATCACAAACAGATGAATCAAATTAAAAGATTTTTGAGAACAGGAACTGAGGTGAAAAAAAGGACAAAGAAGAAGAAAAGAATGATGGCAGAAAAATCACCAGAGAGGGACAATGGGACTATTAAAGGCTCTTAAAGAAAGTGGTGAGTGAAAGGAGGCATATCTAATGGCAGTCAAGAAAACGGTGGATTATAGAGAACTGTAAGAACAAGAAAGTCAGCAGCCATAGTGAAACAACATCTGCAACCGACAGTTCACTTGTAGCTGATTGTACTGGGGCTATCAGCTATTCTGAGCTACTGTTAACTCAAAAGAAATGTCACACGACCTATTTGCTTCGTGAAGTTATTATTTTACAGTTGTACAGTGTAATAACACAAGATAATTACAGGCTCATAAAAATAGATGTTCTGTATAATTTTAGTGATTTTTAAAGTAATTTGAAGTGGAGCTTTCCTGCTGTTGATGTGTATTCATCTTCACCTCTACTATATCTGACATTTCATCCATCTCTCTCAAAGCTTTCAACTGAATATCACTGAGGATGTGACCAGTGGAAAATATAGATCACAATGTCCATAATGTGTCCCCTTACGTGTATTAATCAACTCTATTGACCTCACTTTCTCTCTGCGTGGTACTCCGATTGTTTGTTTACCATTAGGGGCAAGTGTCTTGGTTGTTCAATAGCCCACCTCCATCTGCATTTAAACAATGAAACTATCAGCTAGGTAACAAGAGTGGGGACAGCAGCTCAATACTGCTATGAGAGGTCTCCAATAATCAGCTGTGTTGGAAGCAGGCGGGACGCGGGCAAATACAAGCAAGCGGTATCGACAGGCGCTGGTTGCCTTCAATCAGCTTATATCTACTGGCAGGGAAATCAGCCCCGCACTCTGCATGGACCCGGAATGATCACTGATGAAGACATCAGTTGGAGAAACAAAGGGAAGGGAATGAGGTGAAAGAGGAGTGTTGGGAGAAAGGGGGGCAAGCATGCTGTGATAAAGGGAATATGAGGAGTTTATTTATAAAATAATACCTGTGACAAAGACATTAAAGGATAATTCAGGTTTATAACAATGTGGGTCTTTATATTAAAAATTAACCCAAGGAAAAAGAAGCAAGGCAAATGGGAAAGAACAACTGGGTGTTGAATCAAAAGGCTGAATCAGCTGATAAACACCCTCCCTCCCAAAAAAAAAAAGAGTCAAATTACCAGCCACTGTACACCACAACTCAAGTAGGCCATTTAAATAGGCTTGCAACATTCAGACTAGAGGTTGCCAAATGGCCAACTGGACCTGTCTACAAATTTCTACAAGTCTTTAAACTCCAGACCCTGATGAATGAGTGAAGACTGGTGTGACCAACTGCTTACTGCAGCTGTAAGGGGATAGGGGGTGGAGGGGTAGACACAGGAGGGAACAGAAAGAAAACACATAACACTTCCCAAGTAAATTACTGAAATCTGGGAACATAGAGACATTGCTAAAAAAGAAAAAAAAAAAAGTAGTCCAAAGTTAAACAAATCTGCAGGTTAGCCAAACAGAAAAGGTAAATGACAAAATTATTATCCAAACTGTCCATTATATCCAGAGTATAATAGACCAGAATTATCCTTTTAATCTCATCTAACTTTTATTTCCACATTGCATATTTAATCTCTGTATTCATTCTTCTGACTGAAATTTGATTTCAAGTGATTTTTTTTGTTGAGTCCTGCACTAAATAACTAAATGTACTGTCCATCATTGCAGCGATGCTATCCAAAAATCTGGAGGAGCCTGCTTTGAATGTTAGAAAGATGGGATCAATTCAAGCCTGATTGCATGATACACACATACACACACACTTATACTCTCTCTCTCTCTCTCTCTCTCACACACACATACGCACACACAGACACACTTCAAACCCCAGTGGTATCGAAGCTGCCAACACATCATTTACATAATCAGTTCTTGTTAGATGCTGGACTTCCTTGTTTTGGTAAAAATATGCTTAACCTCTTCACACACACACACAGACACATACACACACACACTAAAATCCAGCCACGTAGCGCTGTGCTTGGGTCATATTAAGGTCACGAGTAAATTGGCTGAGGGCAGCAGGCCTCACAGCTCCTAGTTTATGGAGGCAAATTAATTAGTGGGCCATGCAGTAGTGTGAAGTCAACACATTACTGATGCAGCTAACATCACTGATGGCAAAAGGATGTCTAAATATTAGTAAATATAATATTACTACTCATTTCCCTGCCCTGGAGCAAGGGTCACTGGCAGAGGACACAACATAGTCTAAAGGTAAAAGTCTAAAAACAATAAAAAAAAAAATTTAAATGAAAATTGGAAACATCCATTCATATTAACCATGTATTTCTTATCCATTTCAGCTCCATTTCTATTCTACAAAACAGATGCATCCTATTAAAAAAAAAGGTAAAATGTAAAATGATCCCACTCTTGTGTTTTACTTCATTATAAATTAGCAGCTTGATGGACAAGTCCTGAATGTCAGCATGGGGAAAGTGTGTCAGTCAGTCAACAATCGTACAGTAAACACACACACACACACACACACACACTCACACACATACTTTTTCTTGTCCTCTATTCCCTGTGCGAGCGCTGAATCATCAACAGGAGAGAAACTGCCATCGCAGCCGCTGTCAGTCAGTGCAGCCCAGTTCAGGCGGTGACGGGGTAACAGTTGGCAGCTCGGGGGCCTCGGGCTAACCCCGACCATATGGCAGACGCTGTAACACCGCTGTGTCATACTCTGGCATGTTTTAACGACCAATTAGGCTCATTAGGCCATTGGGGTGGGGTGACGGTGATGACTTATCATGGAGAGCGGATGGTGGGGAGTATGAATCAGTAATGATGTGCACTCACTAGACCAAAGATTAGGAACAGGTGTTCTTTGCTTCAAATAGATTGACCAGTTGAATTCAGGTGAAAGCCTTAATCTAGTATTGATTTCACTCATTAAATCCTCTCCAGTCATGAGGTGGAGATGAAGATGAAGGGGATGACGCAGGTTAAAAGGCTTTGGGGCTTTGGGGAAAGTCTAACACCTGTTCTGTTTTTTTTTCATCCTCTGACACAAGTTTTGACCAAATTTCAAACTACGATGCATCTTTGGCATCAAAATTACACTTGTTGGCCCAAAAGAGGTGCTACCGTACATCATTCAAATAATTAACCATGTGACATCCCAATGGCTGCGGAGGTGTTCATGCTAAAATAAAAAGGAAAAACAACACATTCATGGGGTGATATCTATTTAGTTTTTCCGTGACGTTATTTCCGGAAGTATTCACATGTTCTGAATCAGCCGGAGATGTGATGAAACCTTTGTGGGTGTCATGAATCAAAGGATGAGTGGATGAATCATGAGCTGAGTAAATGGAGGCTGTAGACGGTGAGAAAAGAGTGAGTGAATGGGAAAACCGGTAGACACAGTGAAAATATACACAATGTTAGATTTAAAAAGGGACTATGGGGAGAAAATAATATACTCTTTCTCCCCTCTTTAATATAATTTCTTGGCCCCTCATCCGTTCATCCCTTCCAACAACAACAACTGCATATTTTTGCTCCCCCCCTCTCTTTATATCTCATTGTTTTTATGTTTCATCCCATCATCTGGACTGACCCAAGCAAAAAAAAAAAAAAAACAAACCCATTTACAAGCAGGGGAATGTGTTTTGACTGATAGAAAAAACAAAGGATTCAAGAGTCACTAACTGCCAATCGTCGTCATCTCTGGGCATTTAACTGTGGTATGTGTTTTGGTGTGTGAGTGGTCTGTGGGGGGATTATAGCTCTAATGATAATTCTACATATGGTGGCTGGATAAACCTGCCTGAGCACTGAGATCATAAATCCAATCTGAAGATCATAATCCTTTTGCCAGATGAGGAATTAATACCAAATGTTATGCAGTGGTCAGAAAGAGAAGATGTGTTTGTGGTGATGTGACACTGAGGGGAGGCTTGTTTACCAGTTACACATGAACCACGATAGCCGGCTAAATTTGTTTTCATATATTCTCTCTTTTTTTATATCATTCTTTCTCCTAATACATTTATCAAGTCATCTATTACAGTATTTATTTCAAGTTATGGTTATGTATCCTTTGCTTCAACTGAATTTATACATAATCATGCCTTTTTTTCCCTCCCTTTCTTTCTTTTTTTTTTTATTGTGTGAAGTCACCCTGCACTAATCCTACAGTGTTGTTATTAAGCTCAGGGCCATGGAAATGGACAGGGTGTAAGACATGCAGAGTGCATATAAGCCAGATTAGCACTGAAACACCCTCACAAACATTGTCACCATATTCAAATTCATATTTATATCTGTGTTCTGCTCAATAGGCTGTTCTGCTGTTGTGCGGTTACTGTGTAAAAGTAGGGGAAAAAAAAAAAACACTGGGAGGAATAAAGGAGTGAAGGTTTGTGTATCAAAGTATCGGAAAGCACGAGAGAAAAATAGAGGAAGGGTATGTAGAGAGGATGGAGCGAAGAGTTGTTGAGAAAAAAACAATGAGAAACAGATGGATGATAGAAAGGGGGCGAGGGTGTTATTAACAGAATCAGATAATAGCGATGACAAGCTACAGAAACTGCGATTTTTAAAAAAGAGAAAGATTGAAAAAACTGGCTCGGTGCGAGTAGTAGAGCAGGGTTAACGTTCAGAAAGAGAGAGATTAAGAGTCAGAGGGAATGAGAGATCCGGAGAATGAAGTTCAGAAAGACAATCAAGAATCAGAGAGAGAAATTGAGGGAAACTGAGAGTTTCTCATAGAAAAAGAAAGAGAGAGGGAGGGGGGGGGATTTACGGGGGAGAGGGAGGGAAAGAGAGAGAGAGAGAGAGAGAGAGAGAGAGAAAGAGAGAGAGAGAGAGAGAAAGCTCCAGATCCAGTGTTTGACATTTCACCTTGCTCAGTTGATAAGGGGTGTCACCCTCTGGTCCTCAGGGCTTTGACTGCTGTCTGCAGTCATCACCCCTCCCCAGCACAGGAAACTATTGATCAACCAGACAGCACTGCCTCGGCTTGTGTATGTGTGTGTGTGTGTGTGTGTGTGTGTGTGTGTATGAGCATGTGTGAGTGTGTGTGCTTTGCTGTTAGGTGGGTAAAGATATGCGTATGCAGTGTATGTGTGTGTGCATCTGTGTGCCTATTTGTTCACTCCACCACCTTAATACCAGAATCTGCATCTGGCATGAGTCGGCACAGTCCTGAGCACCTTCCTCTCCCCTCTTTGTTTTTACATCTTCGTCTTGCTCTCCGTAATGTCTTACTTATCTCATTATTTGTGTAGAGGGGAGTCCATTAAGGTTCGGTGGCTTTGGCTGAGTGGAGTGAGAGATCACAGGGCTAAGAGACAGAGACTGCCATTAAAAAGCTTTGGTACTCACTACAGTGTGAAGAATGGCTTCACACACTCAGGTGTACTGAGATTCATTAACAGTGAAACAGTATGGCACAAAGCAAAGACTTGAATCGCAGCTCTCTTCCCTTTCAAGCCACCATTGTTGTGTATTTTAAGGAAATAATGAGAAAAATATTGCTTGATATGGATATGGAATATTGATATTAATATAAAGAACAAGGACAGTTGCAGTTTTTACACTGTGATTAGTGAGTTTGTAGATGAGACAGACATTACTAAAACGTGTCAGTGAGTGCCAAGAAATAGTTGGAAAGTTATGTCTTCCATGTCCGGGAACACATGTGTACCCCCCACTTGCTTGGATCAAATTCCAACTGGGATTTTTTCTTGCACTGTTCTTTCTTATTGTCTTCCCACTGTCTCAATCAAAAGTCAGCCGCCCACTCCTACAATGTGTTAAAACTAGTCAGTGTAAATTTTATTTTAACTGGCTTGAGAATATTCCACATCAGAGCATTAGGACTTTTGGTGCGCATAACTGATACAACTGCATTTGCATTAACAGAAGTTCCCTGCTACTTGTTCAATTAGATTTGACATCATCAGAGACACTAAAATAAGCATCAACCTTCACCCTGACTGGTTCTGAATGCTGCAAAATCCTTTCAAAAAGAAGTGAAACAAGAGAGAAACAAAAGGTACATTTAGGCAGATGGAGTGCCTCTTTGTTACAAGCTGATAAAAACAATATGACAGGATGGATTTGATGGTGACAAGGATTGCTTATTTCTACTAATCCATCAGTAAAAGAACAAAGAAGGCATTTATTATTTGTTTTTTGCTGTTAATTCAGTGATAAAGTTCTTGTATATGATGCTTGCAAACATGGCAGGACTTGACAGCATTAAAGTCAACTGATTACCTAAATCAAATATGAATATTTACACATAAACATGCTTGGACCCAAGCACCTTTCACTTATTTATAACACTGTATTACTTAACCTCATTTAAAAACAGACACACATAATTGTGATACAAAACTTATGAGGTCAGTTTATCTGTTAATTTTTGGTCCATGTTATGTTTGGTAAAACAACTGTAAGCAAGAACTATTCAAGTATAATAAAACTGTTCACTTCAGAATCTACCAAAACTGGATTAACGCATTTCACAATATCCATATTGCATATTATTTATCATCTGGATTCATCTTCCAACACTGGAATGGCGCCGCTGTTTGGCAGAAAATTGCATACACTCTAACTTCCTTGAACACATCTCTGCTCCAAACGATATACAGCAATCATCCAACAATAAATAAAGGTGTCTAAATCTTCACTGTAATGGATCGCATATCTCAAGAAAGCTTCAAGTCTCTGCAAGTTGATTTTCATTCAATATCAGCATGAACTGAAACCAGTAGCTCCCTGCAAGGTAGGAAATTAGTCTAAAATGTTATGTTATGCTTTGTAAAATTGTCAGCTGCATAGTAAAGGGTGTGATTTTTACTTAATGGGCTAAAACATGCAAGTGTGTTCCTTTATGATTAGGGCTAACCAGAACCATAACACAAAGCTTAACCAATGCATTAGAGCACATATAGGAATAATTCTCATGCTTAACCTCATTATTAAACTCAATTCTAACCCGAATAGCGAGCTCAGCCCTCTTTTTTTTTTTTACCTCAGAAAAATCACATAGTTAAATTGGTCACAATAAGCACTGACGAAAATATTACAAGTCTCTCCTCATCTTATTCACACTGTGGGAACATTCGGTCCTCACAAAGGTAGAACTATAAGAGCTCACACGCAGATATAAACACCAGCATTGGGGGAAATAAATGATGCACCTGCATGCAGCATTGACAATTCCTCCAGAGTGGGATGGATGCAAAGGCCTGCTACACTCTGCATTCATTGTGTGGCTCAGGGGAGAGGGAGAGGAAAGAGAGTGAATAAAATGTGGGCAAGCACAGATTCATGTTAAAAATGACACAATTAGTTCAACTCTGAAGTGCGTGTTAGTCGCGCATGGCTTCCCTTCTTAGACTCACATGAGGTGATCAGACAGGCAAATACTCCCAGGGCCTGGATGTATAGTCAAATGAAACACACTCATATGCACATGTACACACACACACACATACACACACAAACAACCAAAGCGCATGAACACACTTAATACAGCAACGCAGACACAGCATACTCAAATATAATCACACTTCTCTCTGTATCTCATGTAGCCTGGCGTAAACAGGACTAAAAGCTCCACACTCCATGATTTGTGATACAAATTTTTTTGGAGGGAAAAAAAAAAAAATCCATGCACACAACACATCCCATGAAAATAATGAAGTAACTAGAGTAAATCACTCTGCTAGTGTGGAAAACACTGTTCTAATTCTAAAGCCTCTCGCACTGAAAAATTGATCTTTATTTTCGGGGCAATGCACTTTGAAACAAAAGGGAAAAGGAACTTAATATGCAGGAAATGAAGAAATGAAAACTACAGAACACGGAGCACTTTGAGTTTGCACTTTCAAAGCCGGGAGAAACGAGCGTTTGAATTTCCCACCCCCCCAAGAGATAGCAAGGGAAAGGCAGGGCCTGATTTTATTAATTTCATCTGTAGTTATGTTTCTCCTGAATAAAACATTAATACTCCCAGGAACAAGGGAATAACAGAAACTGAAAGAAAGACAGCTGCTTCTCTTTTAATTAGCAAGCGCAACTCTCTCGCTCTCTCCAGCCGTCCCAGCTAGCTATCTTTGTATCGCCCTTCAAGTGTTTCTCTGTCAATCAAGCCATCTTTCCCCTAACTAGAATGAAAGGGAACTCTTTGTCAACTTTAAAATCACAGCTCCTTACTTTACGATGATATCTTAAAGCCGTGCTCCATAAATAGTGCTAAAGACTCTAATGTGCTATGCAGCAAAAGGGAAATATGAAATTTAGTTTGTGGCCTGTGAAAAAAGTTTGCTCATGTTTCTGCTTATGTGCAATTATTCTGGACACATCCGAATCTTATAAACTCATAAACAGCAATGTTGGGTGTGTACTGACTTCATTGCCTGTGTTATTCCACTTTTAACAGACTGCATTACAGCAAAATTACCCTCAACAGACACAGCTTGAGTAGATGTGTGCAGGCCATCCGGACACATGGGAGTTAAGAGCTGAATGAAAGTAATCCTGATAATCAACTGTAGCGGAAATCACACCAAGGCAATTAGTCCCTGTGGAAATATTAGATGAATGTGACAGTGATGTCATTGGGAATAAAAAATACCATAACATGTGAGGTCACCATAAAGTCACTAGTATTATTGGATTGTTAAAGCGATTGCTCATTATGGACAGCATTACTAGTTGCTAATGTTGATGCCTGCTATCAATAAAATTTAATCAGTTCTTAGCATTTTACAATCATCTGACACTGGAGAGACAGTAGTATCTAGCACCATGCAGCCTGGCTAATAAAAAAAGCCTCACTTCTCCAGAGGCTAAAGGACAATGTATGGAAATAGCAGGCTAATGGTGTTTCAAGGAGAACGCCCAAAATCCATAAGTTCCCATCCTGGCATAAGAGAGATCTCAGAGATCATAATATTGAGCTATGGAATCAAGGGTCTCCAGAGCGCTTTTCCAGGGTGGTTGTGCCAGCTCTTACACACTGTACACACACATACACACAGACAGACACAGCATACTCACTCATACACGCACACACACACACACACACGTATAGTCTCCTCTGCCTTGCCCCAGGGTGCAGCCAGTCTGAGATCACACTGGCAGGTTCACTTGTAAAGCTGCAGCTTTAGGCTCTCAGACAGAGAAAACTACAGACGGTCGCTGCTGCAGGTAGAAACACTAAGCTTGAAGAGTTTCATTCCAAAACAAGATATGCCCTGTTTGAAAATGTGTGACAAAATGATTGCTAGCATGAAAGTGAAACTCATTTTTTTGATGTTATTAGCTTTCTTTAGCCCTTTACCTATAGCAAAGTATCTTCAAACAAGTATACACATATACAGTTTTTACTGTTTTTTCGGGGTTTTTATTTGGTTTTGTTTTGTTTTTTTTGCATATGTTCATATGTTTGATTGCCCATATGAATCTAATGCAACACAATAGAAGATGCTCTGAGCACTTTCAGTGGCTGCAGCTCTTTAACACTTTAATACTGATAATTATTTTGTAATTCACATATTTGTGTTCATAGAAGTTCTTAATCACAAGTTTACAATAATTGATGTTGACATTATTCACAGTACCATTTTGGTTTAAATGTATGTAAAACAACAATCTTAACTCATACGTGTCCATTTTAGATTTAAGCAGTGTTAGAAAAGTTATTTCTGTTCATTTTCTACCTTAGAAGTGGAAAAGACGTGCTGGGGTGTGTTTGAGAAAGGGAAAATGGATGGAAGTCTGGGGCGCAACGAGGGGTGAGAAAGTCCCACGAAGAGTGAAGGGCCTCTGTAATGATTGAGAGGGATTACCAGAAAACTCAGTGGACTGGGGAAGAGAGAGAGTCAGAGAAAGAAGTAAAAGAGAATAAAAGTGAGAGAGAAAAGTACTGTATAAAAGGCAAAATGATGGGAAAGTGACGGAAGGTGGCGTGTGTGTGTGTGTGTGTGTGTGTGTATATGGCTTTGGGTTTAGGGGGCTAATTCAGAAATAAATTGATTCAATCAGTAAATGAAGCCATGCGTGGGTTTTACACTACTACAATAAAAATAATGCAGACTGCTTAAAGGGATACTGTGACATTTTAAATTTTGGACGGTAATTTCACTTCACCTGGAAAAGATCATAGCAAGGGCAAAAAGTTTCTCTTGTGGCAGACAAGTTCTGCCTACATTAACAATGTCAACCATTTAGTAGCTAGCCACAAACTAGCCACATACAAATATAGGTGTTACTTAGTTAAATTAAGCCATCACTCATGTGAAATAATTATCTAAACAAAAAAATGGTATAAAAACAACTGAATCTAACCTCTAAAATGACAAAATAAACAACATCAGATGAACAAAACTAGTCTATGCAGCCTTGAGCAGTATAAGAAGGTTGTTTTTCCATCAATTTTAACGTCAACATAAACTGATACTTTATAAAAGGCCCAAGGTTGTGAGAAAGGATGAAAATGAATAGATCTGAACTTTCACTTTGCAAGAGCACTGGCAACATATAGAGAAGATACAATATTAAGCCTTCTTCAATTGATCCATGAACCTCTTTTGGCTGTTGTAAGAAGACTCAATCTAGAAAATAGGCAATGAAACTGAGAAAGAAAGAACATGTTGAACATGTACAATAAACTAGTTTCATTTGAGTACCTATTCTTGCTCAGACATGACAAGTTAAATGGATTTTTTTTTTTAAACTTGAGAAATACTAGACGTTTACTCCATAATGCTGTAAAAAAGAAAAAAAAGAAAAAAAATTAAAAAAAAAAAAAACCTTTAGTTATATTAAAGTGTTTATTGCTGAATGTGATTTGTTCTAAAAAGACCACCAGCCTACATTTATGAGTTTTGTTTTTTTGACATTTTAACCCTTTTTTCTACATAGTAATTTGTTATTTTTTATCTATTTTTATCAACCAATTAGCTGGTTTAACTTAGCATTATATTATATACAGAAGTGAAATGTATACCTAAATGTATTGTCTTGTTTTTCTGTTGTACAGAAATGCTGGCAGCTTCGTGCAACATAAAAATAAAATATTGAATGTTGGATATGTATCACTTCTCCCTCTCTCCCTCAGTGCAGTCTGTGTGTTTCTGTGGTCTACCTATGCCTCCTATTGGTCTGATCGCTGCAGTCCACAACAATCTCATAGGAGACACAGAGAGGAAGGGAGGGAGGCAGGAAAGACAGATGAGAGACAGGGAAAAACAGGGGAGAGAAGGGAGGAATGATAGTGAGTGACAGAGCGGGAGAGAATGAGGGGGAAGAGGAAGAAAGGAGAAAGCCTGTGGGTGAGGAGGAGGGGTGCGATGGGAGGAAATGGGGTGGGAGGAGGCGGAGGGGGGCTGGGAGGTAGAAAGGGAGATCTTATGAATGTTGACCACTGTCCCTCTACATAAATCTGCACATTAACTGCATCAAATGAGGCTCCCCATGTTTTCTCATCTTCTCCCCTCTCTATCCCTTTTTTTTCTCTTTTTCTCCCAACACACACATGCACACACCACCACCACCACCACCCCCGGTCGCCATCTCTCATCTGATTGGGCGATGTCATTTATAATGTCTGTCCACATCAGGGGACATAGTAGGGACCTCAGTCCTAACAACACTTCCCCCTGTCACGCCCCAGTGCCTGATGGGTAGAAATAAACCAACCGCCATGCCGCAGAGAAAGCGACAGTGTCACACAGCTAATATCGACTATGAATAATGACACATTGCTATTACAACTGTTCTGCTTCTAATCTGCCTGATAAACATTTGGGGATTGAAAAAAAAAATGCAGAGGCGATGTTAATCTTGTTTCATAAATGCAATGAATGTAACGCAGGAGGAAGAAGTGAAGTAAAAAAAAGAGATGTGTGCATTGTTGTTGAAGGATTGCGTTTCCTTGTATCCTTGGAAAGTGCACACAGGTACAGATAAAAGTCCACAAGAACAGTTACAGGACCAGGTGTGAAATTTCATATCAAATACAAGAATGTGCAATAATGTTAATATTACAATCAAATGCGAATCTCTATACTTATTATGAGAGAAAAGCATATTGTGTTAATTATGAAGAATAAAGAATACAGGCATGTTTCTTCTTAGACTTTAATATAGATGCATGCACACTAATGTATTTATCTAAATAATAAGCACTGTAAATATTTTTCTTAGAATGCTATTACAGCAACTAAATTGATTATTCATGCCAAATATATCTGACTTACACTATTTTATTATTTATTTTTATTAGTTATACAAATAAACTCAAAATGAATATAGCTTATTATAACATACTGTGCGCAGCAACTTATTTTATTTGTGCTGTACACTAAATAATCAAGGATGAGTAATATAAAGTGTAATATTAATTATTGTTTTATTATCAGATTAAATCAGGCTTCTGAAACATTACTTTGAAATGTTGTATTGAAAAATTAATATATTTACTACACATTTTTAGGAAAGTTTCTATAATGAATAACAATATACTCTGTTTTCTTTTAAATGCACGCATGCTTTTAAAGTTTTTGAATATGCAACAGATGTGCAAATAATGTGCTTTCCACTCCTGCAGCTATCCTGTTTTGTACCTTTTTTCTTCTTTAATAATTATTTTTGAAGTCCAGAGAGAAATTAGAATCATTTAAAAATTCCAGACACAGAGAACGCAACGGTGACATCATGACATCAACATTAAATTTATATGTTTTCCACACGTCCCATTCATTGCAGAGGTAAAGCGACCACATGTGAAACCTACATTTGCGTCTATTCTTCTGTATATTCTCATCACTTCAACATGAGAAAGACATGAAAGATTGAGCGATGCCTTTGAAGCAGACGCCAGGGCCACCGACTCCCTCCCTTTAGCCGCTGCCACCTCCTCAAAGGCAGCTTGACTCCCACATGCAACTCAGGAACATTAAATGGGCCCAACAAAATACTAATGACCCTCTAGATTTCTGACCACACAAAAAGGGGGCAGCCACCAATTTGCATTGCCATTCTGGTATTCAGTGGTGAGCGAGCAATCTCCATGTGTAATGAGTGTGTTGTTTGCCACTCTCCCCTCCTGGTCAATAATTACCAGCCTTGCAGCCTGAAGTGAGTCTATTTTAGGACGGAAACCCCCTGGTTCAAAAAGCTTAACTCGGCCATAAACACACCGACTTTTTTTTTTTTTTTAACTCTCTCTCTCTTTCTCTCTCTCTCTCTCTCTCTGGGTAATCCCACTTTTGTTGGCTGTGAAGAGGAAGGTGAGGAGCAAGAGAAAGAGAGAGAGCTCAGGCCAAAGCCAAGGGAAAGATTCACGTTGCCAAAGATCAAGTGGGTCATCTCTCTCCCCTTGTCTAATCATGTATCTTTGGCCACCTTGTATTTGCTGCTTCTCATATGATGACTAAAATCTCTGAAACTAAGAACACAGATATTTAATTCACATGGTCACACATCATATGTAAGTCTACTGGATTGACCAGAAACAGTTGAGTTGATTGTTCAGCGGTCCCCAGGAGCTGCTTTATGCTAATGTTTGCATCGATGCCTACAAAGCCACCGCCGCTGTCCAAAGGCACATCAAGGAAATGAGAGAGCAGGCCGAGCCTTTGTGTGCGCCGTGTACAATAAAGGGAGGATTTAGAGGCCTTGCCGGCCGACCGCAGGGGACGGACAAAATGAATGAAGTGAAGCGGAGTAGGGGTTGGGGTTGGGGACTCTGCCATGGCGGGTTTGGTTGGGTTGGGGGAGGGAGGGCAGAGGAGAAGGGTGGGGGGGGGGGGATTTGCTAATGCACCCCCTCCATAACCTCCCTACCCGCTCCGTCATCGCAGGACAGCCCATATATAACGCAGACACGTTTGGTCTCTCCAAAAGGTCACAAAAGGGTAAAACTTAAGAGGAAAGATGAGAGCGCTGCTGTCATAAAAAAAGAAAAACGTGTGTAAGGGGAGAATAAGTGGCTATTCCTCTTAAGCCACGGATAAAATATTTCAGATTCAACGATGCGGTGTCCTGGCCACCAGGGGTCTGGATTTATTGCTGGGGTCAAAACTCAGAGCCGATCAATAGTCAATCAGAGTTATCAAACACCAATTATATGAGGACACTGTCCAGACGCACTGCACTGATTTATCGTCCTGTATTTGTTATTTCTCAGCAGAATGTGCCTAATGGCTACCAGTCTGGTGTCTCATGTGTCAATACAGAATCATTTTATTAAAGGAAGTATCCGTTTATTAATGGTTTCATTTAGTTACATTTTAATTAATCATGTAAATTATGTAAATCATTATGCTAACTGTATTTTGAAACAAACCTATTAACATAAGAAATATTTAAAAATATAAATTGTTTTGTATATATTGTATTAATCAATTCAATACTGATGAAATAGCAAACATACAGCCGCATGATGTGTTGCAGGTTGCTTTCGGTTATTTTTTTAATCAGAAACACAACTACAAAATAAATCTGATTATTCATTTCATCCAGTATATAAATAAAGCTAAAGCAAAACCACAAATGAAGAATTGACCAATGCCTCAAAGCATCTGTATAAACTAGAGTCCTCACAGATCTGCTTTGAAGAAAGAAAGAAAAAAAAAACATTTGCTGGGTGGCTGCTGAAGAAATGTGGTGTAATGGAAGCACTTAATAGACATGAGAGGTTTATACTTGAAAGCCCCATCATCCCCCTTAATGCATATCCATTTGTTTATTGAAAAGGGTCTTCATTAAAAACAAGTTGGAAGGGGGACGAAAAATGAAAAATAATAATTATGTTGATGGCTTAAAAATCGCATCAAAATTAAGATATTTATCAAAAGCAAGTGCACTGTAATCCCGTAAGTGCTTAGTGAAGTTCTTTTATAATGCCACAGACACAGCAAAAGCAAAAACAAAAGCAACTCTCAAAAGAATTTCCCCTATTCCTCCTCTCTGTGCTTTGTTTCACCATCCATCTCTCTTTTCAGTCTGTTTCGTCCTCTCGTTTGCCTTTTTCCCTGCCTTTTTTCCCAGAGAAAAGAGTCTAATTGCACCTGAAAAAGGAGAAATGGGAGCAAAAGGAGAACAACCTCAATACCAAAACTCTTTGAGATTGAATTTTGAATTTCCTCTTGTGTTTTATTACTTTCTCTTTTAAATTTCAAGGGCGTTTGGTCGGTGTGCCTATCTGTCAGGCAACGTGGCTCTTGTTCCTTTCTCTCTCTCTCTACGTCTCCTGGCGGCTTACCGCAGCCCAGATATGCATCTCCTGACCTGTATGTTAAATTCATAGTTTCACCAGTGACATCAGCAATGCCCGGACAACTGAAAGAAAAAAAAAATGGTGTGTGTGTATGTGTGTGTGTATCATGGGGGGTGGGGTGGGCCATGGGGCGATTTTTCTGCCCCCGTAACCATGACAACCCTCATCTCTAGAGCGTTGGAAGGGAAGGGATGGCGACTCACTCAGGGAGATTCTGATGTCTGAGGTCCCCCTGATTTCTTTTGTTGTGCATTTTGTGTGTGTGTGTGTGTCCATGAATGAGTGTATGTGTATATGTGTGTGGTACAAACAAGTTAATTTAATTTTAATTTCATTCATTCAATTTTATTTAATTATACATAATACTGTAATGCCTGGCAAAAACTTAATAAAAAAAAAAGAAAATGTTGTTGAAATTACCACTTGAAATGCTTGAAAAACAGAAACTAAAACATTTTACAGAAAATAGTAAAAAAAAAAAAAAATGGTACAAAATTAAGGCTTTATTATTTCAGACTAAACTGTCTGAATTCACTATTGATATTCAAGCAGAATTGCTGCTGATGAATCGACGGTATCCAACTGTAAAAATGCAAGTATGATAAAATAAAATCTTATCTTTCCTTCAATCATCAAACCTACGCTGTCACCAAACGCAACACGCTTAAATTGCATCTCCAGCCATAAACATTTTTCAGATCTAATTCTATACGGCCATCTCTGAATTCATATTCAACGCAGCCCGTCGTAGGTAGGCAGGACTACAGATAGGGGAATATGAATGTCAGAGGGAACATTTTAATCATTTGGCAGGGTTGGAAGCCCAATCTCCAAACATCCACATTTTGACACACAATCTCCCTCTCTCTTCCCGCCCTCCCTCCCCTCTATCCTCTGGTTTCATCATCTCATCTCACACCCTTCGTGTCTCAGGGACCTATTAAATCCCCCCCTCCCTCAGCCACCGGTACACCTCTCTCTCTCTCTCTCTGTCTCTCTCTCTCTCTCAAATGTCACCTTCATTTTTCTGTTCATATTCTCGGACTGGAGCTCCCTGTAGATGGTTTAATTTTTCGGCCCTCACCTCCACCTCCACTGCCTACTGTGCTCACTGTGGTCTGTCCTCTACAAGCTCACACTAGGCTAATGGCAGATAGCAGGGAATGACAAGGCCTGTGTTTATGTGTGTGTGTGTGCGTGTGCATGTGTGTAACAGTGTGCATGCATGAATGTGTATAACAAGATATTATTATGACTGATATTGTTTCCCCCATTTTCCTAAATCCTTTTTATGTGTGGGTTGCTTAAGAACAAGAATTGCACTTTATTTTAATCCTTTCAACTATCAACAAACTGACAAAATAACCACTATCCTTATTTGCCCCCAGCTGGATCAAAGTTTTCTTAACTACAATCTCATGTTGTAATGGATTAACTGTTCATAAAAAAACAGCACTACAAATGGTTTGTGTTAGCGTCTATACTCGCAGGCTTGTACAGTTTTGGCCGGGCAGAGTTCTTTGTCTGCCAGGCCTTGTGGAGTTGATCAAACAGTCTGGTGTTGACCTCACATTTTAAAGAAAAGCTAAAAAATTAGCACAATAATGAGGTTTATCAGTCAGTGTTCTTTCTTAAATGTCAGCTTTTCAGGAATTAATCATATCTGATTTTACAGATGACATCCTAGCATTAAAAAAAAAGAAGTATTTAATGGATTTCAAGACAAAATTATCATATTTCTCTTGTGCCTGAGCTGTTTCTATAAATGTAAAAAAAAAAAAATCTATCAAGTGGACGTGAACTCTAAAAACATCACATCTGCACAATTTTCTGAAATTAGGAAGCAAACATGTTTATGATATCACAAGCATTCTTGTGCTTTTTTCTGTACTGTGTCATAATGTTGGATACATTATGACACAGTACAACATTTGAAAATGCGCTGCGTTCGTTCAATGTTAGAATCAAAAGGCAAGAAAGGAGATACATGATAAGATGTAAAATAGCTCTTCTGTTTCAGCCACTCTGTCTGCAGGACACTGCTGTTGTCATAGTCTGAACCTTGTTTTACTGAATAAAAACATATCAGTGTATGGAGACAGCGATACCGAACACCTTTCTGTTAATGCCCCTTGATAATGTCACTTCGCTGCTGTAGAGTACTGTAGCTTACCTTTACTCTATTCCACCTCTCTCTCTCTCTCTCTCTCACACTCTCACACACGCACAAGCACATACATGCACACTCACCGCAGGCTTTGCAGGCTCCAGCTGCTGCCAAGCACTGCATGAGGGCATAAATTGTTAGGTGTTGGCCAGTAATTCTAAAATGCAATCTTCTCTGCTCCTTCCCTGCTATCTCTTTCTCTCTCTCTCTCTGTCTCTCTCAATTTTATTCTCCCTCTCTCTATTCCATCTAAACCTACCTCCTACCTGTTTGTCTCTTTACTTGACCTTTCTTTCTGCATCTCAGAATGTATGCTTCTTTGGTTTTGGTTTCATCTCTCTGTATGTCTGTCCTCTCTCTCTCTCATTCTCTCTGTCCATCTCTCTCTCTCTCTCTCTCTCTCTCTCTCTTTGTATTAATGATAGCAGGGAAAGGTCACATGATAAATGAGTGGCAAACAAATCAGAGCGTGTTAGACTATAGCTCTGTTATCGCGTGGCCGAGTGGGGCCCCCCACGCCACTGAGAGAAAACACTGTCCCCGTTCTGAATAATTCTGCATTACATTTCTGCCAACTCTGTGCAGCGAATTAAAGCGAGAGCATAAAGAGAAATGGAGAAAGACAAAGAAAAGGAGACAATGGAGTGAGCAATGGCTGGAAAGAGAGGGACAGTGTGCCAAGAGAAAGTAAGACAGTGAGAAATGGGTGAAGAAACAAGTGTAATTAAAGACAAAAAGACAAGCAAGAAATGAAAAGAGAGGTGGGACAACAGAAAAAGAGACCCCCTGCCGCCTTCCTACTCCTCCTCCTCCTCCTCCTCCTCCTCCACCACCTCTCCATACCCCTGAAGAGTTGGACTCAGGGAGTATATGAAAGAATAGCAGGCAGAGAGAAAGACTATTTGTCTCCTCTCTTGACACAGTGGGATGATAATGCATTTTAATGACAAGACCTGAGACTGGTTTTATGAGGGGACGGAAACACACACACGTGCATGCAGACACACACTCGCACACACACACACCACAAGGGTGCAGAAGCCATCACCCGTCGCACCCTCCCCATATCGCTCTCTTCGCACATTCTTCGGTCAAACCCAAGGAAGCGGCTCACCAGGCTACACATCGTTCCCTGCTCAGAGAGGCAGGCAGGGAGGGAAGGAGTTCACGGTGAGAAATCAGCAGGAAACTATGGGAGAAGGCAATTTAGAAGCAATCAGAGGGAAATTTGAGGTGGATTAGGCTGAGGGCTTATAGGAGCGGGAACCCGACGCTGTATCCATCTGTCTATGAGAGGCCTTCATCAGCAGTCATCTCCTGGCTGGCCAAATCAATCTCTCCTCCTCGCTCCTCTCCTCTCCTCTCTCCTTCACCTCCTTCCTTTCTGTCTCCACTATGCTTCCCTCTCTTTCTGCACTTATCTCCTACTTCCCTCTTGTAACACTCCCCAACATTTTACACTCAAGTTCAGTCAGATGGTCTTATCAAGAGCAACCTACAAAAGACAGAAGGGGTAAGCGTGTTGCTCAAGAGCACATCAACAGGCGTGTGCCCTGTCGATGTGCTCTTGAGCACATCATAGAGCAGATTTAGAACCTATGATGTGTAGGGCGATAACCACTAGGCCTCTCTACTCTAACCATTTCCTTAGCAAGTGTGTGTGTGTGTGAGAGAGAGAGAAAGAGAGAGAGTGTGTGTGTGTGTGTGTAAATGCTTGACCATGTAGGCTATGTGTGTGTAAATGATGATGTGGGAGTTAATATGAAATCTGCAGTGAAGGCACAGACTGTACCTTAAAAAATAGTAGGACACACAGTAGATCTCTACTTCAAAATGAATTGATTCAGTCGCCAGACACTACTCGCCCAATTTCCTATATTATCTTCTCTCTATCATTTACCATACATCAGTTATCATTGAGACTCATTTATGAGGCCTATTTCATCTTTAGAGAATTCTCAGATGATAGAAAACTGATCTCTTCTGCTTTGGTATTACTTTTGACTGTGGCCCAATCTCAGAACGGGCAGAGCTGAAATTGCTTTAATATTCTCTCAGTTTCAGCGTGTTGCTGGCGTAGTACTTTGTATTACAACAGCACAGTCATAAAATTGACTAACAAGAAAAAAAAAAAAAAATCAAGTTAACTTTAAATGGTTGAACTTTATAAAGTAGACCCTGTGACCCCTCGCAACAAAGTCCTCATGGGCAAAGTATTGAAGTCCAGTATGCTAAAACCAGGGTTGTTCAATAGGCAACAAAACAAGTCTGTGAGCACACTGGATAATTCCCAAGCGCGAGTGTGTGCATTTGATTAACCTCTAATTGCAGCTACCCCCGCAAGCTGCTAAGACTAATAATGTTTTTTTTAATCATTTTTGTTAACTGAAAGGCTCTATTTGATGAAACCGACTTCCACACCTTCCGAAATTAATTGGTTAAATTAGCAGAAAGGATCAAGCTGAAGATTAAGAAAAGTTTGAACTTCATACACAGAAAGGTGTTTACTCATTTAATCTACTGTCGCAATATTATCATGGATATATTCAGATTTCGATTAATATCATGACATGGCAAAAGCATGCCAAATCACGTATAAAAGAATACAACTGATGTGCAATACAATTAGCTGGCTTCAACTTTTATGCTTTATGAGACCAGGTTTAAAATCACAGCTTGTTTGGAATCATTAAAGGTGCCCTGTGGAGTTTCCTTGTAAACAAAGTTTCTGTTTACAGTCAGTGTTACTCACCAAAACAAATTGTGTGTATCCTTGAGATTTAACAAATGTAGTGAATGCATTTCCTTCTTCAAAAAACATCTGCAAAGAGATTTTTCTTAAATGTTTAAAATCTGCATCGCTTACATCCATGTTTACTTGTGAGCAGTTTCTTCTTCTCTGCCTTTGCCGGCGCACTGCTATGTTTTTTGGCAAGGCAAGTCAGCTTTATTTATAGTGCACATTACAAAGAAACTCAATGTGCTTTACATTTAAAAGGAGAGACATAAAAACATCAAGCATATGCAACGCAGTGGTATAACAATAATAATAATAATAAAGAAACAACATACTCACAATACCCACACACACACACACACACACACACTTATACTGTTCATAGGCCTGAGAAAACAGGAAGGTTAGCTTTAAATGTAGATATATATATATATATATATATATATATATATATATATATATATATATATTTATTTATTTATTTATTTATTTTACATAGATTGTAGGTTATCAGACAGAGCATTCCAGAGGGCAGGTCCATAGCACCCTTCCCAGCTCCTGATCTTGTTCTGGGTACAACCAGAAAGCCACTGTCTGATACCTGAGAGGTCTGATTGGGGTATAGTCAGTGAGCAGGTCAGAGATATGCTGTGGAGTTGTACCATGTAGTGTCTGAAAAACCAACAGGAGGATTTTAAAGTGAATTCTCTGTTGAATGTGAAGCCAATGAAATGACTTAAGTATTGGAGTAATGTGATGTTTTCTTGTACTGGTAAGAACACTGGTGGCTGAATTCTGTGTGATTTGAAGTCTTCCTATTGAATGTATTGTTAATCCTGTGGTAATCTGATCAAAATGAACACATAAACCGGTTTCTCAGAATTGGTTTGTGATATGAATCTTTTTACTTTTCATATATTTCTCAGGTAGCAGAATGATGATCTTGTGATATTTGATATGTGATTTTCAAAGTTAAGGTCAGCGTCCATGATGACACCCAGGTTTCTGACCTGCTCACTGGCTTTTACGGTGTGTGACAAAAGCTTTGAAGTGATTTCCTGCCACTGGGGACAACAATATGAATTTCAGTTTTACTCATGTTTAGCTCTAAGAAATTATCTACCATTTAATATTTCTGTAAGAGAGATATAGAGCTGTGTGTCATCTGCATCTGAATGACAGGATATGTTATAATTTTTAATGATATTACTAAGTGGGATCATGTATAGATTAAAAATAGCCGGCCAATGATTGGCCCTTGTGGGACTCCAGAGAGAATTCGGAACTCACAAATGTGGAATTTGGAATGAAGTAAGGCCCAATAATTTGGGCTGAAAAAGTGGACATCGTTCCAAAAAATTACTGTGTAAGTGTTGAACACTTGACTATCCATTCAGTAAACTGCTGGAGGTCTGACTTGTTTTTGTTGTTTTTTTGAACTACCCATAATTGGCTCACAACTAAATAAGAATTTTTGATTGGCCAATGTCAGTTCTACCTGCTCACTACTGCACTGGTTTTATTCCTGACCAGCATGTCTATAACACCAATAAATCAAAACAAAACAATATGAACGAGTAGGCCAAATAATATACTTATGCATATGGCAATTTTTCAGTATTTCAGTCTAGTCTTCCTTTAGTCTTTTACTGAACATATATTTTGGATATTGTCACTTTGTAACCAGTCACTACTACTAGTAACTATTTTAGCACGTAGTAAAAACAGAAAAATCAAAGTAAAGACCATAATAGATACTAGACATTAATAAAAATATAAGAGTCCTGAAATGCTTCACTGCCTTCACTTGCCAAAGGAACCATCCCTGTTATGCAATGATGTCACTTCAAAATGGTGGCTTACTAACTGGGTAGATATAAATTTAAAAAAAAAAAAATGTGTGTGTTATATCTGCGGTTTTAACAACTTTTTAAAATATAATTTTGGGCGAGGGGTTTTTCAACATATTCAGGCACTTTAACTCGCCTTTAACTAGTGCTGTTTTGGTGCCATGATGTGATCTAAATCCTGATTGATACAGATCAAATATATTGTTATAGCTTAGAAATTTGAATAACTGTTTGTATACAAGAATTTTACCTAAAAAGGAAGGTTTGACACTGGCCTTTAGTTTCTTATTACAGACATATCAATGTTGTTATTCTTCATTATGGGAGGAATTGGCCACACACTTGAGAGAGGCTGGGAATGTCCAGAATAGTAAAGATAAGTTTGTGATATTAACCAGGTCATCCAAAAAGCAATGAAAAACAGATTGAAACCCTTTGGTGAGGATGCAGTCGAGAGAGCAGGTAGCGGATTTGAGCTCTTTTATTTCTTCAGTAAGGTCATGAGAATTTATGGGCTGGACGTTATACATTAAAATGTTTGCCATACATTGTTTCAGAGGTGAAGTTAATGTAGATGAAATATTGTGACAAGTTAAAGTAGTATTTCTAATCTGAGAGACTCTGTCTTGAAAGAAAACTGCAAACTCATATTTGTTTGAGGAAGCAAATTCTGAGGGAACTGATCTTGTGGGATTAATCAGTTTATCAATAGTGAGGAACAGAAAAGAAGTTCTATTTTGATTATTGGCAATTAACTGTGAAATGTAAGACTGTCTGGAACATTTGATCGAATTTTTATAAGAGTAGACTGCATTTTCATAAATTTCAAGATCAACCTGCAGATTGTTTTTTTCGCTGCTTAAGCTCAGCTCTCCAACAGATTCTCTTCTACATCCTCACATTCTCAAAATTCCTCCAGGGTGATTTATGAAGCCTACATATCCATTTAGTTTTGACTGTTGCAACTTGGTCCAAACTTTGAGATAACGTCTTAGAAAAGGCATTTACCATCACGTGAAGACAGTGGAGGAGGGTACAGCACAGGTTAAAAAAGATAAAATCAGAGATTGCAAAATCAAGCATAACTGTAATGGTGACGTTGGAACCTTTGGAAAGCATTAAATCTAAAGTATGACCCAATTTGTGAGCAGAACAAGAGACGTGTTGTTTAAAATCAAAAGAATCAACCAACTCTAAAAATTGTTTAGTTACATAGTTGTTAAAGTCAACTGTGATAACTATGTTGTCACAGTCAATTGCAATTTTAGATACCCAGCCACAGTTTAGGAGGGTGGTAATACTGTGGGAATGAGAGTCACAGGAGATGTAGAATTTACTGCCAGTGCAAGATATTCAAAGGAAGAAAGAGGTTTACATTTTCATTATATAAAACTGCAACTCCTCCACCTTTCCCAGTTGACCTACAGCAATGCAGGAAACTGTAGTTAGGGAGCGAAACCTCAATAAGTTCCTTAGACCCAGTTTGATTGAGCAAGTTTCTGTTACTATGACACAATCCAATTTTTGAGAGATAATCATATCATTTATAATGAAAGTTTCTTTTAGCTAATGATCTAATATTTAATAAGGCCATCTTTAAAGTAGAAGGAGAAGTCAGAGTGAAGCGCTGAAATCTAGAGGGCATTATGTCTATAAGACATCTGGCAGGTCTCTTAGGTTTAATTATATGTTTGGTGCTGTAACTAGATTTGTGATTCACTACTACACTAATGGGAAGTGTTAATGAGCTTTTGATATCAATAGGGGTTGAACTCAGTCTGTCAGGAGATGATGCCTTTGCAGCATTGAAAAGTCAGTTCAATGTTCACGGATAATAGGCATGATCCAGAAATGTTGTGGATAAAAAATGGTCATGCCTGAAAAGTTGACTCCTCTTGAGGAAGGTCACAAAGTTGTCTACAAAGGGGATGTCCATAGTTGTCTACATGGGGGATGTAGACAGATGTGAAGTTGACATCATCAAAACATGGTGAAGAGGTCCTGAAATGATGACCTGCTTACCAGCATCAAGTAGTGTGTCAACAAGATTGATGTTATCACTCTTCAGTCTTCCGATTCCTGGTGTTTTAAATCGTTTATTCTTGCATATAAGACCATGGCATTAGATGTACGATTCTGTTCCAGCAGTTTTGTGCACATTTCTTAATGTCCTTAACATTTGCACTGGGGTCGCAAGCAGTGTGTCCATTGGTTACTGCCATGTGTCTGACCATGGAGGCTGCAATCATTTGCAGTTTACACAGTCAGATGGTGAGGTAAATGGAGCCATGATTTAAAAAAAAAACTGGCTAGCTTAGCCAATAGGCTAAAAACAAGCCAACTAAGCTAGCAAGCAGCTGTCATAGCAAAGTAGTTAAGATCTAAAACCAAAGTTTTTTCATAAAAAGTAAGATTGATCATAAACCTACTTAAAACACAAACATACACTGCCAAGTGAATCCACATTAGTGTGCCAAGATGTGCTGTCATATGAATTTTGGTGCATTACTGCAACCTGTAGATCAGTGGAATAGTGTGATAAAATTGACAGGATTGTGTATTTCATCATGAATGTCCTTGCACACATGGACAAGAACATACAAGACAGGGGACCCACTCATAAAAGCACTACGACTGGTCAAAAACGCCATCGGGTGTGTTGAATTATGCAATCAGCTCATTAGAATATGATTCAACAAAAAGGAACTAAACAATACTGTCAACATGTAAAATTGCCAGTGTCTCTGCACAGTTGGTACTAAGGTAAACAAAGCATTGGGAATTGTTATGAAGTGTATTGTTAATAATTTATATGATTCTCAATCAATCTCTGCCATTTAGCTGCAAATAATGAACAAAGTTTCACTGTATCTAGGTAAGGTGTCATGAACAGTGTTTATTCTTCTCTAAGTGATGATTTGAGCTAAGTGCTGGTGTCATTAGCAGACGTTTGCTCATAGCTGGGAGGCACTGGTGATGCTTAGTGGTTAGCATTAAACTGCTAACGAAGCGCTTGTGAAGCCATGCATACATGACATTTATTACATTAAACAACAACACCCGGGTGCTGCTTAGAGCAAGACACTGATCCCTTGTAGGATAATGCATAATTACCCCAGACGTTGTAAAACTGGTGCAGACACAGACACAGACACACACACACACACACACACACGCAGGCAGAGACACCTTAACACAAGCACAGAGACACATGCATACACACAGCAAATGACATATACTGCATTTAAATCATTTATAAACAGAACATATGTCACATTCTGCCACACATACACACACACACACACACACACACACACAATTGGAGTAAAGATTGAGTCATAGAGGGACACTGATTTAAAACACATTTTTCATGCTGTGTATGTTTTTTGTTTTGTTTTGTTTTTTTCAAATGCCATTTGGTGGGTATTTTTATCCAAATCACCTCACAGGGCAGTCACGTTAGGGATTCCTTAGGAGATATACACCCTAACCCTCCCTCATTTTTTTGATATATTTTCAAAAACATTTTAATTAATTGCTTTTAACTATATTATCCATCTCATGTTTGCAGTTTTTGTAAAAGAACTGGTTCAACATTTATTAATAAATGTTTGAATTGATCTTTTTTTGCTCTATATGTTATTTGGGCAGTACATCATTATTTATTGTACAAGACATATGTAAATTATTAAAAAGGTAAGAAATAATGTGTTTGACTGAGAAAATAAATGGCTGAGGTACATTTTTATTGTTATGTACGTTGGGCTGTTTATAATGGCTTTAGAGGAAAATTGTTGGCAACTAAATATGTTTTTATGTCCTCAACTTTTTATTGTCCCCATTCATCCTCAACAGCATTTGGTTATCAAAAGGATCCAAAGCCAGCATCCATCCAAAGAGTTAAGGAGATCCCTATTTCTTTGTATGCCTTTGGGCTACAGTGATAGTGATCTCCTGCTGAGATGGAATTAGCCATAAACTCATTTGCAGTGCCATAACCCGGATTATGGGAAAGGTGGGTCATGGCAGATATGACATTGTCCTTATTAATATTCAATAAAACAATGGAGGATGATACGCTAGAAAATCAAAGGCTCAGCAGGTGGGGACTCGTCTAAGTTCTGTTAGCATTGAGAAAGATAAAGGATTACTGTGGTGATTATTACTATGTCCGCCAGAAAAACTACTTAAGAAAAAAACCTATTCAATATATTTATGAAAATATGAACAGTAAAAGTTAAAACTGGTGGTAACAGAAATAAGTCAGTTGGAGTATAGTAAATAATATATTTGTGGTATAAGTTTTTTCCATCCTATGAGGAAAAACAAACTTTTTTTCTACGTAGAAAAAAAAGTCTCTTTTTATATTCATTGTTCCGTTTCACATGCAAAACAACAAATCCAAAAGCTTAGCAGTATACCTTTCGAAAATGACAGTTACATGTGCCATCTTTTAAATGAGACAGCTTAAATGACTCTGAGAAGCAGATTGCTTCCAGTCAAGTCCTGCCAACAATATATTTGCAATGCTGCATTTTCATTATTAAAGAATCACCGGATGTTTACGTGAGACAGAGGATGGGAAATAAAGAGAGAGGGTAAGGGAAACAGAGAAAAGACTGTGCATAGCATGTGGAGGCCATTATTTTTGGCGTGCTCCAAGGCTGGGAGAATTAGAAAATATCATTCTGTCAAGGTGATTTGATAGTGCGATGAAAAATGTCAGAAGTGGAGATGACAAATCATGGTGCTGAGGAGAGGGGACTGGGAGACAGGGGATGTCATTTGTCATGAGTGCCATTTGACTGCACCCCCACCCACCCCCACCACCACCCCCTCCCATCTGCCTCCTCTTCCACATCTCACCCTTTCTCTCGCCCCCCCCCCCCCATCCCCACTCCTCAACTTCCTCCTCTTCTACCTCCTTGGTTGTCTGCCTGTCTCTCCTCTCCTTTCTCTTTTCATTGTAATGATCTATTTGAACACATTCTACCATCTCTCATCTTTCTTCATCCTCCTTCTCAGGCACCTTTATTCTGCCTGTCTCTCCCCAATATTACCTCAGTTTTCCACCTACTTACATTAACAGCAGTACAGTGCTTCTAACTTTATAAAAGAGGAGGAAAAAAAATCATCCATTTCTGACTCAGCGCACAAGAAGAAAGGAATCAGATTTATTTATTTGTTTTGTTTTCTCCTCCTCATCTCCACTTCATCTTTTCCTCACCCCTCCCACTTCTTCCTCTTCTTCTTTTCCCTCCTCCTCCTCCTCCTCCTCCTCCCATAAATCTCTGTTCTCAGTGAATGGAAAGGATTAGACTGGCATTCGGTGCAAAACACACACACACACACACACACATGCACGGATGCACAGATACAGACATGAAACGCAAAGCCACACACTTCATATAAATACATACATGCACACACATGCACGGTCAAAATGTCAAGCCTGGTGACATTTAAGCATTTTATCTTCTGTGCTGTCTGCTTCTAATCTCGAAATAGAGGTTAGTAACGCAAGTTGTGCCGCAAACATTGCAATCATGTATTTGTTTGTTTTGATTTTTTTTTTTATTGCTTTTAGAAAGCAAGATAAAAATCGCAAAAAAAAAATTAAAAACACATGATGCACAGTAACTTAACCCAAAAGCCTTTTTGGAACTGATCAGAAAAGACAAAGTCCCACTTTCTACATATTCTGGCTCTATCATTCACAGAAAGGTGCTATGACAATTCACTCATACTCCTTTTTCTCTTGCTGATTGTCTCTGTGTCTCCCTCATTGCCCTCAATTCACCCTTTCTCTCCTGCAGCATCTCCTGCCCTCCTCCTCCTCCTCTTCTTCTATCTCCAACCCCCCCCTCCCTTTTCCCCTTTTCGGCCCATCAAACCCCCTCCTACCACTGTAGCCTCAAGGTGCTATGTATATGTGTGTATGTGTGTGCGCGCGCACGTGTGTGTGTATATGTGTAAGGGAGAGAGAGAGAGAGAGAGAGAGACGAAGAGAGAGAGAGAGAGAAGGAGAGAAAGGAGCAGGCTTGAGTGCATGCCTGTGTATATACATGTATGTATGTATATCTGTGTGCATTTTTGCATCTGATGCAGGAAGTGGGGGGGCAGGGGTTGGGAGGGGTGGTGGGGTGGTGGTGAGGGGGTGGGGGGTGGGGGGGGGTGGGGGGGGGAGTTGCTTTGTTGGGTCTGGCCATCTTCAGTGTAGCGTGGTCTGTAGCGCCGTCCAGGGCCTTAATGCTGGGGTAATTAAGGAACAGCTTCAAGGTTGCATGGACACAAGACAATCCAGGCCTAATGAAGTATCGATCGGCCGCATTGGGGCCCATGCTTGGACTAAGGCAAGCTGACATTCATTTAGAGCAGGGCCACTGCAGGGAGAGCAAACACACACACACACACATACACACACATACACACACACATACAGCACACATCACAAAAGCGGGCTGATGACAATATAAGAGACTCAACGGCACTCGGTTTTAGTCACATGGGAAACAATGAAGAGCCTCGTTTAATGCCGCTGGGTTTATTTATGTGTGCGTATATGTGAGTGTGCATATGTGTGTGTGTGTGTGTGTGTGTGTGTCTGCCCTTCTATCTCCCTATCACACTCTGAACGACCAATAGGAAGCTCAAAGCAATCTCCCACTGAAAACAGTACTGATTATACCAATGATGATTATGGTGATAATGATCGTCTGCCATCAGCCCGGTCATTACTGTCTGTTGTATATAAAGTAAATGTGTCACACCTTACAATCAATGTCATCACCATTTTGTTTCAACAGGAGGGTAATAACCCAATTTACATTATCTAAACCTATTATATTTACATTTTAATTCTCTCACATTTAGCAAAGTCTGACAACCTCATCCAATGCAATGTAAGCTCAGGGTGCACAACATGAGGTCCATATAGATTTTTTTTTTTAATTAAATACAGCTATAGACTGATATAGATATTCTCCCCATTGTGACTTGATGTCATCATCTGGAGTGTTATCTTAACCTAAACCAAAAGCAGTGAAGACATTTTTACCTTGTGTGTAGGGAGTTTAGCAGACAGCGTTAGTGAATCAGGCTGAGCGAGCAGATACATTCGAGGTTTCAGAGTCCCGCTCAGGGACATTCTGACATGACGCATGGCAGCTGACAGCACAGTGGCCAGAAATCTGACTTTTTTCTTGTTGTTGTTGTTATATTATGTTATGAAATGGGATCCACTGATATCTGTCATTTCAAAAAAAAATACGACATCTGCTAATGAAACTTTTTTCTGTGAAAGCTTAATGTGTGCTGCAGCAGGGTAATGTACACTGTGTCCTTTGGAGTGCACTTTTCATTCACTACTATACTCCATTAAAAAAAGTTATAGCTGTCAAGTGTGACTTCACTACAGTTGATGATTGTCCGATGACTGTCAATAAGACCAGTGTATGTACGATATAGGTGTCAATCAGAAATCTATCATCACACGTCATGTTCACTGACCCTAACTGACTGACTGTGTGCGTGTGTGTATGTGTGTATGTATATGAACGGGTGTGTGTCTGTGTCTGTGTCTGTGTGTGTGTTTGTGCATCCATAGGGTCCACTGTTACAGTTCCCACCTCAGCCAGAGGCTTGGTGATTATGTCTCTGATTGACATATGCTTGAATTCACATGTATTGGCCTACTTCTGCGCTGATTGAAGACTTGACTTCTCATCTCCAGACAACTTTATCAAGTCGGTAATGGTCAGACAATCAGACTGACAGACAGAGACAAAAGAATAAAGAGGAGAGAGAGAGACAGAGACACAGAAAGGACAGGCTGAACATGAATGATCTTGATTGTAATGGGTATAAGTGCTGTTTTTCTGTAAAAAAAAAAAAAAAAAAAAAAAAAAACGTGATGCAAAGACACTAAATCTCTCTCTCTCTTTCTCTGTCTCTCTTTTCCCTTCTTTCTCTCGTTCACACACACACACACACACTCACAAACTCACAAATGTTCCTAAACCATACCCAAAAAAAATAACTTTTTCATTAAAACATTTATAATTGCGCAAAAACTGCACGGCTTGCACTCTTTACTCCCACGACAATAGAGCTACATGTTCAGCACCTATTATTTCTCGTCTTTGTATTCAAATGTATTTAAATAAGAGATGTTTAGATCCGCTCTGCGCTGGCAAAACAGACTAAACCTGAGAGCTGTGTAAAGATGGGACGCTGCTGTCCGACTTAGGCTATATCTGTAACCATGATTTCGAGGACGTAACCCCACTCTCACCCCCGCAGTCCAAGCAACTTTTAAACCTGCAGTTAAAGCGCTGACTTCACATTACTATGCCCCCCCACCCCCACCCCCTCCCTCCTCCCTTGATCTGGCGGCGTACTGTGAATTTTTGAGCAGCGCCAAAATGCTCTCATTTTAACTGATCGCTCCAATCATATGCAAATGTGGCAGGCAGGTGGGGGGATATCTTTCAGCGGTAATTGGTGGTTTTCTAATGGAGACTTCGGGTGTCAGTTGGAAATATGTTTTAAGCCTTAATGAGTTTTGACGGGTCAGATCAGAAAGCGCCTGGTGCGCAACTGTGTGTAGGTGTGTGTGTGTGTGTGTGTGTGCGTGCGTGCGTGCGTGCTGGTGTGTCTGCGCTGCCATGCCGAACCAGATGCATTTTTAAACAGTGGCAATTACCCCACATAGTGAGTTTTACTGAAACATTTTTATTGTGTAATACCCGTCACATATAGAGACATCAGCATTCATTAAACTCACAGTCACAGCCAGGTGATATCCAAGGTAATCCAGAACAAAAGGGGAGAGCGGCTCAAAATGGATGCTAAATGCAACTGACTCGTGAGGGTCAAATATAACCTTTCATATGATAATCACATGCACTCACACCAACTGCGTAAAACTCATTTCAGATGTTTCATGAAAATGTAAAATGAAAATCACAAAGAATACCGGATCAGAGTGTTTCGAAAAAGTGAGTTTTATGGAGGGGTTTTTTTTGCGTGTGTGTTAAGAAAAAAATGTTTTACAGTTTCTCATATGATTTCAGATCTCTTGTGAGCATTTCAAAACATGTGACAAATAAGTTGAATGTCATGAATGCTTTGTACATGAAAGTTGTACCAATAAATCACAAACCGGGGTGATATATATTTATTTTGATATATGTGTCTCTGTCCCTAAAGTTAAATATCCATAACCTCACCATGATATAAGTTTTGCTACAAAACATTCAGCAATTATTCATTTTGCATTGGTCAAAATGCGGGGACATTGGAAATCTCCCATTAATATGCATGTGTCACCATCCCTGCAATTTACAAAGCAACTTATCATTTTGCCCGGCAATAAAAGTGCAGCAGAGGCAACAGATTGCTTTGACACTCCAAGTGGTTTTAGATTTATTGTGCATAATAAACACATGAGCAGGTTTTGAATGAAATCATCCAATGCATCTACATCTAGTTTTACTTTATCTGTAGTGGGTGCATGTATAAACGAATGGCTGAGTAGACGGAGGCACTTCGGCACTCTGATAGATCATAAATCATTTGAATTATAAATCACGGTTTGTTTGGACGTACAGGAGGGGGCTGAGGAGTGAAACTGCTGTCCAGTTTATAAAAGTGTGCATTAATAAGAGATGCCCTCCTGGGTGGTCGTAAATACAGAAACATGAGGTGGCAGCTGATGATTTGGGTTTGGAGGTACAGATGATGACTGATTCAGCAAAGAGAGAATGGCTTCTAAGGTTTCCTCTACTGGCGTCACTTAAAAGGAAAATCGAAAACATTATTGTCTTGGAGGCCAGATCAGTATTTGTGACCAGGTCTTTCACAAAAACGACTCCAGGGAGCATAAAGAATGACAAGGTGACTTGTAGACTGTTACGTGTCGTTGTATTGTGAGAGTTGTAAACCAGAATGTCATATCATGTGTCCAGTGTCTTCATTTCCCCCTTTCCGTTCACTTGTAGTTTATAGTCAGTGGGACAGGATTTTTCCCCGCGTGTTATATTTCCATCTTCAAGACGGCCTTTTTTTTTTTTTTTGAATCATGAGGTAATACGGTTTTCTTTATGCTTGCAATGTGTTACATGGCTTTTCTGTGCTCTGCGGCGCCAATGCAAAAAAGAAAAAAGAAAAAAAAACAGCAAGAAAGTTCACATATCAAGCTTCAGTTTGGTTAATCTAATTCAACCTTCATGACTTCTCTGAAATGTTCTATTTCTTTTAAATTATGGATTTTTCTAAAACCCCACCCCCCTCCCCTCCCACATTGAAGCCTGAACTTCACCATGACATAGTTGTCATGATTTGAATTGCGCAGTACTGACTGTGAATTAATAACTGGTGAAAGATTATCCTGAAAGTTGCAGAGGAACGCAATATGACTGAATGCTGCAGCTTGCAATCAAGGCTCTCTGTGCTACTAAAGAGTTAAAGAATGTATTTAGCAGTACTTTGCTAAACAAACCTCCAAGTCAATTTATGCCATGTAAAAAAGTAGGACAGCATAATCCTGTAGCACAAACCCAATCTGGGAGATCTGAAGAGTACGTGATTAATTCTTTGGTATTAATCATGTAATTCTTTCATATAAAACAAAGCTTAAGCCTTATTTGCTAAGATATTTGACCTTGGCGGAGAGTTAAGACATTACAGCTTGGATTTAAAATGCATCTAAAGATTAAAAATGATGGTTGACTATTACTGAGGATTATAAACCCAAGGAAAATTGCTTTTCTATTTTGAAACAAAACTGATTTTAGAAGGGAGCTACAGGGTCAGGTGGTATATGAGGTGACAACTTGAACTAGGATACAGCATTTTCTGATAGAAGGTCAGATGGAAGATGTGTTACATACCTGTGTGTGTGTGTGTGTGTGTGTGTGTGTGTGTGTGTGTGTGTGTGTGTGTGTGTGTGTTTTTATTTTTTCATAATTTGCTCCCCACATTTTCCTTTTTTACCCAAGCATAGAAATTAAAGTAATACCCTTGTAAGAGAAACAAGATTTGTTCTAAATTTATGCTTCACTGCTTGAGGCTACGCGGCACCTCAGACACACAGAGTTTATTTGATCTCTGCTCGTTGAGGGGAAAAAATCCTTTATGACTATCAAATGTGTCTCACTCTTTCCCCGTGAATCTTGTTTACCAATGCTGCCGTGTGTTTATCTGTGAATGAAAATGACTCTGGAGACACCATGCACTCCTTTGCCCCAACAACAACACATATTTCTTTCATTTCATGGTCTTTACAGAGAGTGGGAAAAAAGTAAAGTGAAAGTACAAGGTCGTTTTCAAAGACATCGGTTTTATAATTCATGCTGAAGTTAGATGCGGGTCTTCAACTTGAACCAGGGGCCTCGCCAAATGTTTTATTTAAATTCATTGGTCAAATACTTTATGTCTTGGGGAGGGCTTTCAATAAGAACCATGTTTGCTGTTCATATAAGTACAATAATCAGACTAATCATCAAATAAACAACTTCCCTCAGAACAAGAAATAGAAAAGCTTTTGTGCTGGTTATGCAACAGTCAATAATTTTATTGCTGTTGAACGCCCACACGCTGCACCACAAACTCATCATCAACCTGCCTGTGATCAGCCTTATGTTGCATAATCCACACACACACACACACACACACACACACACACACACACACACACACAAAAACCATTTTATGTCAATAACATCTTCACTGAAACTTTAATAAAATTTTTTACATAACATTATACTTCAAAAACTTTTTTACAAAAGCTCAAATAAACATCAACTTAATTTACCTTTAACCTAATTTGATTCAAAGATTTTTATTATAATGTTGCAAATAATAGATTGTGGACAAATATGTCTTTGACATTATTGATGTGTTACTGTGCTAACTGAGGCAAACTGACACAAACAGCCACAAAGTTAAGAAAATGCAGAAGTTTGGCATCTAAACAATGGCAGCCTTTATGAAAATTAACATAACTAAGTCTCAAAAGATAAGCCCGGATATGACTGAAATACAGCCAGAATTATGCAGCTTAAATTAAAAAAAGAAAAAAAACAAGCAACGCAATTAGTGAAAATGTATTAATGTGGTTTGGGTATTATACAACATAAGGATGGAGGGCTGGCAAAAAGATAATTTATTTAGTTTCATTTGCCTCAATTCATGTGGGACCTTTGGCCTGATGCACTATTAAATAATTGTTAGATTAGGGCAGCGGAGGATGATTATTGTTACTTATTATTTGGATTGAAGATTAAATATCTGCATCTTAATATGAAGATGTTAAATTTGGCTCAGCATTCAGTTGATGAGTTCGGTAATGATGGATGAACCAAAGAATATTGTCATTATTGAAGTGGACTGTCCATGTTCCTCCAGTGCTGTAAATCGCAGGATTAAAGATTATGTTTGCTGATAATAAGGTTATACTTCAGGATGTAAACCATCCACTACTTAACCTAGAAGTTGCAAAAATTTCCATTAAGATAATCAAACCTGTTTATTGGGGGGTTTTTTGGTATAAATTCAAGTTAGTCAATTAATTTCCGCTGATTGTAACTTTACCTCTCAAAGTCTTGTTTCCCTCAGATGTTTGGGGTTGACTTTGAAGGATGGGGCATTTGCGGTGTAAAAAAAAAAAAAAAAAAAAAAAAAAAAGCGGGGCCTGGCCTCTGAAGCAGCTGAGCCCAGGGGACAGCTCGACACGACACGCACAAACAACTTGTGTTGACCTTGGGGCTCTGGGCAAAAGGCCTTCAAGGTGTATGCAAAAAGCAGCGCAGACAGCTCAAAAAGAAGGGTCGGCTTTTGAAGTGAAGTTTGTGAGTGTGTGTGTGTGTTTGTTAGTGTGTGTGTGTGTGTGGGGGGGTGGTGGTGGTGGTGGTGGTGTTTGGTGGTGAGGAGGGGGCAGTGTGCATTTTTCAAAAGCAACCAAGGATACCCATAGGCCTGAATTCTATGAAGCTCTTTGATATGGGCGTCTCAGAGTGTTTATAATTACAAACAAACCCGATCATGATTAAAACATTGCTACAGAGCACAGAGGTGGCCAGGGAGAACTGATCTGACCCAGTGTGTGTGTGTGTATGTGTGTACATGTACCTACAGTATGTGTGTGTGAGCACGAGCTTGGCGTTGCAGCAGCGGTGGTGGTGGCGGCGGTGGCGGCGGTGGCGGCAGCGGCAGCAGCAGCAGCAGCAGCAGGGGTGGCCTTAAATCTCACGTTGACATCATCAACCGTAATGACACGCGATCAGCATGTCACACCTGGAGGGCAGACAGCCAACAGCGCTCATGTCTCTCAGCATGTACATGATGTGTGTGCGTGCGTGTGTGTCTATGTGTGTTTTCATCATGGCCATGTTTCAAACTGAGCATGTTTCAAAGGGAAGACTAATCCTCAGAAATGAGGCATGAGATCAATATTCCCATGTTTAATTGGATGCCAACTGATTTGCTTCAGAAATAGTCGGCACGACATCCCTCTGTCACGGCAATATAGGCCCGCATGTCTGCCAATTTGACTCTTGAGGGAAGCGTGTAAGAAAAAGGGGAGACAGACAGACAGACAGAGAAAGTAAAAAAGAGTGGAATTGGGACTTGACTTCAAAGTGTTAGGACGTTATGATTGCTCCAGCCATTTAAGGAGTGGTTGGGGAAAGAGGAAAACCTCAGGGGGTCGTCCCATCATCATATGCCCCACTTGCCGCTGTGATTTGGTGATTTTTGTCCGGAAGCCATGTTTTGAGAGGAGCAGGAGGGAGTTTGGGAGGGGAGGGGAGGGGAGGGAAAGGGGTGGAGTGGGGGTGGGTGGGGGGGGGAGTGGTGGATGTGATGGGGCTGAAGAGAAAGGAGGGGAGGAAGACAAGGACAGAAGGGAAGAAGGAGTGAGGAAAAGAAGATGGGTGGGTGGATGCGTGGGGAGGAGTGTCCGGGACCACTGTCAAATGGTTGAGGTGTTACCATGGCGACAGTAATGAAGGGTCTCAGGACACCCTGGGGGGATGGAGGAAGAGGAGGGGCCTGGGCCAGGGTGGATGAGGGAGAAGGGAGAGTGATGGTGAAGAGGATGGAGGGGAGGAAGGGAAGGGGGGGGGGTCAGAAACTGAAAGCTGGAGAGGGAGAAAATATAAGAAGCCTGCAGGGTTGTTGTTTTTTTTTTTGTTTTTTTTTTTAAACACTCAGACAAACGGACTATGTTGACACACATTATGCTACAATGCAGTCATGGAAATGCACTCTATGATGTGTTAACATTCACACATCACATAATTCTGTGTAAACTGTTCAGCAAAAGCACAACTCTGGTGGGCTTTCAGGCCTGTCTACACTGCATCTGTCGCTTCAAACTGAATAAAATCCACTGAATAAAAGTGTTAGTTTGAGTAAAAAGTGATCATGAATATGTTTTCATATGTCAGTATGTTTGGATTAAAACTGGAGTAAGTGTTGATATAGAAAACTATAAACATCAAAAGATGACAGATTTTTTAATTGTCATCATTTCCAAGACTAAAATGTAAATTAAGTTCATATGATTAACAATAATACTACTGATTAACTACTATCATTTGTACGATGATGAGTATGTGTGTCTTATGCAGGTCAGCAGTAAAAAGAGCTGTCAGGTGAACATACCTGTGGATACTCACATGCACACGCGTAGACACAGACACATACATGCATTATAGCAGATGTTAAACAGAGTCAGCTACAGTATGTACAGTATGTTAATTATGCATGGAAGCTGTCTATCAGCTTCTTGAACTCTGGCCTGGGAGTTAAATGGTCCGTGGTCCGACTGCTGGTGAGCTCCCCCCGTGCCAAGAGTAGTAATATGTTTTAATGAGCCTGCTTCTCAGGGTGAGAGACTAAACTTCTAATTTTGGGGCGTGGGCTGAAAAAGATGGAGAACCTTTGGCTTAAAATACATATGACTTGTCCACATTGGCTCTCAAATTAAACCTACAGAGCAGCACATGTCTGGAAAAAATGACCCTTTGTTTAAAAAACAGCCTATTTGTTAGATCAACCAGGATGTATTTTGGTTACAACCGCCATCATTTCTTTACTGTGCGGTTTGTATTTGCGGCCAACAAAGACCAATAATTATAAATTAGTCATTTTGTTCTTTCAGCAAAGACAATTATATTAAATATCCCCCTTTGTCAGTCACCAAAAGTTCAACTTTCTGACTCTGACTACAGTTTTATATGCAGAACAGCGAATCAAAGACCAAATAAGCTGATGATCAAAATACACATACTGAGGTTTTGTGATGAATACATACAACTCTGATTTATAATTTACACTTTTAGCTGTCACAAACTTTTGATCAATACACTTGCAGATGTACATTAGCCCCTCCAGCTTATAAACATTACATCTAATGATTAGTAATATATACTAGTAATATAAGTATCTCTGTCCAGAGAATAAATCTAAAAAAAAAAACAAAATTTTTAAAGAAACACATTTCTCTTCTTTTGAAAAACAAACATGCACATGGAATAACATGCCTTTTTATTTGATATATACTATGATCAGATGTGCATTTAATGCTGCCTGTAAAGCTGTCTAAGAGCCAATAATCTTGCCCTGGAGGTGATCTTTAGCTGAACTTGAGCTGATCTCACTGTGGTCTCAGTAAAAGTCTAAACAGATCCACAAGGCTCTCTGCAGCCTGAGATCCCTCATCACTCATCGATAAAGTGATCAATACGTGGACATGTGGGTATTGACTAGGGTAATGATGATAGCTGCACAACCGCACAGCCACACACATGCACGTAGAGTCACACACACACACACGCGTATGGAAATACAGTACGTAGACACACACACGCACGCACACACACACACGCGCACACACACACCTCATATGCGCGTAGTCTTACCAAACTGATCTCAAAAGGCAACTTGGGAGCTGAGATGGATTAAAGCTGAATGAAGGTACTTAGCATGTGTGTGAGAATTTGTGTGTGTGAGTGTGTGTGTGAGTGCGTATGTGGTGCGCATGTACAGGTACAATATGCTGGTTCACCATGTGTGTTTGTGTGTGTGTGTGTGTGTGTGTGTGTGTGTCATGACAGCACTCCTCTTGTCAATGGTTATTATAGACTTTCCAAGGCAGCGCTTTATTTGCTCTATAGTGACCCTGACATGGCAGTGAGTGACATTCATCGACTAGCTGACCCGGACTGACTCAGACCATAAGACAGACAATTTGACTCCATCACTCACTTTTTTCCTGCTTTGATTTACTTCCGTTGCAATTGTGACGATAGAATCTCCCCAAACAGAAACAAATAAGATTGCTGCTTTTTAAGAAACTCATTTCAAACAGTTGGATTCATATGAGTTTCATTCAAAAAAAATGGGTCATGGGTCTGTTTCTGGCAGGTGCCCACTGGACATAAGAAGCAATATATTTTAATGAGCCCCTGCCCCGTGATAAAAGATTAAATTACTCATTTGAGATGTGAAAAAAAAAAAAAAGTTTAGGGATCTCCGCTCACACTTGGGTTAAATAGGACGGCGTTTTAGAGCACTGATTTATCCTACTTGGGGCGTTAGACTACAATATCTTCTGGTAATGTCTAGTAAAGACAGATCACTTCTCTATTCAGTTTTAAAAAAAGAAAAAGAAAAAAAAAAAAAAAGACGCCAGCAGTGAAAAAATCTAAATTAGAAGAAAAACAGAGCAGACCTGGCAATTAAATATATTTGTAAGTTGTGAAAGGTGTGCATAGATCACCAATCAGAAAATTCCCTCAAAGCGAAGAGGAGGGCACATTAATTCATTAAAATAATCTCAGCTTGTCTCCATGTTGGTTTGAGCCGTGACACACATCAAGGCATTGTTCAGGGAGGCCCAATAAAAGCAACACTGACTTAACAGGCAATTGTGTCTGTCTTGCTGCGAGCGTACTCTTAGTCACGGACAGTGAGTTTATTGGGCGGATCAGTGTCAGGAGCGCACACACACACACACACACACACACACACAGGCTTTAATAAGCCCACACTTTAATTTAGGCCCCGTCACTACAATGAGGCTTCCAACATCAGACAGCAAATTGTTCTTGTTCAATGAAAAAAAAAAAAAAAAAAAAAAACATCCTGTCTTCTTGTCTGGACAGAAAGACTGGCGGACAAAACAAAAGCAGGAGGGGAGGGAGGGAGAGTGGGAGGGAGGTGGGGGACAGTGTGTGTGCAGCCATGTGTGTGTGTGGGCACAGATTTGTAATGTCTGTATGTGTGTAGAGAGGCAGAGACAGGGAGTTGCGTATACATCCACCACCCTGCACACCTGGTGTTTTCACATATTTATATATACGCGTGTGTGTGTGTGTCTCTGAGTGTGAATGCATGTGTGTGTACTGTTTCTAACTATCATGCGGGTGTGAAAGAGTACTCCAGGCAGGAGTGTGTGTGTGTGTGTGGAGGGAGAAGGGGGGGGGGTGTTCAATGTCTCTACAGCCTCTTGAATATGTTCAGTTAAATAAGCCGATTGTTCTTTAAAAGCTTAATCAAACCCTAATTAGCATAGCTGTAATTGCACTTGCCTCGTGGCTGTGGCCCATTGACATGGATTCCCATGTTAATTATTGTAATTGCCTCACTAATGCTATGAATACTTCAAAGTTATGCAAATGGTGATGATGAGTAATCCACCAAGTGTTTGAAATGGCTGTCATTATACACACATGAGCACACATACACACGCGCGCGCTGTGGACAAGCTGATTGTGAATTGTTGGATATGTTTCTTTCTGATGGTAACACTCCCAGGTGAAGATATAACACACACACATAGACATTCATACACAGTTATGGAATACGAGCACACCAACACACACACACACACACACACACACAGTAGTTAATACAAAGGGACACGCACACACGAACATTAACTAACATCACCCCCGCCCACACACAATCAAACTCTCAGATCAAAGTGTTAAATCATAAAGATGAGAAGCTCTCAAAGAGTCTAACACTTCAAGCAGGGTGGTGGTTGTATTAGTACAAAGAATTAATGAGGGCGCACAAATACACTCGCCCTCTCACTCACAGACTCTCTCACACGCACACACACACACACACACACACACACACACACACACACACAAACACACTCCATGGCAGAGACGCAGCATGTCGGACTATTCTATGGACTAATTACCCTTGGTTCATCTTTCTCATCTCTCTCCTCACTCCCTCACACACTCATACACACACACACACATATACACATCAGTGAAGGCCTGTTGACTGCTGTAATCCCATGCTAATACTCCAGGGAGTCAAATCAATGTGACCCCACAGTCTTTGTGCATAAAGCGGTGCTATAATGAGGTTGGTGTTGGAACGCACGCGTGCGCACACACACACACACACACACACACACACACACACACACACAGACAAACACTTGTTTTGTATAAAGGTTGATCTCTCTCTCTCTCTCTCTCTCTCAAAGTGAAGATTAATGACTCAGTAAATGAAGGGTCTATGTGAAAGTGTGTATAAAACTCTACTTGCAAAATATAACAAATGTCAAGTTGAGTTTGTGGCCAAAGACAGAAATAATCAAACCTATTTAAGAAGGTATGCAATGAAAGGGGTCTTTTGTCATCTTTTGAAATAATTTCTCTGATCAAAGATTTATTGTCAAGTAACATATTGAGGTAACAATTACTGCATATATGACTCAACGCAAGATCAGTGTTGCACAAGCTGACATCCACCTTCCCACATATCATCTCTAAGATCTCTTTATAAAGTTTGCAGCACATGAATTCGCTAAATGCGTTCAATTTAATAGCTCACACTAAATCTCTCTAATTGATACTTGTTGAATGGAGACTAAATTGTACAGGAAATAGTCATGTAAAGAATTGAGCGTTTCCTCACATTAAGGACAGTGTGAGTCCGGTTTAAACTGAAACACATTGACCACATAGTTGTGACAGCTCTGTTTTATATACATTCATGTTCAAATGTGATTTTTCACAGGTGTACGAGTGCTTTTAATAAGCGTACATTCGATCGAGCCAAGGCTAGTCGAGAATATTTGCATAATGTGTACCGTACAATGCTGTAGCCGTTTAGGCACTCGCTATAGTGCAATAACCCAGACATGCTTAGAATAAATGGTGAAATTAGGGATCAAAGGGCAGATTGTTTCATTCTTACCCTTATACGCATAAATTAAATTAAATTGCGGTAAGAGTGGAGTTTGTGCCCAGATTTCTTACATTGCTTCCCTGATCCGTCTTTAGAAATAAAATAAAAAATGAATGTAGAATCACTGTCTGAAACACTGCTATCTTCTAGTCAAATGTGACCTGCTGCCACACTCAGTGATTTCTAACACTGACAGGCAAGTGTTTACTGGCGTCACAGTAAATGGCTTATTATTTTATTTTTTTCTGTCAGTCTGAGTGCATTGATCCTTGCAAGCACATACATGGTGTTTCCATAGTGTGAAAAATGTCAATACATCATATTTTTACAGCAAATTTGTGATTCTTATTTTTGCTGAATTTATTTAATATAATACAGCAGATGAAAATAAACATAGCAAAAGCACTTCTTTTTCACTACGCTGGAGGAAGTCTTTGCGATTACGCAGTCTTATGTGTTAATCTAATGCCATTAATGTTGCTCTAGATAACAGCAGAAGCAGCAAACAGTCTGAAATGTGTAATTGTATGAAACGTGTTTCGATGTGAGTGAGTTTTGATGGGGACAGCAAAAAAAAAAAAAAAAGAGGGCACACACACACACACATAAATCCACCACATACACAATCATATACATACACAGACACATGCAGACGTGCACCCTTTACCCACCCACATACACACACACACACACACACACGCACGCACACACCACAACACACAGTGACACAGTCCACACGGACAGCTCCCAGGAGAGTGCCACTACAACTTCCACCACTTTATTATTGGTCAATTTAGAGGCTTCTTTCACAGGGGTGACATGGCTTAGGAGATGTCACAGCCCAACCAATCAATACCACTCTGAAAGCTCAGGACCCACAGCCTGTGTGTGTGTGTGTGGTTGTGCGTGCATGCGTGTGTGTGTGTGTGTGTGTGTGTGTGTGTGTGTGTGTGTGCGTGTAAGATGTGTGTGAGTTGCTGAAAGCCGCGGCAGCTGGACTCTACCCTTCTGACCTGTTTACCGGACAGTAATTACATGGGAAGAGACGTCGTCCGGCTCCTGCTGACCAGCTCACACTAATGAAGTAAAACACAGACAGATAGGCAAAGATAAGGGCTGTCAGGGAGACTGGATAGACAGATAGAGAGATACATCAATAGATAGATAGATATCTGTGTCCTTGTGCTACCGATGCTGTGTATTTATTCGTTTGCATCCATCCGCCCGTCCGGGCCTGTATGTTTGCATATATCTGCGTGTACGTGTGCATGAGCGTTCGTGTACGACCCCCAGCGCATACCCATGTGCGTGTGTTGTTTTGCTGTTGCCTGTGGCAGGATAGGCCTGACTAGTGGATGAACAAGCCTCACAGCGTGTAAGCAATCCCAGGCGTGAGTTTCCCTGACAAACCTATTGATTCTATGGATTTCCACCCAAAGTTGTGATAATGATACATCATGGGCGGATTTGGCAGGACAGACTGCTGGGGGAAGAGGTGGCAAAGCAATTTGCAGCTGTAAAGACTAAGGGGGGCTCTGATTATTAATACCCCCAACGAAACAAAAAGAGAAGGAGAAATATATCCTTCCATCTCTCTGTCCATCCCTCGATCCCTCTCTCCTTGGGAGTCTTGTTTCCTGGTGTGTCGATATGGATGTATGAATTTGTTACAGATGGATCCGGCACAATGGATTGGCTTTGCTGCTTTGTTAAGGATAAGGGGTGCACAGGCATCATAGACTTTGCTGTGTTTAGCGTGTGAACAGCAAGAATGAAGCTCATAGATAAACCCATTGTACGTATGTGTGCGCCGTTTTTCTTTTCCAGGCTCAGAGCATCTTATCTTAGCGGCTGAATCCCGAGGTGTTTTGTAATATTAAAACTATCTTTCACTTTCTGGCTGAAAGGCATTTTAAATAAATGTATGAGTTTTTCTTTTCACACTACACTGCTGTACAGTGCCGTACATCAGCGGTAAGATTTAACAGCGCATACTTTTATGAGTTGTAGATTCCAGAGTGATGCAATACGTTCAGTGTTGCAAAGCGCACTCCTTAAGGATATTTAGATGAAGGTTTCCAGGTATTACACAATGTGAGCTGCGAGTTAAATGTTCATGTATTTTATGTTTGTATCTCAGTTGGCTGGCATGTATTGAAACACTGGCAGTTGTGCTTCTGTGAGGGCAGGTTATTTCGAGTTTATAATGTAAGAAAAACCTTACAGTATGGAACATAATCCCCACGAGTGAAAGTATACCCGAACGATTTTTAATTCAGAGTTCCTGAACAAAAATAACTATCTTTTAAGCCTCTTAAAAATGCTGAAAAATTAGATTTGTGATGCGCCGGTGCATAAACACAAGTTTGCATGAAAGGCAATAATTTATGGCCCATATTTCACTCTGATTAAAAACCTAAGCAGCGATTATAGTGACTACTCAGCAATCTTCTCTGACATCAAGGCATGTTTTTTCCTCATTCTAATCCACTACATTATAATTATTCAGTCATTTCAACTTCCATAGGGGAAAAATAATCATCTTTTGGTTATGCAAATGATTGGGCCGCCGAAAAGGCCCTCCTTGGCAGATGGCTGGTATTTAAAATGGGGTATGTGGTCATTTGGGTATTTCTGTCATGAGATAGATCTTTGATTTAATGAAATAGGGGCTTAGGCTCATTCTTAAGAATATACAATACAATTACTTTATAACCACCATCTCTGATTATAGTAAGTATATTGTCTGTGTGTGTGTCTGTGTGTATCCCTGTGGCTGTAATGCTCTTGTATGTGTGAATACTTTTATTCAACACTTGGTGACCCACATACACATGTTTAATCACAAATTGCTCAGTATCTGATTGCAATTATTGATGTAGCTTGTTATTTATTAATCCTAAATTACTTTGGCAGTGTCTTCTGCAATTTACTGTAAAACTGATTGTATTGAAGATTTACTAAACACTGCAACACAGCAGTTATATCTTTCAAAAAAGCTGTGTGCCAGACCACAAAATTTTAATTTTCATATTGATATCCTTCAAAGTATGAAGCAAAATGGTTATGGACGTTAAACTACGGTAAGTAAGATTTCTGTAAGGTGCTAAAATGTGAGCAGGTTTTTAGTATCTGTCTAATAGTCAGTGATACTCTCCTGTCTAGCTGGTTTTACACTCTTTTATTTATTCTTCAGTCATAAAAGAACACACAGTCTCCAGCCCCTTTGTCTTTTAAGGAGAGTGTCTAGCTGCCAGTTGGGTATCCAATCCCCAGCCGTTACGGCCAAATCAGGATAATAACACCTCCCTTTAAACCAAATGACCGCAGCGTGGGACTGCCAGCTAAAATTAATTCCACCTCTGACCAGAGGCGAGAATACCCCACTGCTTAACCCCCACCACCCCCTAAAACCCCCCCCCCCACACACACACACACACACACACACACACACACCCCTCCCCTTCTACACCCTCGCACACACACAAACACACACTTAAGCTCTTACACACACAAACACACACACACACTTCAACACTTACACGCACAAGCAGGGCTGATGCATGCATGCACACAGGCACACATACTGAATATGGAGCAGTCCTTATTTGCTCTCCCTGCTCACTATTCAGTCTTGATCACAAGCCTGTCAGCAGACACCAAGCTGCAGCATTTGGCCAAACTCTTTGCGTATTTAACTATTTTCTTTTTCTTATCTGGCTCCTTAAAATGCTGAACTTGGAAATTACATGACCGATTCGCCCCAAAAAGTTACAAATTGCATGCAAATTAAGGGAGGAAGCTAAATTTGGTTCTCTTTTGTCTTCTTAGACAACCATCAAAAGATGGAGATGAGCCATAAAAAGGTAGCTTGTCATCACAGGACTTCATTTGCCTTCATTTAAGACTGTTTTACATTGACAACCTCACCGGAATGGAAACTTTTAACTGTCCCAGAACCTACATGTTCGAACCTACATGTTAACATAGACGGTGTAAAAAAAAAAAAAAAAAAAGAAAAAGAAGAAGAAGAAGAAGCACCAACACATAATATTCTGTGGGAAGGTATGCTTCTGCTGCTGCTGCTCAGCATATAGCCAGTCAAAACGTGTAAGTTTCGAATGGAACACTTGATACCACAGCATTAGCTTCCCTCTCCAGCTATATTGATTTACAACATCGATATAGGCTGGCTCCCTCTTAATACATTTAGACTCTAAAAACAGCAGTATGTCACAGCTACTTGACTGTGATTCTTCAAAATAAACACTATGTTCTAAAAACACCCTTGGGTTTTGTTTTGTTTTGTTTTTTTTCCTGCCTTGTTGTTAAGTGACCTTTTGTTAACTCATATTTAAGTGACATTGGTTCTGCTGTCTCAGGGCGCACTTTGTCTTTGTTACCAAGAGTTTGCCACTATTCAAATATCTGTGTTCTTCATGCTTCACGCGATCATCGAACCAATAGAGGCTCTGCTTTCTGTAGCCTTTAAGGTGTTTACCGTATGTGTGGGGAGAAGTAGCAGATGATAAAGATTCATTGCTGCTCATTTGTCCTCACGAAAACCAGTGGAAAAGAAGTCCAGCTGCTGCCAAATTTGATTCAGGGTTCAGTGATTTACTGATGAAGATATAGGTGCTGTGAGCGGTGTGAGGTGATTTTTAAGACTCAAACTTGTTATTTATATGTAGGTTTGTGTATATTAATATGCGGCTAACAGAAATCTTCTACTGCATGTTGTTTAGGAGCATGACTCTAAACTAAGTGTGACGTTATCGCAGGTTGTGAGTGTGTGTGTGTGTGAGAACATGGATGTGTGTGCCCCCCCCTCTCCACTCACCCCCTACGTGCGGGTGTGTGTATGTGTTGTTTCTAGGGCAAGTCTAAACTCTGTCATGTTGATTAGCTGTAGGTGTTAACACACTAGATACTGCCTCAGCTCATTCTCTTCCTGACTGATCAATGTCACTCTCTGTCTCTCTTCTATTTTCTCTTCATCACTCCGTCCGCTCTCTCTTTGTCTCTCCATTCTGCATTTCATACATTAAGCTGTTACATGTAGCTCTACTGTATAATACTTATACATATTTTCAGGGCAAAGAATTTGTGATGGGATTTCAGCTTGTTGCTAATTGTTCCTTTTCAGCTGCCAGTGGGTTGTAAGCATCAACAGATTGCAAGCTCTCAGCTGCCAGCCTCCCACCAACTGCCTTTGTGCCTCTGCCACTTGACATCTCCATTCGCTGTGTGTGATGATGTAAATAATTACACTCAATTAGCACTTAATTAACGATGCTGAAACAAAAGGACAAGTCCCTGGGCACAGCTCGTCTCCTCTCTGTGCTCTCTCCTTCTCTCTCTCTCCACACACACACACACACACACATACACATCAGGGAAAACAAAACATGTCAGCTTTTGACAATGTGCCATCTGTCCTTGAGCCAACAGATAGGCTTAGACACATGCACACATAGATACAGCCCCTCTGCGCCCATAAGACATGCAGAAACACTAATCGGGTCCTTAGGCGAACATAATTACAGCTTGCCATGTTAATTACCTAACAATTAGCAGCCGTCTCTTCCAAGGGGCAATCAATGAATTAGCTTGTGATTCCCATGTTGAGTTGCCAGCCGAGCCCTCCCATTCACGCTCTCCTCACTTCTCCCCCTTTTCTTCCTCCCACTTACTCTTTAACACTCTTTCTGCTCACACACACACGTATTGTATATGTTTAATGTATATAGTATAAGCACCAACATGGCAAAGAAAATGGGAATTAATTCACACTTCACCCAATTAGCTTATTTCATATCCCAAGGTGGAATGTAAAAACGTTTTGCACCTTCAGTAAGCAAAGTGGTCAAGAATTTCATTTTTCCTTCTCTATACGCACCTAATGCCTTAGGGCAGCAGTTTAAAATTCAATGTAAAATAGGCCGAGGAAAAAAAAAAAACATTAAAAAATAATCACAATGGAGGAAATTGAACAAATTGGGTGTCTTGTATTGCTCTTTGTCTTTGTAATTCGTGCTCGTTATCGAATGAATAATGAGAAAATTTTGCTGCTGTGATGCCAAATATGAATCTTAATGCCAATTTTGATTGGAAACAAATTGGTGAAGCAGGTGCAGTCCTGAGACTAATGATCAATAAAAAAAAACTCATATTTCATCATTTTTAGAGGACCCAAAAAGCTATCAGTATGAAAAATGTGCACCCTTTACCAGAGAAATCATCCATCACTGCTCCTATTGAATTTCCCATATTAAAACTCCAATATGGAAGTCATATAGGCTGATAACACAATCAGATTGAAAATTGAGAAAAATTCACCTCCTGCCGATAAATGTATATCACGGATTAGTGCACTTGGATGGTTACTTCCTTTGGGGAAAAAAAAAAAAACAGAATTTGTTGACCTCTTGGAAGGTGAACAAACCTTGTGCTTTTCTCTTGTTGCGTTCAAAGCCAAGTCGAGCAGTTTGAGAACAACTAAAACCACTCAACGCGCAAACCGAGCTCCCATATATGCAAACAGCACATTTATAGAACCTGGCATTATTTGATGTATATAATTCAATTGCACCTCTTTCCCCTCACCCTTATAGAAATTTTTATTCCTCTCATTACTCTTCATATTGCAGTGGATATTACTGTGGATATTAGAGCGGTACAGATTGGCCTTTAGCTTCTTTTATTACTGAAATCCTGAGGCTGGCCACAAGCGTAGATAATTCATTCATCCTGATTGCCTTGTGTTATATTTATACGTCAATGCTATACTTGTGCCAGCCACACTCAAGAGATGAGTGGCATCTACTTATTTACTGTATACACATCCTGCTAAGTAAGGTTAAAAACATAAGTAGACAACAGACCAAAATGGATACGCATACTTTCTTCCCCCCCCCCCACCACCCCCGCCCCCCCCCCCCCCCTCTCTCTCTCTCTCTCTCACACACTCTCTCTCACTCTCTTAGCATCACCATCACAGACCGCAGTGGCCATGCTAGTCCTAGCCACAGACAGCTCTCTAATAGGCCCGGCTGTCTCCTTCTTAATTTGCTGAAATTGCAAAATCAATAGGTGTAGTCGTAGCCGCCCGCTCCCTGTTTTAGTGGGAAAAGATAAAGTCTATGGGAAGGCAATCTTCACTTTCAATTTGCTCCCTGTTCCGCATCGAGGCCGAAGTGCTTATCACTCTACTTAAAGAGACCGTATGCCTGTCTCATGGTGGGTAGAACTGGTGGACAGGCAAAGGTTTCATTCAGTGTACTGGACACATGCACATACACATCTTCTTTTTTTTTTCTAACGGTAGTAGAGTCCAAATAATAGTCGGCATTTGTAAATTATTGTTTTGCTCAGTCTCTTGTTATCCACCTTCTTATACGCCTTGGAAGCAAAACAATTCTGTCCTCTTGCTTTTTGTCTCATTTGCCATGTCAGTACATTTTGGTTATGTGGATTAAACTGCTTCTTCTTTTGCTATTGATATAACTTCCCCACCTACAAGTATTGCTCTCTGGATGTTGAAAACTTTAATGCTTAGTATCTCAAGACTCTTCTGAACTCAGGGGGGGGTCTTCTAATTCCGAGCTCACGAGGATTATGTGACAACATCTTGGCTAAATCCTTTACTGTAGGATCTGTACGTTGCTGTGTGTCACCGGAATTGTAGTTTTTTTTTTTTTTTCCATAAGAGAGCAATCCACAAAATTCACCACGCAGTCAACACCTGCACATCTGGCCTGGTTTAAAATAGTCGACTACTTTTTATGCGTGTCTATATGTTAGAGTCTGCTGTCACGCATGTGTTTGAAGATATGGCTCTGTGGATGGATACATGTGAATGTACATTTGCAAGAGTTTGTAGATAGTGTGTGTGTGTGTTTGTGATTGTGTGTGTGTGTGTGTGTTTGAGATATGTGTGCTAAGCAGCTCTTGTCAGTAGGATCTTTTGTCTCAGAGAGCCTGTTCGTCCTTTCCTAATCTCCCCTTGATGCTGCCTTTACCCATAATCCTTTCTTTCATTAACTGCCCTCCTCGTACAGCGCCACCTTTATTGCACTCTTTCACTTTCTAATTGCAAAGAGACAAGAGCAGGGGGAGGTGTGTGTGTGTGTGTGTGTGTGTGTGTGTTGTTGAGTGAGAGAGAGAGGCTGGGTGGGTGGTGGGTACATTCAGAGCATCTGCATAAGAAGTTGTGTTTGTAGAGGCCAGACCACAATCGTAGGGAGAGGGAAGGACAGAGGGTGTGGGCGGGGTTGGCTTTGTGGTTGATTGCAGAAATAATTTCACATGTTGTTGAAAAGAGCTTAAAGAAAAAATTTTAATCTGGATATTAAGAACATTATATGTCCGAGTTAAGGGGGTCATCGCCATGGCTGCTCTTGGCAGGAAATCCATAGAAATTAGAAACAGGATTTTGATGATGAAGATGAGAAAAGGGGAGAGGGGGAGAGAGAGAGAGAGGGAGGGAGAGAAAGAGTGTGAGAGTGAGAGTAGTTAATGTGTGTACTTGTAGTACCACCATCATAAGTACAATTGTACCAATTCGTGGAATTTTCTAATTATTTTGCAACTTCAAAACCTTTTTCCAATCGTCCCACATTATAATACAATAAGCAGATTTACCGGAAGAGGAGGAGAGATAGAGACAGAAAGAGCAGCTACAAGAGAGGAGAGGAGAGGAGAGGAGAGGAGAGGAGAGGAGAGGAGAGGAGAGGAGAGGAGAGGAGACGAGAGGAGAGGAGACGAGAGGAGAGGAGACGAGAGGGGAGGAGAGGAGAGGAGACGAGAGGAGACGAGAGGAGACGAGAGGGGAGGGAATAGGAAATGTTTCCAAAACATCCACTGGTGGGTTGCATTTTAAAAATGTTGTTTTTGTGTTGTTAGCACGAAGCGAAAAAGAAGGAGGGAGGGTGGAAGAGAGAAAAGGGGAAGAAAGGAGGGGAGGAGAGGGGAGAGGCTCAATTTTGAAAACACTCGTACTGATGCATATTTATGACCGTGCGTCATAAATGCACTTTATGATAAGGCAAATAATTCACACAGCGCATCACAGACATCACTTTAACATATTCTATAAGCAGAGTTAAAGACCGCCTTGTTTGCCATTGCCTATTTCACAATAACCCCTCCAACAATAGCCCCCCCCCCACACCCACTCTCTCCATCCTCCCCACCTGCTCCCCCCAGCCTGTCTCTCTCTTCCACCAATGAACACCGGCCTCAGTGAGGCCCAATACTTGGTTACACACTGGCCCCTATTGGCAGTCTTACCACTTGGACAAATCTATAGTGATGCATGCAAATGGGTAGAAATGCATTTCTACAAATAGTCGAGCTATTTTTATTTCTATTTTCTTTTTTTTTTTTTTTTAATAAGCTGTTCTGAAATACATGTTAATGTCTTGTGATGTTATTCTTGTATTTCTTTTCATATTTCATGTCAAAAAAATGAGAAAAATAAAAGGAATGGCACAAAATATATCACACTTGAATTATTTAATTTACAGTATAAGTATTCATAATTGTACATTTATTTCGTTTACAGGAATTTTCAAATCTGTCTTAAATGATGGAACAGTTTTCATATTGATTTTTCTTTCTTGTTCTGTCATTTTTTCTTTTTTGCACCCAGACATAAATATTTGTTCAGGTCTGAGGGTATGAATATCACTGTCAGAAACATGGAAATTGATCTCAACAGTAATATCCCTCAATTAATGTTGGGAGTTTTCTTTTTCCAGGGAGGAACAGTGCGTCAGTACATTTCTGCAGCTAAATACATGATTATACTTAAGCCCCTGTAGTTAGGTGTGCCCAATTTCCACACACTAACACAGAAGGAACACAAGGTCACACACTGAGAGAGTCGAAAAGAGACGGGCAGAAATGGAGGACAGAGTGAGGGGCGAAGAAATGAAGACACAGGGAAGGTGTAGCATGACCACATTTTTTTGTTACACTTTTTGAAAGACATTCTAGAGATTGGGTAAAAAGCCATTTTACAAACCGGATAACGGATAACCAGCATGCAGCCTCAGTGTCACTTATAATTTGTCAAAGATGAAGATTGATCACAAAGTGAAGAACTGGTTCACTTTGCATTAACATACATTCTAAACTGATTCAGTAAGTATACATGAAAATGAGCTTTTTAGTGAGGGGAACATTTTGAGACAAATTTCAGCCATTAAATATTAAAGTGGGTACTTAATTCACTGGATTAGACAAAATTAGACATTGAATTTGCAGAAAAATACACTGTATCATGATATTTTTTATTTATTGACATAACCTCACATATACCATGACAGCATATTTTATTCCTATCCTCCACCCCTAATAAATAATAAAATAGTAAAATACTAAATAGCTTAAGTTAGAAAAAAAATTAGCAGTGATTTCAGAAATGTGTTGAGTTATAGCATATCTATTCATAAAAAACAAACAAACAAACAAAACATATTCAAGTATTGTACTATTTACACATTATTTAATCTACTCCCGCAATAATTTAAAATGATACAGAACAATTTCTCCTCTCTTGAATTTTCATAATTTCTTAGAAGTCTTACACTACAAGAAAGAGTTGTGACTGTGGCATGGAGAAGCAGGTGTAAAGCAACCAAGAAATGCAACAAAAGCAATGCAGGAGTTGTCAAAAAGGCCTTTTTTTTTTCTCCATGTACGGCAGTGAGATTGCATCTGTCACCGCACAAGCAAAACGGCGCATGCACATTTATCCTCAGCCCCTCACATTGAACAAAAACACCAAATGTACACATCAATACAGCCATATATTTTGTTTGCTCTGACAGCTTTTCAACAGTTACTCTTCCTATGCAAATGAGCCCGACTCTCTCCCACTCCCAATCGCGGTGAAGTGATATGAGCCGCTGAATATAAATGATTGGGAATGATTGATAGACCCTCCCACTCGCCGCCCTCCGCAGACAGATAGAAATCCAGACAGACATATGCATCTCTGTTTCCCTGCATTTCTCTTCGTCTCCCTCTCTCTCTAACCCACTCACTCACTAATCCACTCAGTCACACAGCTATATACATAAAAACCTGCTAATTGTCAACAAGTTATAACCCATTAATAGTGCTTTATTTCAACATTGTGAGCCAGGTTGACTAGTTAAAAGAAGAAGAAAAAAACCTCAGTTTAAGTCTCATGCATATACTTGAGGCCTCAACTAAAAGCACTCTGCTAAAACAACCATGCTAGCAGCATAAAAAAAATGTACAATCTTTGCTTTAATTAGTGTATTATTATAATATTTTAATTTATGAGAGTAGCTGTCAAGTAGAACAAAGATATTTTGACGACTAGCTTCCTGAGAAGTTGAACGTCAACTCTGTTAGACTACAGGACATGACCGGTATACATGAATAAATCAACTCAATGGACCATGAGAGTTTTCAATACTGTAAGTCACACCAGCCATTTTAAATTCCTCAAGGTGTCAACTTTCCTCCGCATCGAGCTTTAATGCCTGGCAAGTAACTGCTGAAAAATCCATCTAACTGGTGCTGCAACATCCCGATTGACAGCACAACTCACCTCACTGTTCAGTGTATTAAATTTGACTGCAGCTCCACCATACCTGTGCGTGCACTTTACTGGGCTCTTTCCCCTGACAAAGCAGAGCACTATGAAGAAACAAGACCCATACTCAACCAGGGCCAAACTCGAGCAGTGGCCTCTTTTAAAAAACACACACACACACACACACAAGAATGAGAGCACGTTTACAACCAGAAACTAACAAATCCCCCCCCCTCACACTTCTACCACCACCACCACCACCACCCCCCCCGCCACAGCTAAGACAGGAAATATACAAACGCTGTGGACAATGTAGAGTGAAAAAATAATAAGAGATAAGGCGGCTACATGGTATAACGGCATGCCGACGCAGACAAACACCAAATATCTACAAAAGAATGTATTTACCCGACTGTTTCCATCCGTTCCCTTTCCCCAATGCCCGACTGGCCAGGTGTGTGTATGTCAGTGTGTGTGTGAGCTACTGTTGGAGGGTCTGTGTGTGATTTCTTTCAGACAGGAGACTGGAAATGGGGTAGAAGCCATTACGCTGGGAGAATCACCCAGAGCACCCCGAAATGAGGGGCAGGGGCCTGTCAGCACGCGTGGATGTGTGTGTGTGTGCGTGCGTATGTGTGTGTGTGTATATATATGTGTGTGCAGACAGGGTCCAGCCGGTGACCTTCTTCCAATGAGCCCCCCATGATTTATTTACTGTGCCCTTCACCAACCTCTCCCTGCGTGTGCACACACACACACACACATACACACACATCCACGGACACAAACACATGATTTCTAGTATTTCAGTGATAAGGTAGAATCTGCAAATGTGGCTTTTTTTCACTCGGGACAGGACAGGCCGGAGAAAATGGTGTTTGGTACGAGGAGAACAGATCTGTCACCCTATCTCACACTGCAGTAGCATCTTATTTTCCCCTCCATTTCTCTGCTCTCTCTGTCCTCTTCTCATTTTAGCTCCTTCTCCAGAGCCAATGTCTGCCTCTCACCCTTATTCTCCCATCCTCGCCCTCCCTGCGCCTTCCCCCTCTCATTTTGTACCGCCCAGACTGGCGAGTCTAGATGCCATCTCCCTTTTTCACTCTCTCTCTCTCTCTCTCTCTCTCTTTCTCTCTCGCTCTCTGTCTAACTCTTTCCTTCTTCTTTTTCTATTTTTCTCTCATTCATTCGTTTCCTGTCTCCCTCACTTTCCCCTTCTCTCTGTCTCTCTCTCTGTGAGGGGGGTGGGGTTTAGCTGTCGTGGAGCGAGATGAATTTCTGATTGCTGTCTGGCAGCACAGAGCGCTCTCATTGGTCAGAAAAGCCAGGGAGGAGAGGCGAGGGCTGTAGAAAAAAAAAAAAAGAAAGAAAATGACCATTTTTTTTCATTGGCTGCATATGACCATAATTGCACCCCTCCCTTTTTCTCCCCCCTGTGTTTCCCTCTCTCAGCAGAGCAGCAGCAGGCTATAATTTGAACCACCGGAGCCAATTATGCAGATTAGCTTGCCCCAGGTTGACCAATGACCTTCTCCCCCCCCCCCCCCCCCCCCCCCGTTTACATTTGTTTACAATATGCAAATTACCTCTGGGTTCAAAAACGCCTTAGAGGGTGTCAAAACACCTTTAGACTAACATTGTAATGCCACCAAGAAATAAATAAATTAAAAAAAAGCCTTTCCCCCCCTACTAGTAGCTCCCCCCATGCTCACACACGTGAGTGAACATGTGCAAATGAAACTGAAACAAAATAGCAGGGGATGTTGTTTGATGAAGTGTTTGATGAAGTGTTTGGGGCGTTTTGTACAATGAGAACTTAATAATATCGCAGGGTTTTGTTCTTAACTTCTGACACTGAGTTAACCCTCCGAAATATAAAAAAAAAGGATACTTGTCATTTTGCTTTTTCAGGTTTTTCTCCTCTTCATTTCTTCCTAACACCATTCATTCTTTCTCTCTACATCCTCTCCTCCTCCCTTTCTTCCTTCCTTTTCCCACTTACTCAAGCCTTCTCTTCTCCTCTTCCTTTCCTTCCTTTATCCTCCTCCCTCCATCCATGTGTCTCTCTCCATTCCATTCATCCCCCCCCCCCTCCACCCCCATACCCCTCCACCACCACCACCACCACCCCCCCACCCACCTCCCCCGTTGGTACAGAGATGGAAGCTGGTCTGTCTAATTAGCTGTATGGTTTACCTTGGCTCAGTGGGGCCTGGCTGCCTTAGCCGGGTTTAAACAGGGAGATGGACGGGCTGAAACGCTGAAACCCTAGACTGTAATTAGAGACAGGCTCACTGAGGGCACACCACTGCTGACACAGAGCCTCTGTTCCACCACGCACACACACACACACACACACACTGACACACACACACACACACTTGGGAAAGCTTGGGAGGCACAGAAGCTCGTGGCAAACATACACACAAAATGCATGAAAACAAAAGGTGTGGGCTTTAAGTGCACCCATCCATCCAGGCACGGTCACTGGCATAAACACACACATACACACACATACACACACAGAGCTGGCATGCACTCACAGCCACAAACACACTCATGAGGCTCATGACCCACACACACACACATTGTACTGTATCGTCCGAAATATACATGAGCGCTCTCAATTTGGTTCCATCTCTCTTATTCCAACTCATATTTTTGCAGTTTATTTTACTGTGTTGCAGCAAGATGTCCCCAAACACAGTACCAATTATGTCTTTTCCCCTCACCTCATCTATTCTAGCCTGCTCTCCGCCACTCGTTCCTTTTTTTAACACTGTCTCTTGCTTCCCACCCCCCATCTCGTCCCATGATTTATTACTTCTTTCTCCTGATTTTAATTCTCCCTCTCTCTCCCTCTCTGTTACGATTGTATGCTTTGTGGTAGGCCCTATTTCTATTTTCTCCAGTTGGACAGATTAAAAAGACACGCCACCGCAAATCGGCCAAAGACAACACACACACACACACACACACACAGCCGATGCCACACACATGAGCGCACATGCACGGTTTGCAGCTGGTCTGATTGTGCTGGAAGTGTTGTGTTTATTCCTCCTCAAAGTTAACTTCATCAAAACAAGGAACAAAGAGACAGAGCCAATCAATGAAATTCATTAATGAAAACTGAAATGCATTTTATTCTTTCTAATTACACGCATTGTAGCTCATAATTGAGCGGGGTGTATCAGACTTGAGATTACTTCACACTTCTGTATGTGTGTGTGTGTGTGTGTGTGTATGCATGTGTGTGCGTTATTGTGATGTATGTGTGTTTTGCATGTGTGTGTGTGCAGGGAAGAGCAGTCACAGGCATACAAAAGAGAAAGAGATGGAGCTGAATGTAGAGGGAGAAAAAAAGTGATATCAAGAGAGGAGGACAGAGGGAGAGGGTAAAATGAGAGACAGACAGAGAGAAATATGAAGCAATGGATTCTATTGAATCTATCTTTCTCTGGTATTATACTGCCCCCTTCTGTTCAGGCACAGATCAGCATTTACTGTCAGTCAGCTGAGCTTGTGTGTGTGTGTGCACTGTATGACGAGACCTTCTGTCCCACGTCTTTTCGACACAACAGCCTTCACGCAAAACTTAACAGGACGCACCTCGTCAAGACGACAGTGTACAACTTTGATTTGAGTTCATAGTTTGACAGTATAAACTACATTTGGTTGGAGTTTATTGACTTCCCAAGGGAAAGATCTTGGCAGTGAGCTCAACAGCGAAAGACAAGAGTCATCACGGAGGAAAAATGTGTGAAGCCCAAAGCGAAATTGATTAGATTTTATTTTTCCCTCTATACTTCTTTTCTTTTTATCTGTCTAAAAATGTGGTGTTTTGTCACAAAATCATGTCAGTACAACAACCCTGCTGTTACATTTCATTGCTAAATTGGTGATTGTTGTTCTTGAGATTAAAGTGGACCGTTACAAAGAGAACATGTACTTACAGGTGTCACAGCGTTTTAATGTGTTGTGACAACAGCGAGGCACTGTCATCAACATTGTACATACGGAAAGTACAGACATCTTGTATTCTTTCAGGCATTGCTCACCCCCCAATCAAAGTAACGATGATTAAAGAAAAGGTAGATGCTGCGTATGTGTGTGTGTGTGTGTGTGTGTGTGTGATTTGCCATCTGGCCCTAACTGCCCCACAATAACAAATGTTCCAGCTTTCTGATTGGGCAATTAAAAGCAGCAGGGGCACTGTGTTGACGGGTGAGAGTGTGACATCCATCATCTGAAACAATCGGCCCCTACCAAGCAGAGGTGCGTGTGTTTGTGTGTGCGCATGCTATAGGCTCCTCAAACTACCTCAAGCCCCCTGTGTCTCTATAATAACTCCATGAAATCAAACACACAACTCCTTATTCCCAGGTGATGTTCAGTAGCCAGTGGCATCAAAAAAAAAAAAAAAAGAAATCAATAATGACCACTTGACCATAGCAGGAAATGCTTGGACCGAGTGCCAAGTAGGGAAGCAAACATATGTAGAAACCTCATGAAAAGACATCATTGGAGTCTGCTGGTTGCTGAACAGTCTTGTTTGCAAACGAGTGACATTTGGTTGCCAAAAAGGAAGCTCGGTCATCCAAATAAGATTTTGTACCGCAGTTACTTGATTTAACAAACTGCAATCCAAACAAATCAGAGAGACATGTTAAAGAAACATTTCTATCTCTGACATGATCATAATTAAAACACTTAAAGCTTGTCAAAAGTGTTCATCATTATTATTGTAAGTCTTACTGTGAATCGTCATTGAAATGTAAATCAGAAAGCTCAGAATCATAGTTCCAACCTGACTGAAAGAGTCAAAATCACTGCAAGGCAGTTTTTTTTTCTGTTAAGTTTTGTTCAGGATTCTATATATTCAATGTTTTTCAATAAAACATTATGTAACAATTCTCCTTCTACCCCCTCATACTGTATTATGACATGTTGTTTGAAACCAGATTCAATTATTGACAGATTCTGTCAATTATAGTCCGGAGTGAGCTAGCACTATGTGTCGAACCTGATCCCAGGACACATGAGTGACTATCATTACTCAGCAATCTGACAGGGTGACACTGAATACTGTACAACCAGTGACTGACACTCTACAGTTAGCTACATACCCAACTGGCTCATCAGTTGAAATTAGCCTACCTATCAAGCTACCTATCAAAAATCCAGTAGACAACTCTGGTTTGAAAGGTCCCAGCTCTTTCCCTCACATTGCAGTAAATGCAGCTCAACATTCTCCTTTGCTGGATTGTTATTTTATACTTTCAAAACATGTATTTTTCTGTTGGATTATGTTTGACTGCTTCCTGACAAGTTTTTTTTTCATTCAATACATTAATCACAGACCTGGCAACATCCAAACCTGAACCTTAATGGCACTAAAATGCCCAACGTAACGGTAAAAAATGTCCGGCCAACAGCCTTTGGACTACTGGCACAGAATCCTGTTACGTGTCAATAGACGGTAAATCATTGCAGTGGTTCCATAGCCATAGCCGTTGCCTATTAATAAATGCATTTTTGGAAAACCAATATCATTACTTCATATTTTTATGGTAATTGTATGAATCAGTCAGATTAGGGTTTTTTTCTTGGCCATTTTCACAGATTTTTGGCCCTGGTCATTTCTATGTCTTAGTTGTGGCAGTGTGTGAATATGCCATTTTTATTAACATATAAAAAATATATGTTGAGACATGCTGTCTGAGACACACACTGATGGCACAGTAAAAAAGACAGTAAAAAAGTATGTTAAAAAATGCTTTCAATACAATACCTTCCAGAGGTTGAGTATTAAAGAATAACAAATTAAGCTCACTTGATCATGCCAACCACTATGACTTAAAAAACAAACCATCACTGTAAGTTGATGTGTACTTATTATGGAAACAGTGAGTGAAGAGAAGTGCTTCCAGAAAAATAAACAGAAATAAGTCATATAAGCCAATATTACTAATTTGACAAGTTTTATGTGTCTCTTTGGTATGCAAAAGATGTACTATATTTAAAAAAGAAAAAAAAAATACCAGTGCTTCTGGTTCAGTGCGTATCCAAGCAGGACTTATACTTTCTGCTATGCAGAAATGAAGCTCAGTATCAAAGTGGAGCCTTAGTCTTAGCTGTTGATTGTCTAAGAGCATAATTAATACAGCAACTAATCCAACATGCCATCTTGCCAACCCAGAAATGTCCAATCACATTTACTGTTTCAGCTCGGGTTTGAAGCCGCTCAAAGCCTGAGTCCACAGCTGAGGAGCTTTGAGACCACTGAGTGAGGCACTAATCATGACACCATTAACTAAGAAAACACTGGGAATTAGTCAGATGAGGAAAAGTTGTGCTTTTCCTCAGAGCTTTTGTTTAGTTAATTCCCTGTTGACAGCCAAGTGCTCCACTTGCCTGGAGAAAAACTTCCTTGAGCAGGAAAGATTACTTTTTATCCCTAATTAAGGCAGCTTATTTGCATAGCTCACCAAGTCATAATATATGCTAATGTGCATTTACATTGGAGAGTGCTGCGTGCAGTTAATGTGGCCTAAATATGTCCATAAATATTATTTTTTATGTTATTTTAAGCCTTATCATGCATCTTTTATATGTTTTCTGTTTACTATTTCTCCTCATTGTGTTCTTAGACTGTTAGGTCTTGCTCAATTACACTTCAGTATAGATTACTTACAGCAAGTCACATGACATCTGCAATCAGAACATAACTCAAAACATAACTGCAATAATTGATGTTTTAGGTTTGAGGTCGATGTGGTTCGGGCAAAATGTAAATGCCGTTGAGTGTTTGGGATGAGGAGGATAGTCAGGCCAAAATGTGTGTGTGTGTACGTGTGTGTTTACTTTGCCAACAGACCATCTTGCAGACCAATCAACAACCGTAGAGAGAAGTTCCAAATAATACCATGAAATGAGAGGAAAAATATCACAATGTGTTGTGCCAAAGGGAATGAACATATCCTTATGATCAACAAATACGGCAGTAGGGCGGTGTTCGTAAGACGTGCCTCATGTCAGCAGGTATCTGCACTCATACATGAACAATTTGTGGTAAAGACACTAAATCCCTACCAGCTGAACTGTGGAAGGGGGCGGTTCAAGCCTTATATAAATGTAAAATATTATGAATTACACAGTAAATGCAGGTGAATATTGTCAAATTGCAAATAAAATCATTTTTTACTACAGTTTCAGCCAAAATATATAATAAATCTATTCTTTATCTATTACAAATTCAGCCAATAGCTGCATTATTTTTTTTTGGTCAGAATGGTGTTACAGCTCATCAAAATCACACTTGGGTTTAGAGGTTAAAGACAATATCCAATGAAGTCTTGCATTGGCATTAAAAAAAAAAACTTTCTCTGTGGTTTCAAATATGATACAAATTTCAAATCATAAAAAAATATTTCAACAAATCGTTATCATTGATTGACGACAGATACAGGGAACATTTGTAAGTGACATTTTAGGTGAGGCAATTGTATTTTTAAAATATTAACCAGGAAAATCAGGTCGAAAAAGGACATATAAAATATTCAATTCCTAACCAAAAAAGTTGACTCTCTTTAGCCTTCCAAAGGACATGTTTTATTCACTCAAATCCCGCTCCAGTCTTCTCTCTTGAACATACGATACTACTTCAAAAACAAAATGGGATGTACAGGTGGCAAAATGGTAAAGTCCCCTCGATCCATCATGTCAGAAACCTGGCACTCAGATCCTGGTAGCAGAATCTCATGCGATTCAACAAACACATCATATTGGTAACACATGGCTGCCTACACCCTTCCAGAGCCAACAGTCGAGCTAGCAGTGATAAGGACTGCAATACATGTAGAAAAAGGTGGAAAATTTATAAAAATAGATACAATTTTAAAAGAAAACGGGGGAGCACAGAACGGGTTGCTGATAGTAATTGACTCATCCTATTCATTCCTATGTCTCGATTCCAGCTGAAGTGAAGTGGATGCAAGGTCTATGATCTTTCCCTTCTCTTTGGTCATTTGCAAACCTCACTTATCTTTCCCTGAGTGATTTCATTTGGCTTTGAGTGGTTTTGAGAGGAGAATAACACCAGATGAGGCCAGCTTAAAAATTAGGTATCTCAGAATTTCATGTCCTTCTTATGGATATTAAGTGTAGTGATCTCAAACAAGCAAGGTTCTCTTCAGCTATTGCAAATGGTAAAAAGCTGGGGCCTACAGTTCTGTTTTTTTTTTACAGAAAGAAAGAGAAAAAAAAAGAGGAGGAGACAGAGAGCAGCAAATGCGGTACATGAAAACAATAAGCAATTTCCTTTCAATCTGAGGCCGTGTTAGAGCGGTTTTCTGGTAATTGGGTTTGCCTAAAAGATGGAGAGATTGAAGAATGCAGCAAAGATGATGGCGAGAGAAGAACTGGCCTTCATTTTATAGAGGATGGGGAGAGCAGCGCTAGGTTAGGAACTTCATTGTCCACGATGTGGAAAATTGTCTTTGGCTTCACCACAATCAACATAGATTACAAATAAGACAATAGAACAAAAACAGTAAATTGGGAGAGCTTGGAGTTCAATCATAGGCAATTTAAATACAGTTCAACAGGCCTATTACAAAAACTACAAGTCAAAGTCAAAAATTCCGCAAACAGACAAATGACAAGACAAATGTACAAATTCAGCGAGGGGTGAGGTAAGGGAGTGGCCCTGTATGATTGACTATTTATTTAATAATTTAACTACTTTGTTGTAGACATTTTTGGTGGCCTGTGGCAGTTTAAAGTGCCTTCTTGAGGGAAGCAATTCAAATTGTGGGCACAATGGATGGAACAGATCACTTGCTATGTCAAGAGCTTTCTTTTTGGTATTCAGTTCAAGCCTGCCTCTTAGTTGTATCTGTGGTTTCCCTGTGATTTTACTGGCCGTATTAACTACTCTTGACAGTTGCCCTTTACATTTGACATCCAAGTGTCCGCACCACATGACTATGTTAAAAGACAGGTTACTTTCCACCAGACTCTTGAAAATCATTTCACCCCAAAGTCAATAAGCTTTCTGAGTAGGTATAACCTCTGCATATCTTTTTTAGAAATATAATCTGTGTTATCTATAAAATTAGGTGGCTATATAAGTATAACCTTTTCAACAGGGTGCCCTCTGATTAGAGCTGCCGCAGTTACCGCATTATCAAGGTAACGCAATCGTGTCATGCCCACCACAGAGTCAAGCTGATCACTGCTCCACATCTGAGTGAGCGGCTCGAGTGATGGGGCATTAGTTATTCTCTCAGGCTTGACATAAAGAATGACGTGACGAATGACGTGCCGGCCAAATGCCAACTAATGTTCCTGCAGCAAAGTCAGCCTCTTAATGGCAACACTGGAATAAAGACAAGACATTTAAACTATAGAGGCTATAAAGAATAGACTCATACAGGAATAGTACATTTGAAAAGTTTACCTTATTGGTCCGAATATATGGGGTCATCTTATGTTTGCGGGCAATTATGTGTTCACACCATCAGATATTCTTTTTGGAGAATGGAGAAATGCTGCAATCTCTTGCAAGTCGGAAATTGATAGTCAGCATTCCTGACTTCCATTGTAAGCATCCCAGTGCATCTGCTGAGGAAAACATGGATGCCCACAGCAAACTGATGTTTGGAGGGCCATATATATGCAGGGTTTGACTGCAACCCCAACAACTTAGCACACTTTAAAAGAGGAGTAGGCTAGTACCGCACACTCGCAAAGACTTCTATCAAGCACAAATCAACTGAATGGCAATGGCAACTACAAAGTTGTCTTCTGGAGGGACGTTATATGATTAAAATACAGACTTTACCCTGCAATGTTCCCTTCATGTAGTAGGCTGATAAGAGCCATATCATCGGCGTATTTAAGTAAGCGAAAATCTGAGTGTTGGATTCTGAACTCATTGATGCACATTGAAAATAATAGAGGTGATAGAATGGTACCTTGGGGCACACCTGTATTAAAAATGGTCAGTTCTGACACATTGCCATTAGAGGACACTCTTTGCGGATGGTCAGACAGAAAATCACTGATCCGCAAAATGAGACGACCATTCACCCCTAGATCCAAAAGCCTTTGAAGGAGGATATGTATCTTACTAATTGTATTAAAAACTAAACTGAATAAATGAAACTATAGTATATAGTCAGTTTGAGATTCAGAGTCAGAAGTCAGAGTTGCATCATCACATTTTTTCATATGCAAACTGGAGGGGGTCAAGATGACAGGCCGCAGATGATGTTGGGTGCTTAGATAGAAGGAGCCAAAATAGTTGAGTGATAACACTTGCCAACTGGGGGGCACAATCTTTAAGCACTCATCCAGGTAGGTCACTGGGGCCCAGGGTCTTGTTTAGTTTAGTGCAGGCAAGGCTAAATGCAATTCTGTGCTCTGTAAGAACTAATGGAGCATATACAGGCGTTTTGGTGCACACCATCATCATCAAATCATTTGCAAAGGAAAGACTATTCAAATGAGTACCATTTCTGTTTCCTGCTCTTTCTGCCTATCTTAGAATTAAGCCCTTCCTATGTCTGCTTAGCATTAGCCATGCAAAACCTGCTCTCAACCTTGTCTTGGTATTTTAATTTTTCTCTTTGTTTTAGATCTGTATTCCATCCCTCTCTCCTGTTCTCTGACCAAATCAGTATCACCTTTAAGAAAAATGTTTTTTTTTCATACAGATAAAAGTTCATAGTGAGGAAGCATATTTGCCTGTGAATATGGAGTTGCATTGCCCAACTGTTATCCACAAAAATACATAGTCCACCTCCTATAGACTTATGTGATGTGAGTTCATTCCTGTCAGCCCTAATTGTGGTGTATTCCCTTAAAACAACATTTGTTGTGTCCACTTTGAGCTATGATTCTGTTAAACATATTAGATTGCTCCGTCTAAAGTCACAGTCATAATCAACTCTTGCCATCACTTCATCAATTTTGTTGTTCAGCGACTGCATCTGACAGAGTAATCACTGGCAAAGGAGGTCGACAGCTGTGTGTCGTGGAAGTTTCCGTAATAGAGATGGATTTCACAAAGAGAGAATTGTCATTAAGAGTTTAGTACACAATCACACAGTGTATGCGTACAGACTCAAAGTCTGTCTTAGTCGAAGAGCCAAGAATTCAGTGAAAACAGTCATCTTTATAGTGAAAGTTGCACACTCATAATGTTAAATCACTCAGCACCTTGTATTTAAGAGTTGCCCAATTGTTCATTCGTAACTTTTATCAATGTTTCTTCCATGGGTGGTTTATTCCTCTGCACCTGTCTGCTGGAAGTGTTTCTTCCTATCTGCTGAGAACTGCAAGTTGAACGCTTTCCCAGACATGGACATTACAATAGCACTGGAACTGCAACATACAATTATGCACAGGCACCAGATGCACTGTGTTTAGTGTTTGTAGCAAAAAAGCTAAATTACAACCAAAGAGATGGTTAGACAGAACAAGAGTTACACATCACATGCACAACACGTGAATCGTAAAAAATTCCATTACACCACGTCTGCAGAGTTTTTTCTCTTACACCTCCTCTCAGTCCTCGTTTTTTCTGGTTTAATCCATATTCTTGTCCTGGGATTCTTGATCAGGCCAGTGTAGTCATCTGATAGGTTGGATTTGAAAGCAGGCCGCTGATTTTTGCGTGAGGTTGGAGGGATAAGAGGTGCTTCCAGCTATAGGTGACTGTGCCATGCTTTGCTTGCCGCGATTAAGATGGCTACAAGACATATAGCCGCCTAAAAGAGTGGGAATCTCATTTCCAAGCAGCTCCGAGTAAATACCGAAGTTTACTTTGAACAGAATCATACGCAAAAAACATACATATCGACATGGAGCGTGAAGCGCAGGGTCAGCAGTAGAGCCGCACCCCCCCCCTCGAAGGAGGTGTGTAGTGTAGAACAACAGCCTACCGTTTTCTCCTCAAGTGCTCTCTCGTTTCATTACCCCTCCCTGTCCTCCTCCACTTCTCTGTCTGCCTACGAGTAGTGATTTGTGTGCAGTCCTGTAGCTTTTTGGTTTCAACACCAGGGGGTCTGAGCCACAGAGGGCAATGTGCATGCATCTGTGTATGCGCATGTCCATATCTACAACCAAGAGCATATGCGTGCACTCATGCCTGTGCATGCTTACACAGAAGCGTGACCGTGTGTCTATAAACTTTTCTGTTTTCACCCATGTGGCCGAGTTAGAGACCATATTCCATCTTCAAAACACACGGCAGCACCATCGAATGAGTCACCCCTTTCATCTGCTTCCATTGCTCTCGGTTACTCCAGCTTCCACGCCTTGCCTAATGGATTTTCAAATGCAGGTACACGATTTCTTTCAAGACTTGACAGGCATTTTCCTTTGTGTTTAGAGATGGGGATCAGGCACTGAGTGGTTCGCTGGTGATGGTGTTGTTGAAAGATTCTGCATACAGAGTAGAAACATTTTCCCTGAACTTGTTTGAAAAGGCCAAATGTGAGACTTCATGCACATTTTCGCATCTTGCCAAACAAAGGTAATAAAAGCAACTCTGAAATACTACTCTCTTTCTCTTTTGTGCAGTTTTTGTTTTTGTTTGTTTGTTTTGGAGTGTATTCTCATATTGAACAGTACAATATGTATCAAAGGTGTGTCAGATGGGACTGGAGGAGACTGTTCGGGATCTTAGGATGGTCCTGATGTCTCATCTGGAAATGTACTTTCTCAAAATGTAAATCGGTTAAAAAACATGGGAAAAAAAGCACAAAATATTACTAATGGGTAAAAAAAATGTTTCAAAATGTGGGTTCAAAGGCTTATAAATCCAAACAACAACAACAACATGCAACAAAAATGACCTTTAAGATATTATATAAAATAACTGTGGGGATTTTCACATTTCAGATTTAGATTGGACTGACCATAAAAAAAAAATTAAAAATCACATTATGCTGGAAAACTCAATTTTGCATTATCATACAGTGACATCTAGGATATGTGCAGACGTGCCATCATTGACTGTGAATATATCGTATGAAGCCATTATGGTCAGCACCAGACAAGCTGTGACAAGCTGACTTGCGGTGCCAAACTCATGTTATAACCTGGATGTAATTGACTGTGATTTCCAACTGCCCTCTCTGTGCCAGAACGGCAATGTCTTCTAATTAACTAGAGAGCCCTTACAGCCTGGTGCCACCTCCATTTGGTCCCCACTTGAAACGAGTGCCATGTCCTGAGGGTTCCTGTCAAACCTAGTGCTCTGTGAATGGTATGACATGTCCCTTCATATCTCCATTCATTTCTCTCTCTTTCTCTCTCTCTCTCTCTGACAACTATTTTCTCCTAATCATGCTCAGGAAGAAAACGAGAGTGTTTGGCTGGAAGGGAGAAAACAGACTTGCGTCTACTGTAACGTGTGCGTGTGATGAGACGGAGAGAAAAGCAAGCGAGGGAGCATGAGAGAGTGACCAAGTGAGCAAATGAGAGTGAGGGGGCAGAGAGAAAGAAAAAGAGAGAGTAAGAGAGGAGAAGACAGAGAGATGTTTCCTACGTCTGTCGTCTTATCTGTCTTGCTCTACACTCTGCTTCATTATCTGCCTGGCCTGAAGAGTGATGTCTTCCTAAACCGGCGCCGGAGCCTGCGGGCTGCCACCACCGCCGTCACACTTACTGCAGCACACACACATCCACTACATTGTTTATGACACACATATAAACACACGTACACACTGAGGCAATTAAAACCTTCAGAGCTTCTTAACGCGCACAGACAAAAAAAAAGAAACATTCAAAAAAAAAAAAAATGATTACAACATACGCCTCCTATACAGACTACAGTAAGGCTTACCCCTCACTGAAGGACAAAAGGCAGGGGAGCTGTCACCCTGATGCACGACTGGCTTGTGATAGAACAAGGAAAAAGAAAAATGAAGATAATGCACAGTACAGTATGTATAGTGAAGTGGCCGTCTAGCAGATAGGAGCAAGTCATTGTAATGAAATAACTAGATGGCAAAACCCCATTAATTGTGCTGAGGGCGAAGGGGTTTAATTGAGAACAAGGCTCGGGTCACTCTGAGAAAGGCTGTTCAACATTTTTATGAAGCCAGAACGGGGGGAAGAGATATTACAGAGATAGACAGTGGCGCTTTGCCTCATTTAAATGGCAAGTCAAACCTTATACAGCATTTATGAAGTCCAGCTGTTAGATGAATACCTTTAAAGCTTCCAAAGCTTTCGAATGTCCTGATCTGTGTTTAATAAATTTCACTTTGAGATTACAAGTCGACTCAGTAGCAATGACTTTTAGTAGCTGTAGTCTGGCAACACTGAGTCGACCCTTATTGGATGTATTGCGACACAGAATTGGCTTGGACTATAACATTTAGATTGTCAAGGTTTTTGGATCTGATGCAAAACTCAACATCCATCAAAAGACTACGAATACACACCACATGAATATAATTTGGATCTGTTTCTGGTCTCAGATGGATCTTGGACACTAGGAACCAAGTTGACAAGTCCACGTGACAAATTATGCACAAGACAAGGGGTGCAGGTGTAATAAATCTGATGTGTGTCAGAGACGGTGAAGTAAGATGTGGTGAAAGAGAAAGCTAAGGAAAGCTATTGATGGTGAGGAAGAAAAAAAAATAAAATGATCCATCCCCTGTTCTGACAAAAACACTGTGCCTGTATTGTGAAGAGTTGTGCGGTCTGCTATGTTGAAAGACAGAAAAAAAAGCACCTGGACTTTTTTTTTTTGCAAACAAATGTAAGAATACGAGGAATTTGACATAGGTTGTGATATTTATATTAGCATTGTGTGGTTAAGAGAGTAAAGCAACAACATAGAAGCAATACAGTTATAAAATGTTGGGCCTGACTTGGTTGTCAAAAACTTCTTTAAGTATGTAATGTAGAAATTCTTAGTGTAAATCGAACGAAGGTCTGTTGAACGTCTAAATTGTCAGTCTCTTCTTTTCATGTCACCTCTCCTTTAGCTTTTCTCCAATAGAACACAAACACCTTCAAGCCAGTGCATTACCTTTATGTTTGAATTAAACTTTGGAAAATTTGGGTTGTTTTTTTTTTTTTTAAACCATCACATAAATCTTGGACAACCTATAATTCTCACCAATCTTGTGACACTGAGAAAAACTGATGTTGGAACTTAAATTTAGCTGAAAGACTTTTGTCCTTTGCTGACAACTGACTCTTGGAAGTCCCCTCAATTACCCTTCACTAAAACCTGGATTTAAAGAAAGACATTTGTCACAAAACTGCAAAAACATCCCTCTAGAGCAGAAGTATTTAGTGTGTTTTGCTAAATCTCCATGCCACACCGCAGGATCCGTCAGCTGGTTTGAGGTGCATCACAATCAGGCTAATTGGACAGGTGTTTGCAAGCCATTATGATACTAAACCGTTGTGTCAGTAGAAGAGCCCCCAAAACAGCACGATACCCCCTGAAAACCAGCTGCAGGATTAGCTCGGTGGTTTAGATGGGAGGGAAAAGCTTTTACATGTCAGAGTTGAGAGAAATTAAGATGGGGGAGAGAGAAACACAGAGGAAGAGAGGGAGGGAGATTAAAGAAGAGTAGCACTCTCAGTGTGTGGTAAGCCACAGTCATCTCTTGTCAGCCACCCCTGGTGGGAGTTATGTACCCCACACAGAGAAACAGAGACTGACATTAACACTCCACTCATCCTCAAACAACTCTCATTTACCCAAAGAAATTAAAAAAAAATAGAGACAGAAAACAGCAGTAAACCAACACTTGCTCCTTTTACTTTTAATCTACACCAGAGAATGTTTGGCATTTTTGATTGATATATGACTTAAATGGTTAATCAATCAGCAAAAATGTCTATTTAGCATTTAAAACAATGCCTCATGATTTATTAGACCCTACAAGTGAAGCCTCAAGTCATATAGCATTCAACCTTAAGGGGTGAAAGGTCAAACTAGAAGGTAGAAGAATATTCCCAAGGGTTATAAGCTGACCAGCTACCTGTAAACAGAGAGAGAGAGAGAGAGAGAGAGAGAGAGAGAGAGAGAGAGAGACAATGATGCCTTTCTCCATCAGTTATTGGATGAGACACACAAGCCTGGAGTGAGGCACTCAATGAATAGATCCTTATTGATTTCACCTAAACGGCATGTACTGTAGGGCCAATTCAGCCTCTCAACAACTCACTCATGCTACATCTCCCCTACAAGCAACTAACCCCTACCACCAACACACACACACACACACACACAGTTTCAATCTTTAATGCACCACATGCACATACACACAGTGTGAAAAGCCCTCTCCCTGCCACTCCAAGCTCTTCTAAATGGCCGTATGAAGTAGGGTGAGGCTCTCCACACATCTAGCAACAGTGGTGGAAACAGCAAAATATCCCCTCATTGATCGGTTGACAGCACCCAAAGGTCAACAAGGCAGCGTTCTCTGCAGGCTGAATGGCCCCGCATCAAGTCCTGTTGGCAACCGATGTGCTAGTGAGAAACTCTCAGTACTTGAATGAGATGAGCTTATAGCTGGTGAGCAATTTCAGGCATTGTGGTGAAAAAGAGAGATACTATTTTTTTTCTGTTTTCCTTTTTTCCTTTATTCATGAGTCCAGTTTGTTTGCTAAACTGTTCCCAGTTTGAGTTTTGGCTTTTTTGATTTTATTTCAATTTTTCATTTTATGGACTAGCTTTAACTGGATTAGTGATCACATGAATAATAGTAACCTCTGATTATTTTTCCTGTTCAAGACCTACAGTGCCTTAACAAATTATACTCTATTATTATGTTCAATCTTTCAACTATTGTCCTGATTAGTTGCTTAAAATGGTAAAAAAAAAAAAAAAAAAAAAAAAAAAGGATGATCACTGACTTCAAGTGTCTTGTTTTGTCCCTAATGCTCAGTTTACTGTCATAGATTAAAGAAACTACAAACATTCACATTTAAGAAGCTGGAACCACAAAACTTTAGTGTCTTTTCTTTAAAAAAATTACTCCAAACTGAACTTACAAAACAAGTTATTTGAACCTAAATACGCACTGACCCAAAACAGTAAAAACCTTTCATAACCAATGAAAACACAGAAATGTTTTGCATCAAAAGTTTGCCTTTTTATATCTCATCTCTCTCACTTCTCTCTCAATTTCTTCTCCCGATTCATCTCTCCTTCTTTTGTTTTCCTCTCAACATCTCTCCCCCACACCTCCCACAGTCCACACTCTCTGTGACTATACAGACTTTGTAGCAGGTAGAAGGAGTCAGAGGATAATTTTGCATTGCTTTTATGATGGCTAGTCTGTACAAATCAAAGGAATGTTTGTGATAGAGCTACCCAGCTTGAAATCAATCTAAAAATCACAGTGGGATTCCAGACTACCCAATCTTAGTCGGCACACACCCCACCTGGTTTTGTGTTTGTACGCTTATGCGTGCAAGTGCATGTAGAAAAACACTTTATGTGCACTCACTATTTTTTTTTTTTTTTCTTTTCAGGGGGACAGAATAATACCCCCCCAAACGCAATTTCATGTATAACAAAGTTTACAATCTTCTTCTTCAGTATCAAGTCAAACCACAGTCGACAAAATCAAGCGGTAATATTAGTGCAGGAGAGTTTACAAAGTGAGTAATACAATTTGGCTTATGTTTGAGGAATGAGTGATGCTGGAAATTTGTAATGATGTGTTTGGATATTGGCAGAGTAATGACGTTGCCATCATATCACTTTTCTGCATGCAAGAGTCACTTCTTTGCTATTTCTTTTTCTTTTTTTTTCTTTGCCTGGGAAATTAAGATGTTTTCCTTTTCAGACTACAGAAGACTCCAAATTGTGTCTATGTCCTTACACATAGAGCTCATGTTAATTTACGGTACCATGGTTGCCATTGTGTATGAGCACTTATCATTAAAATGACCCAACATGTAATATCAGCATAAGAGATGTCAATCTTTTTTTATTTTTTTTTTTTATGTTTGTGCGAGTGGAACCTCGAGCCATTTCCTGAGTCATTCGCTTCACTTTCATGGCTACGTGACCAGAGTCGGTGCAATTTGTTATTGTTATTCTATCTACTGCTGAAATACACTTTAATGTGTGCGACACGACCCACACACACACACACACTCACATAAAGAATATACAGTATATACCAAGGAAAGAACAATGTAATTGATATTAAAAAGGATTGCACATGATTTCATGGAGTTTGTGAGAAAAAAAAAAAAAAAAAAACAAGATGCCGATCCAGGAGGCAATGATGAGCTGGGAGCTTTGGATATCTTACAGCTCTATCAGCTCATGATGTTCTGCATATTTAGGGAAGGTAGTTATAATATCTTCATAATTTTCAAATGAGTAATGTGTAATCACGCGCCCTGCAAGCTGCTTTTGTTCAGGTTTTAGCAGATGAACATTTGACATCTAATTCACCATTTCTTCATGGATTTAGATTTCATGGATTCCCAGGATGCATTCATTTCTTTGTGTGAATGTGTGAGTACGTGCAAGGGTATCTGTGCATTGTGTACAGTGTGTGTGTGTGTGTGTGTGTGTGTGTGTGTGTGTGCGTGTGTATGCATGTATGTGTGTCACTAGGGTAATTAGGAATACGAGGGAGGGAGAGATCAAAGGAGGCACTTTGTGTGTGTGTGTGTGTGTGTGTGTGGTTGTGTGTGTGGTTGTGTGTGTGTGTGTGTGTGTGTGTGTGTGTGTGTGTGTGTGTGTGTGTGTGTGATGATCTCCTCCAAGCTTTGATGCTGTAAGCTCCGCCGGTTAATGTACTACGGATAAAAATACTACACCATGTAATCTGGCATTTATCCCTCGAGAGCAGAAGCCCAAAATGTGACACATGTCAAGAGGAAGGAGGTAGGGAAGGGGAGAAGAAGAACAAGCAGGGGGGAGAAGAGGAGGAGTAATGGAGGTAAGAGACCTAGAGACTAAGTTTCTTCTTCTGCTTTGAGATGATTCAAAGATTGTCAGAGATTCATAACTGAAAAGTGCCGAATGGTTCCCATTAATTATTAGAAATTAATTCAGGACAGTAGTAGACAAAGCTCCTCAGAGATGCATGATAAGTGCACTGAAGTCTGCATCACAGACAAGAAGGAGCCAGGCCCTAAATTTAGTGACAGTATTTTCACATTTTGTATCTCTAATGTTAATTAGAAGGCATGGCATGAGTTTTGACATACATCCATTCAGGTATTCATCAAAAATAACCGCTAAGAAATTTCTAATTCAGCCAGTACCACTAATTAATATTTGTGAATTCAACCAATCACATTTTTTACACAAAAAGACTTTGTAAGCAAGAAACAAGAATGAGAATAATCTTACTTTCTGCTCATTTATTTTCTACATTTTTTTCCCCCATCAGCCTATGTCTACCTTAACTGATGTTGGATGGCTATTTTGCACCACTTTTTTAGCCCTGACGCAGCCTGATAAAACTATTTCTGCAGGTGTCTCGGGTGAAGCAGCCCCACAGAAACAACAAACCGTGAAGGCGTCATGAAGACAAGCAGTCGTATTCCAGAATGCTGGGGAACAGGATACTGAACAGACGCATTGCAGGCTGTGTCACCTGTGTAAACCTGCATCCTATCAGTGTCTGTGTGTCAGTGGATGCGAAGTGTATACTTCAGCAACATTTTTCCACATTAACCAGGCTTCCGAAATTGCTACATTAGGTTGAAAACTGCATTTGAAGCTACGCATTTTGTTAAGAGGGTCCAAATCCTGTCTAGTCCCTCCTTCAAACAGACACTCAGACATAGATATTACACAAAGGAGTACAGAACGCTATAGAAAACAGGAAACCTTTAAAGAACAGAAAGCCAATGCTTATGTGAGTAGCCACAGATCCACACAGAAACAGTGATAAGTAAGCTGAGAGACATCTGAGATGAGAAAGAAACTCACTGTGCTTGCTCTTAATAGCCACCACAGCACAACACAAGCATGCAAATGTGATCAAATGATCCTTCAAGGAAGAGTAACGTTAGCCAATAAACTAAGCTATGTCAAAAACAGTATGATGACAGTCTGGTCCTCCCAGATAACCATGTTAAAAGAGTGAAAGATAAACAGAAAAACAGCCAGTCAACTAAACTGAGGGGAAAGAAAAAAAGGGAAAAGACTGAAGGCATTACAAGCCAAGAAAACAGCAAATGTGACTAACAGTACTTGACAAACAAGCTAACACACGCTTAGCTTAGTATATTGCAAACCTATTTAGCAGCATGGCCTAGCAATGTATTTATTAACTTATTATTTAAAAAAAAATTCACAAGAAGGCTCCTTACCTTTTAGTAGTCTTAACTTCTGGATATTCTTCCTTTCAGGTCAGTAAAATCCACCTTTCAGATGAAACCACAGCCATGGTCACATGTTGTTTAGCTTGAATTTGGTGTTGACATCAGCTGAAGCATAGTTAGTTTCAGTAAATGTTTGTATTTTTCGCGTGTTTTCCCGTTTATTTTTCTCCTCTTCGTGTTGTTGTTTTGTTTTTTTGGCGCCCTTAAAGTTAAAACATCTTTAATGATCCGTAAAGGTAAATCGAGAGGCCTTTTTTTCATTTCAGACGTTTGTTTTTTTTGGTGTTATTGTAACTGATGTAACTTAGCTACATTAATCACTGCTGCGAGCCATTAAATGTGCGTCATGCTAGTGAGCAGCATGAAGGTCTGAAATAGAACTTTTACACTGCAGGCATTTTTAAAATGCACAGGTGCAATTCATAACATTCATGATGGCTGAATCCCATTTAGTTTCTCCAAATTCAATAACTTATATTACATGATGGACCACCAGTGTGACCTGTTTGGACACTTGAATGGAACTGGGCCATTGTATTATTAGTTTGACCCGACTTTTTTGCTTAGGAAGTTTCCTAACTGAGTGAAATGACCCGGAAGTATCTAAATGGCAACCATGATAAGCGCTGGTCGAATTCTCTAAATACTAAGGAAAGATGCTTCAATGCTTCCTTCCTAATCTCCTTTAGCATAGGGTACACCTGACGATACTTTATGAAAGGAAAGGAGATAATCTCATCCCATAATTCCTCGCGGCAGCAAGCGACGCACCATTCAAAAACTCAAAGTGATTAGATAGATCAATGAAATTATGCTGCTGTGCCTCGTGCGTGAATGTCTTATTGGGAAAACGTACTTATCGTTTCTGCTGCGGTTGGGTGGGTGTATGTGATCACTGCAGGTATTTAATATTTTTTTTATTATATATTTACTAAGTACTCGCAGGGATCACCGCCATGAAGAGAGACTCCGTGCGCATTTACGCACCAGGCACAGCAGCATAACTTTATTATTCAGCTCACCAGACACGCTGTTTCTTCACACGAAAAGCGGCAACAAAATAATGCTTTGCATGTTTGTTGATCCTGTTATCAAACGAGTTGAACAGAGCTTTGGACGGAAGGAACACAGCCTGTATCAACCAGAACAACTTTAAAACACAAACAAGTCAACATTTCAAGGTGTTTGAGTTGTATGTGGTGATTCTTTAGCTATTAAATGTATTATAGACCAATAACAGATCATAATCGACATATTAACCATAACACAGAAGTCTGTCTTTCAAGAACAAAGGGATATGGGACGTTTTTAGTAAGATGATGTTTTTAATTCAACATGTTTGCAACTTATGAATCATGATATGTACAGGAGTAGATGAGTAAGCCTAACATGTGATGTCTATCTTACATATATTTAACATGTATTTGTTTTTTTTATTTTATTAGGCTAGTTTTGTGACTGCCCGCCTAAAGGCTATTCTTTTTTTTTAAATTCAATTCTGACCTTTTTAATGAGGTTAATTTTTTACCGTGCTGTTCACGTTTCTACAGCCTGCATAAAATAACACGATAAGAAAGACTAGTGCGAAGCGTCTAAGATGCGCATTTTGTAGTCCATTGTAGTTTCACCACAGCAGACTAACCGTCAATAAAATCCGCCGTCGCGTAATTACGTAGCCCAGTGTAAGTGCAGTCGGATTCTCTCAGCACCGCAGTTGTCTTTTCCTAAGTCCTCGTGACTTCTCCTTCACACCTTTCCTTCTTTCCTTGACCTCGTGACGTTTTCCATCGAGGTCAAGGAAAAGTGTTTAGAGAAATAGGAGGGACTTTTGACCGCAGCCCACTGCTGCTATAATTTACTTATTTAATTACACTCGTGCTTTTCCTGCTATGACTTTGTGTTTTGAAATGGATTATAAAGCAAAGCAATCAAGACAGATGTAAAACTGAAGAACTTCGGGTCTTCTTTTGCAGAAGACATTTTGATCTTCATGAGATTACCTGATTAAACAAAGGTAAAACCAAATTTAACTGTTTTATAATTTGTTCTATATTTATGTTATATCAGCTAGGGGCTTTTGACTGCAGCCCTTGCTTGCCCATGCATAATATCTAAACATTGTTATGATAAGAAAAGTTGAAGCTATACTTTTGTTAATCTCAGCAGGGAAATTCATTGTAATTCAACTATTTCTCTGTTTAGGAGCACTGGGCAACCAAATGATATCACCTGGGGAACCAATCCAAGTCTGAGGCCAGGGCCAGGATTATCCCTCCGATCTAACAAGCATGTGTCCTTTGGGGTGAACGGAAGCCAAGAGAAACCTTCACAAATATGGTGAGTAACATTCAAACTCAAAAAGGCCCTCGCAGGCTTTAAACTCAAACCCCTCTCACTGTCAGGCAGCGTTAACCCAGAGCCCCTGTGACGCCTAATGTAATTTTGTGAATTTTGCAGCAACTCATGAAAGATTTTAGAAACCGCACCTGCCTGAGCACAGCTGTTATTTCCATTCAGAAGCATTTAACTATACTACTCTAAGAAACGAAAATAAATACTTTATAATAATTTTTGGATTGCCTTCCAGTTTGCATACAATGAATCTTTTCCTCCGAGATGTAATGACAAACACTTGTTAGCAATGTACATAATGTCATAAAGTCAGCAGCAACTATTACATCAAATTCAAACTGAATGACAGTGTTGCTGAATAGATATTCTCATCCAGCAGGGCAAAATAGACCACGTTTAAAAAATGTTGGCAGGCAAATAAATGAGCATGGAAGTCTATCTACCTGAGATAGAGAGCTCCTGCGCTAATGAATAAGAGGGAAATGAGTGAAAGAGTGCGTGAGTGAGCGAGACAGCTAATGTGTGGGTGTGTGAGGTAGCGAGTGTGTGACTGAGCGTGAACAAGGAAGGGAGAGTGAGCTTCCTCAGAGTTACCTATCAGGGACAGGAGAAGAAGATAGTTAGGCGTGAAGAGTCAAGCCCATAGTCAGTAGGCCCTAATTGAGCGCTTCTCCTTCGTTCTCCGCTTGCTACTGACACATCACCCCGGGGTTTATTGGGAGAACGCCAGCTTGACGTCACGTTGAAAAGGAGAGCGATGGATGAGAAGGGGAGCAGAGGACGATGCTTGTCGTTTTTCCTTCCCTGGGTTCTCGCCCCCCCCCCAGCCTTTGCAACTTAAGGCTGATATTTCTGGAACTTTTGAAAAACTGAAGTTGCCATCTCAGCTTTTTTCTTAAACACTGCAAATGGTCATCACCTGAAAGCTAGAGTGGCACACTTGTGACCACAAAAAAGCTTGATCAAATACCTGGACATACTGGGAAAATCTGGGCTCCAGAGATGGAGGAATACTGCTCTTGAGGAAGGCAATTTCAAATTATATGAATGTGTAGTACCTGAATGGAATCGAGTCATATTTACCTGTTCCTTTCCCAGACTGCGATATTTATAGTTTCATCCTTTCTGTCTTGTGGCCATTTTTTGTTATGATGAGGGATTAGGTCTAATGCTCATGTCTAAATATTTCTTTGTTAGCTCTTTGCTGGTCAGACCACCGGTGAAGATAAATACAGCCTTTGAGTCCAGTAATGTGGCATGACTTGTTTTAGGTCGCCAAAATAGACTTTATTTTGATTTTCCCACTTGGGTCCATGTAGCACATGTCATCAAAACTGTGAATGAACATCTTCTGAGTTGACCTTTGAATACTCCACTTTGAGGAATGGAAGTGAAAAGAAAAGAGAAAAAGATGAAGTGCTAAAAGGATCTTGACTCTTTCATTTATTCAAAGTTATTAGCAAACTAATGGCTGAGAATTAGGATTGATTTAAATGGCAGTAACTCAGCTGATCATTAAAAAAAAGTAAAATTTAACTTTAAGAGGAAATGTTGCATTCATTATACTGGAAGCTGAGAAGAGTGCTCTGTGTTGTAAAAAATGTGTAATAAGCAGCACAGCCTCTTGAAGAAAAAAGACAAAAAGTGGACTTTAAATGAATGAATTAATCTTTTTCAATTCACATTTAAAGAACTTTAATACATTTCTGTCATTTTGCACCTATGGAATAAAATCTGTTGAATACAAAAGCTAAATATATCAAAAAAAGAGATTTTGTCAGACCATTTGGGCAATGAGAAGCAGGTGGAGTGCAGAGTAAGGTTGAGAGGTGTGCGCACATGCACACTCACACACCCACATACATACACACACACACACACACACAAACTGCTTTGTTCCCCCGGGTAGACCATGGAGCCGTCAAAACCACTCTGATTCTGAATTAGCTCTGATTGGCTGTCATTGCAGTGTGTCCCACACAGCTGAGACCACTCAAAACCACATACACACACACACACACACACACACACACACAGACATACACACTCATACACAGTTTTATGGTCTGGGCATCATGTTTCACTAAACTGCTGAGTTCTCTAGGCTGTAACTAGGGCTGTTTTAGAGCTGTGGTTGAGTATAAATGTGCATGTGTGTGTGTCCGTGTGTATGTGTGTTCACATCTGTCTCTTTGACTGCAGTGAATGTAGGTACCAGTGTATTCAAATTTTCAGATGGTGGGGGAATAGCTATTATTGTTTTGTTTTTTTTATTTGAAATATTGTCTAAAAGTGTGTGTGCTGTAAATATGTTGACATTTTGATATTCAAGGGTACAAAAAACTACAAATACATTCCCTGCTACATACAGTATATATTTTGTGAAAGAATCCCATGTGTATTTTCCACCACAGATCGGTATTGTTATTCTATTCCTGGCATCCTTGTGGTCTGACTGAAAAGTTCTGTGCTATTTTCAATCATTTCAGTATCAAATGGGCTGAGTGTGACCCATGTGAAAATAGTGTGAGAAAGTGCTGCTATTTGCAGAAATGTACAGTACATGTATGAATGTATTAACAAAAGCCTGATTAAAACCAGCAGAATGTTCCAGTATTATCTCCATAGAGTATATTTGCTCACATATGTTGCCAGAAAGATCAGTTTTACAAACTCTGACAAAGAATAAAAGGAAGTACTTGTTTCAACATTCTTCTATTCATCTATTTAATTAAGAAATTATACAGGTTTTGCATAAATGTCACTCTGATGCCACAAGCATGCATGCTAAGTAAAACGTGGGTCCAAAAAAAGCAGACCCACCCATCTCTAGAGGGAAACACAGTGCCAGAAAAGACTTGTGTGGCTAAATCAGTGGGGTTTTACCAGTCTTGCTAGCTCAGTTTGGGTTGGATGTCCATCCAACAAGCCTACGTCTCTGGTTACAAATGTGTCTCAGTAAGCATCATTCTTGTTCCCAAAAGTCGAGTTGGTGGGAGCAGCAAAAATAAGCAAAAGAGAAAGCGGGAGGAGGTGTAAAAAGACGAATTATATTAAAATTTTCAGACCAAAGCTGGATTCCATCTATAGAGGCCTCGAGATCAAGTTTCTATGCTAACAGCAGCCCATTTAATCACAAGTATGTGGTTAAAAACAGAAAGCAGAATTCTCTCAGAAACAGACACCCATGCGCACGCACACACAGTCACATGCGTAAACACACACATGAACTTACTTGGACATGCATATGTATTTGTGTGTATATGTTGAGGACAAAATCCTACACATAGAGTCTCTGTGATCTCTGCGAGAGAAAAAAAGTTCTCCAGTACAGTGTATCGCTTACTCAATCTTTATTGGTGGTACATGAGCCCTCTCCAGTGGTGACACACAAGACTGCACTGGTGATATCTAAGAAAACACTTTACCTTAAATAGTTCATACTGCACAAGTTGTGTAAGGATACTTTAGGAATGGTATACATTTGTTCAGTAATAGGACATTAGGGTGTATCTCTTAGATTAGGCATCTTTAAACTGAGTACTTTCTGTAACATTTCCTGCCTCCCATGCATCTCCCATAAACCACTATAAAAAGTCTGAGGCTGAGCAAGGACTCATATATTATTCTAGTTATTGAGGGGGTTCAAAGTTCTGCTTTTATGGTTGCTATCAGAGCTCTTTTAGACAGAATTATGATTTAAGCAAACATGTACAGTAACATCTCAGTTGGCACTTCAAGCTATTTTTCAACCCTGAGAACTCAAGTTGAGCTGAGTGCCAACATCAACATATTAACCATGACCATGAAAACAGAAAGGAATCCCCATGGTGGACATGATGAACCCTAGCAAATGGTTTAAACAGACAAATAAGGGACAAAGTAGCATCTCCATCAAAGTCCTGGGAAAATGTTGAGGAATGTGGAATTTGTGCTTATTTTTAGGCATGCTCGTGGCATAGCTCAGGGGATGGCAATGTCCGCCTGTTTGTCAGTCCACTACTTTGACCCAGACTGAAATATAGTACCTCAACAACTATCAGATGGATTGCCATGACATTTTGTACACACATTTCTGATCCCCAGGGGATGAATCCTAGTGACTCTGGTGATCCTCTGACTTTTCCTCTAGCGCCACCATGAGGTTGACATTTGGGGTTGAGAGTGAAATATATTTGTATATGATGGATGAAATTTTCTACAGATATTCAAGTTCCCTTGAGGTTTTGTTAACAACTTTGGTGAGCTCTGGATTTTCCTTCAGCACCAACAACAGTTCAAAGTTTTCTTTCAGTGAAATAGCATCTACCTAATGGATTGGCACCACATATTGTACAGATTTATGGTTCTGAGACAATGTACTCTAATGACTTTGATAATCCCCTGATTTAGCACCACCATGAGGCGCCATCAACAAGGTAAAGGTTCTGTTTGTCCTATAATCAAATATCTGTAATAACATGCTGACATTATCATTTAGCTCAAAGCTGTGCTTATGTACAGTATAACAGAGCCGCTGTAACATGGCTGTATAGTCTTGTTAAAACCCTGCTCCCCCCGCAATGTTAGTGACACTATTTAAACTAATGGTTTAAATATAATCAGCTATCGGACAGAATCTGTATGCTAGCATTTAAATGCACTGTAAGCCCCACTTAGTCTCGATTAACATTAATTTGGGATGGATGCAATACTTTGTATTGATAAGACTAGCAAGGGTAAAGTTTGGACTTCTTGATGGTGGAGACAAAATGCAACGTCTTATTTGCTGTGTGGTCAAACAGAAACTAAACTGAAAACGTATTTGTTTTTCTTTTTAATTTTAGTTCCTTAAGCATAAAATTACTCAGTCATAAAACACAGTCTGGCATAGAAGAAATGACCTCACACAGATGACACCAGACTGCCATAGTTTCAGGTCTCTTTCCACCACACAAGCAACCCTTGCAAAATTGGAGACAAGGCTCTCTTAAGAAGCACTTTTTTGAGCAAAGCTTACCCAAGGCACCAATTATAGTTTGAACAACTAGTGTTTTTCATGTCAACTAGGACAACACTTGCATTCAAATGACAGATTGGTTAAAAAATCCAATCCACACTTCAAACCACCTTGGTTCATGAAATGTAAGGAGCAGCACAGCCTCTAAGGGCACTAGCAAGGATTTCCAACACTTAGAGGCTTGTGCTTTGTTATTAGGGTTGATGTAATTTACAGTTTAAGACACATAAAAATGTTTGTTCTCTGGAGAGAGAGTCACACAGTCTCTTAAACTTGATTACTTTGTTTTCAGAAGCTGTTGTTCCCTCTGCAACTGTGAACCCAGTTTTTGTCTTGTTACTGTAAAATGACCTACATCCCACTAGAGGTCACTGTTGGTGAGGTTCAACATCAACCTGCTACACATTTGGTTTAAACCAATCATGTAGTGCAGTGTAGTATGGGTGTAGTGGGACTCTTGTGGCCTTCAGCAGTCATGGGTGGTTACCCACTGAACACAGCAAACAGATGTAGGCATTAAACATTTTAAAGCACCAGATTGCTCCTTCCCTGAATGACAATGTCAACAAAGTATTTTCAAAACACATCCAGCATGCTGAGAGTAATATATTTCTTTCCATGTCTATGTATTAACATATCAAAATGGAGCCTATAAACTCATACTTCAGTCATTGGTGCATTTTTTTGTGTTTGTGTGATAGCTGACAGACATTAAAAAAAAACCCTCCATAATCTATGCCTCTCTAACCTCACAGCATGCAGTGCAGTTTTGTATGAAAAGTAAAAAAGTTCAGTTCAGACTAATTTAGTTAATATTTGATAGCCACTACTTACAGAATGTCTAGGAGAACAGAGATCATTGCTGCTGTGGAAAACATCTTTCATCACTTAAAACATACTTTAATCTTAAATTCGATAAGTAAGGAATTAAGCTTCATTTACTCTGACTCTGAGAGGAAGTCATAATGAAAGCAAAGAATTTGACCAGAGCTACATAGTATTATTCTGGTCAGCTGCTGCTTGGTTTTGGATAAGTCCTCCTAATTTTGTTACTTTATCTTGAGTCTGTTTATCTTGGGTGGGGGGGGGGGGTGACTGAAACAGTATCAGAATATAGATTATAATTATATGTTAATGTAATTATATGATGTGTAGTCATGTCATTGGATTATGAAGCCAAAACATCATTATTTGTTGCATATTTTCTAAACATTCTCCCTGCAAATCACATGCTATGAGGGACTCAAATGTACCCAACAAGCTGGAACTAACCATAGGATTAGGGACCATGCAAAGCAGAAGGAATTCCAATGGGAGAACCAGGCAAAATAGATTACGTCTGTCCTTCTCTCTCTGGCACACATATACATGCACTCAACATCGGAAGTTGAACTTATTGGTTTGTTGTTAATGTGTGTTAATGTGGTTTTTTGCTTGACATTATCCTAACGTACTTTTCAGCCATTTAAGTTAAGCGACAACCATTTCCGCTCACACTTCCTTCCTTCATTAAACCACATTCATAAAACACTTGCCCACCCAGTTTCATACTATCTGCAGCAATTCAGCTGATTATGTTTGATTATCAGTTGACATATTTTTATGCTTTGAAATGAACTTTTTCTCTCTTCATCAGTTATGGGTTTGTCACATGACATAAACACTCTCTGCTTTGTTTTCAGTGGAAAGCTTGTGCGCTGATGTCACATGCATCTCTACACTGTAGATTCTGTGTCAACTTTATGAACACAGAACACTAGCATTTAATTGAGCACTTACAAAATTTAGATAAAATTACTCTTTATAATTTATTTGTACTTTTAATAATAGCTTGCATTAAAACTGAATTAAATGTGAACATATTTGGGCAAATCTTGGTTCTGACTTATTTTTGTCAGTTCTATAAAATATATGGATGCACAACAAAATGAAAAACGTGGTTTTAGAAATTCCCCAGTCTGAAATTGTATACAAAAGCAAACTCCAAACTGTCTGAAGGGAAGATAGACCTTTCAATCACACTGAAACTGACATACTTCCTCTATGTCACAGCACACCCTTTCAGTTGCTAAATTTGTGAAACCTACCAATCTACATAAGAAAACTATAAACTTATCTGTATAAAGGCTTAATGATTCATCTACCAATGTGAACTTTGAATATCTCCATCGCTTTATGCATAGGCAGATTCTTGTGGTTTCATTTTGTACTACAGATTCTTAACACACATTTCTAATGTTTGTCTGCCTAACCTGCCTCTAGTGAATTGGATTATTGCAATGGACTTTCATGTCCAGTATTGCAATATAATATTTGCCAAGTGGGACACCTGAGACGCAGATTTCCAGTTAAGTTGGGTGTGTTCTGTGTAAGTAACACCCTTGCTCTTTGTCTTCATTCACGTAGGACCAGTTTCCTCATTTGTCGATGGCACACCCCTAACTGCCTCAGCGACGAGTTTGTCTGCACATAAATAGGAAGTCTACTGCAGTATGCAGGATACTTATCAGTTACATTCCAGAAGAGAAATTTGCTTGAGGCGGAAATAGCCACAGTCTTGTTCTACTTAAAAGGGGACAACCCCTGTCTTACAAGCAGCAGTCTTTTTTTAAGGGCCTGGTCCTTGTTTCAGCACCTCGTTGATAGCCCAGATTTGAAGAATCTGGCTGAGGACGTGTTTTCAGGATTGGCAGTGCCTGCTTCTTTCTTTGAAGACTTCTTTAAAGGTTGTAGGTAACTTGCTGTTCTGTTAGGTTCTATGAAGTTTCTATTAAGTTTGAGTAGTTAAGAGAATCAGCACCTTCAATTACACACCAGTAGAGGGCCCAGTTTGACAACATACCAGTAAGTATTATTCTTTCTCTACTATTTATAATAGTAATAGTGTATTTTTCAGTGACCTTTTTAACCAACAATGAAGTCATTTCTTTCTTAGTACAAATTGTTTTGTTTTGCATACATCAACATCGGTATAAAAGCAATTGTGGATACCATACAAATTAAAGGATAATATGATAGTATTGTAGATAAACTTACACAGTAATACACTGTCAACTTAACCCGTGATGACATTCTGAGTCATTTAGGAGGAAACATGTTTTTAAAATCATGATTAATTATTAACAACAGGTGTGAGACCCAACCTGACCATCTGACTTGAACAAGGAAGCTGCTCAAAGAAAATGAAAACCTGTCCGGTTGCTCTTGTGTTTCGTCACCTTTGACTTGCAAAGAGAAATGCAGGTATCGCAGCTTGAGGACAGCCATTGAGTGTGTACTCAACTTCAAGGATAGCAAAAATGCTGAAAAAACTCTTTAACTTCCTGGCAATATTTGCTTTCTTGAGTGTGGCATGTCTGGTTGTACTTTTGTTCTACAGAAAAGATAGCACTATTGCTTTTCTTACTAAGCCATATCTTAAAGCAAATGGAAATAACACTATTTCCTGGATGATAAAAGAACGTATGCAAGAGCTATGGGAAATGAAGGCTGAAGAACCAAAAGCCAGCAAAGAGACAACACAGATACCAGACACTACCAAGAAAAGTTTGGAACCCTGCCCTGACATCTCTCCAAATCTTTTGGGTCCTGTCAATGTGGAGTTTAATTACAAACGGACTATGGATGAGGTGAAAAAGGAGGTTGGTGGTCCTCTTCTGGAAGGAGGACGTTACAAGCCAACAGACTGTATCTCACAACACAAGGTAGGTGAAAGATTTGCAGTGGTCATGTGTTTGCTTGGTATAAGGTCAATGATTCTCCATAATGTAAGACTATTTAGACTATTTCTGCTACTTTAGAATGCTAAAAAACAGTGTAGAAAAAAGTAACACTTAGAAATAGTATTTGTTTCTGGTTACTGGGTAGAATGAAATGGATAAATATTGCTTTATTTAAGAATTAAGTTAATATTTAGACAGCTGTACAGGTGCAAGATAACAGCATAGATACAGTAATATGCCTAGTCAAACCTTAGATATAGATATGGTTCTTTTGGATCAAAATCTCTTTAATGTGTAGGAGCTGAGATTTGGAACAGCTTGCCATAATAATAGATACTTGGCATATAAAAACCTGAGTGAACCTATTTTACATTATAATGTGTATAAATATAATAACAACTTCTATTTAGGTTTGTCATGTAGCACAGGCACAGCAGTCCAGGTTGATTTTGGGCAGTCCAGGTTTAGAAATCATTTTTGTTAACTTTTAGTATTTTTATTGTGTGCCATGCTTCAGTTTTATGCATATCACACAGTCCAAATTATATTATTATTCATAGTTTAAGTGTAGCTTATGTAAAGGTTTTATTTCCTTTTTAGTTTCTCATATGTATGTTTACATTTGATATCTATACAAGTTTAGTGTAGATGATAAAGTGTGTGCTTATATGAAATACTTACTGGATTTCAGACATTTTAATTATTTACTTGTTTGTTTAGGTGGCAATCATCATCCCATTTCGAAATCGGCATGAGCACCTGAAGCATTGGCTTTATTACCTTCATCCTATATTGAAACGACAGCAATTGGACTACGGTGTGTATGTGATCAACCAAGATGGAGATGGAGTGTTCAACCGGGCTAAACTGATGAACGCAGGCTATGTTGAGGCATTGAAGGAATATGACTATGAGTGCTTTGTCTTCTCGGACGTCGACTTGGTTCCGATTAATGATCGTAACCTCTACAGATGTTTTGACAATCCCAGACACTTGGCTGTGGCTATGGACAAATTTAACTATAGGTTGCCCTATAACACCTACTTTGGAGGGGTTTCTTCATTGTCCAAGAGCCAATACTTGAAAATTAATGGCTTTCCGAACTCTTACTGGGGCTGGGGTGGTGAGGATGATGATATCTATAGGCGAGTTATCTTCCGTGGGATGTCCATTTCCAGGCCTGACTTGATGACGGGAAGGTACAAGATGATCAAACATGTAAGAGACTTGCACAATGAGCCAAATCCAAAGAATCCTGGTAAACTGGGGCAAACCCAGTGGGCCATGGATAAAGATGGAATTAATTCCCTCAAATACACAGTCAAGGAGATTGTGAAGGATAAACTGTACACTTTTATCACTGTGGATATTGAAGCTCCACCAAGCTGAGTGAGGATAGAACCTGTGGATTCTGGACAGCTGTTGACTATTGTACAGTATGTGCAGGCCACATTGGTGATTCACTGGTTTTCCAGTCTCAGGACTCAAACAAAAGATGGTATTCTTCCTGCTCTAGCTTGGGTGTATTTATTTTCATCTTTTTAAAATCTCTGTGAATGCAGTCTGTCAAATTTCTCATAACTGACCTGGGGCAGGTGTGGGTCTTGGTGTGGTTACGTATGCAATCCTGCATGTACAGCTGTTTCCCAGTGAACATATATAATAGTATATAATTATTTGCATATTTGATACATTTTTATGCATACCCGACAAAATAGTGAATGTAAACATTTTGAATATGAAGTACAGACTCCTCAGTTGTTTTGGTACAGTCCTCAAATTACAATCATTATTTTCGAACTACAATGTGAAAAATTCTTTCATGTTTCTTATTGTTACACATTGATACACAGTTCAAATGCGTAAGTTCAAATTTATTCAGTTCAAATATATAAGTACAGTTATTTTTAAATGACCTGCCCATGTACTGAGCTAGCCATGCTGATCAACATGGATTCAGCTACAATGACAATCAACAGTCTGCTGTGTTAGGATATAGAGCCCGTTGTCATTCCCAGGGCGTCAAATGCCGACAAAGTGTTGGACAGGTCAATACAAGATAGGGCAGAGTCACAGCGGAGACATTCTGGGGATGGTTGCACCATGCAAGAAGATATCTGTGTATAACAAGGACAAATATCACTCAAAGTGGATGAAACACTGATGTCAGACTAGACAGTAGTGTCTGGATGGACAATGAAGTGGTGCTGGGGTTTTATATTTAGTTAGATCTAATCAGTAGGTCCTGATTTACCTTTATTTATTATATTGAGACATTTATTTTTTACAGTACAATGCAATTTGTGCTTTACATTACCATTGCTATAGATATTCACTGTGAATAAAGGATAAATAGTAGTGCATTAACAGCAAGAATGTGTACTGCCTTTTTGAAACCTGTTGTTTGCATGCAGTCTTTTTATGGATACTGTTTTGTTACAGAAACACAGTTTCTGTGGACTGTTATTTTGAATTTTGTCTGGGGTTAAGATTTTTTTTTCACTGGTTGAAGTATCCTTTTCTGTTTGAATGTATTTATTACTTTACAGGTATTTAGTACTTCATTTTATTGTATTTATGGCCTTTTCTAATAAAGTACTGTTCTGCACAATCCAAATTAAAATTGATGATTGCACTTTTTGGTGCAACATCAACTATGGTTTGGTGTTGAGCGTACCTTTGAACAAAGAAATTAAACTAAGCACATTGTGTGTGTGTATGAGTAATGAACTACTTCAAGTTGTATGTTTGCTCAGTGGCTTTGTGCTTTGTTTGCAAAAATGGCCCCAAGATCAGATAAAGGCAGGATGTATAAATGCAGATTTAAAGGGTGGGTTCAAAATTTTTTCATGTCTGTCTTAGCCAGGTGCCCATATGAACAATGAAAGAGGTTTTCCTCACTGTAATCATTCCTCCTGCTAATACTGACCATTAAAATATCCCTTTCAAATGTGCTTTCAGTTGAAGTGATGGAGGCCAAAACCCACAGTCCTCATTTTGACCAAAAATGTACTTAAAGATTATCTAAAGCTATTATGATGTGTCAGTCCAAGTTAGTTAAATCAGGTGGATATCTTCCAACATTATTTTCTTTTTGTTTCCCTAGTCAGAATTCTGCTGTTGAGCTGTGGTTAATGGATATTAACCAAAACTGGGAATATAGAACCAAAAAGACTGTAACTTTGAAAGATATTCATTTTATTTGACAAACCGGGGTTGCTGAATATTCATATTTGTTACGGATACATTTTTAAATATATTTTTGCCATGTTTTAGAGGAGCCCAAAGTAATTCCATCTTACTTTATAATCAATATCAATAATAATGTATGTCTAACCATATATACTCTATTATTGTAAATAAAGTAACACTGCATATTGTCTTACTGGTATTGTTTTTTCCCTTATGCAGGGTACTTTTCTGGTAACAGGTACAGTTGGAAGCCTCGGCTGTTGGAGAAATACAACCTGACAGACCAGTCAAGCAGAAGATGCTTTAGAAAGTCTGTTCTATGGCCCTCTGCTCAGTATACACGCCACATACTAACACAACCATACATGTGTGGTGTATCAACCCAGCCTGCCCAACCTCCTAATGAATTTTTCAGCATTGTTGCTCCAGTGAATGAGAGGCAACATAAGATGTGACACAAGACACTGTGCAGGGTTGATCCACTGATAGTGATGTTGAGTTTATGTTGTTAAACCAGTTTTCATCAGGTATTTGTGGTCAACAAGAGAGATCATTTTGGTTACATTATTATTATTATTGATATTCCACAAAACTACCAGTTGTACTTTGCCAATTGTCCTTGGCCAACACACCAACACATTTGATTACAAATTCAATTAAAATGTTGATGCAATATCGAGCAGTAATTTCAAGACATTGTACTGTGTATCTTATTAACTTATCCTCTGACCTCGGATTCTAAATGGAAATTTCACTCATCACTCACCTTGTGACTCATAATTCAATTCATATTTTATTTTGAAATGCAGGCTACAATTCAGTTTGGAGCTGAATTACATATCTTGACTCCTGTCAGTTTATCTTTTCAAAGTCAGAGTTTGTCACTGTGGATGAAAACATGCTTTGTGAGTTTTTAACAGCCATGTGACTTAAAAAAAAAGAGATACAAGTGGTTCGCATCCTGTCAGACTATAGTCTAAACCATATTTACCTGATTTACTGCTTGGTTCATTTTTCAATCAGTATCATAGTGAACTGCATGCTTTCATCTACATGAAGTACCAAACATTTACAGCCATTCACAGAGTCAAAGGCTTGTGTGTTGATGAATTATTGACAAGTGGGAGTATTACACAACATTGCCCTAAGAGGAACTGTGGCATCAAATGCAAGAGAGTGAAAAGTGAGGGAAGCAAATGCACAGCACAGGGAATTAAAAAAATGATGGTGGTAGTTGTAGTGGTGGGGGCTTCCCCGGAGGTTGCAGAAATGAAAGCCAGCTTTGCAAAGTGAAACCTTTACAAGAAGAATCGTATTTAGAGGATGTGTGAAAGGTCGAAGCATTGTTTAGAGAATGAAATCTTTACCACTGCTTTTTTACTTTTCTTAATGCTCTCTTTGATGGTTTATTAAGGGATGACAAGACAAGAGGGATTGTGTGTAATGTCTATTTGCATATGCACATCAACATGTAGGCTTGTGTGTGTGTGTATATTTGTATTTGTAAATGTTTGAATGCACCAGTTCAACTCTAATCACGTCTCCCACACACTGTGTCAGCAACCACCACAACCACCCCCCAGCCAACACCCCCCCCCATCCCCCCCAAACACTCTCCCATCCTCCATCCTGCCCAGCCCCCTCTTTTCATTGGTTGACCTAGTGGAGTTACTATGGGAACGACTGTAGAGAGGCTGCCATGCAAAATGTGGGGTACAGCTTTTGAATGGTGCTTAAGTCTCACATAATTCATTCACACACACACATACACACCTGTTCATCAGGGCAAGGAAACCCTACCTATCATCAAGATATATATATATATTTTTAGAAATATCAGTATAGTCTTCAATCTACTTTTTTCCGTGCTAGCATTTTGCACTTAGCATCTATAATTTAATCAATCTTTTAATAGAGGGTTTCTTTAACTGGTCTTTCTGAAAAGCTAAAATGTTTTCCCTGTGGTTTTCTGTTTATATTCTAAGCTAAACTGTACTACTGTGCTGTATAGTAAAAAATAAACACATCCTCCTTTCAACCAATATATAATAATACTATGCCATTAGCATTCCAATCCCATCATTGGAATGCTGTCATCCTCTCATACACAGTGTAGGTTTTTGTAAGTGCTGTTAAAAATACAAGTTTTACTATATCACTATAAAACAGCAGTAGATACTGATTTAGTATGGTATTTAGTATGATGTAGTATATCTCAGTATCATGTTTGAGCTCTTTAGAAGGACTGTTGAAAGAAATCCACTGGCCAGAATCCAGTAATAACGCTATGATAATTGATCATGCACACTGTATGCATAAACACTCATACACATGACACACACTCATATTAAAGCAAAGCTATGTAACTTTTGAGAGAAGAAACAACATATTTGTCTTTAAAAAATGAAAAGCTGAACATATAGGCAATAAAAAGAGAGATATAAGTCAGTAAATTAGGGGTTTGGCCACCACAGCCTTACTTGGTCTGATATGACCAGTAGCTTATGGCGGCTAACTTAAACCTAAGATAGAATCTGTTGTGTAATTGATACTACTGAGTGACTTCACTGATTTAATGACTCTTGTGCTGCTGTTACACTACATTTTAGTGTTTATCATTATCCCATGATTGTCATTTGTGGCCACAGTGGTCGCTGTTCATCACAAGCTTATTTAACAGTGCTGAAGGCAAGCAAAGCCTAACTCACACTCACAATAAATCTCTTTCTTTGCATTTCTCCCTCACTCCCGTCCTTATTCTCTTCTTCATTGGTTTGTGTAAGAACTTTGTTGTTCAGCACAGACTATAACCTCCCTGTCATGATCCTATACCAGATTTATGTACCAAAACAAACACACACTCACAGACACAAACATGGCTCACAATGACGATGAGTGTTCACATTCAGCACCCAAACAGCAGTAGATTAATGATGAGATCAGGCGATATAAACACAGGGCGCACACCACCTCGCGCCATTCTCACTGTCGGCATCACTAGCTTTGATCTGGTTGGCTGGCACAAGTGAGTGTTATGGTCTTACGTAAGGCTTTTACATAAACCTCAGCGTGCAGAAACAGAGAGAGAGAGCTGGATTGAGAAGGGGGGGGGGGGGGGGATTGCTGCACCATTACAAAGGGGATTCGCACTGCACCAAATCCTCCTCCCACTACACATGCATGCGCACCCACACCACAACAACATATAAGCTTTTTCTTGCAACATGTGTCTCCTTCGAAACAATGAGACCCACCCTTTCATCTATATTCAAGACACACAAATGCACACACAGGTTCCACATCCACATGCATCAGCTGTGCATCAGCTGCTTCTCTTTGTCATCGTATAGGCCTCCGCACATCTTTTCCCGCTGGAGACCAACAGCAGACAATGACACATCCATCAGGCTTTCATCTCAGTGATCAATAAAATGTATTGATAACCTATTACTCCCAAGCCAAGCAGACCTCTCTCTAAGTGTGACGCCACAACAAAAACGCCACACACGCTGAACATCAACAAAAGCATCTCTGTCTCTCACCCTCTTTCTCAGCGAACCTACTCCTTAGGGACTTGAGCTACTGGGATGTGGGGGTGGAAAGGGGGAGTGGAGGAGAGAACGGCTCTAATTATACAAGTAAATGAAGCCACTGACATTGAAATGTATGAATTTTTGTGCAAATGCGGTTACAAAGAGCCAGGAGTTCATATATCAGCGCAAACATAGTTTTATTCATTAAATATGAAAAGTGGAAAGATTTTCACACTGTGAGCAGACAGACGGTAACAAAAAAGAAGGAAAACATTGCAACAAATGATCACATAATGGCCCTGATTTGTTATCAGAAAGAAAAGAGAAGAAAAATATCACTCTGAGGGGGAAAAAAAACACAAGGAACTGAGCCTAGTGGCAATATGGTGACCCCTGTGGTTCATGTCATTGCTGTTTATATGCCAGTGCAATGGATCAAGGTAAACAACTCTGATTTTCACCATGTCATACGTGGTTGAAGTGGAGAAACAAGTGCTATTTACACACCAAACTCTGGCATGTGGGACAGAATGACATCAACCGAAGAGGACGTCATATTTGAAAAAAAACAAAAAAACAAAACAATGCATAATAATCGCTCCTTGTAGTTTCAAAGTTCCCTACTCTCTCTCTCTTATCCTTAGCATTAATATATTTTGATTGGTGACAGCGTCATGGAGTAAAATTATGATTTTAGGACACTTTGGGGAACAATCCACAAGCATAAACACTGTTATTTGAAATAAATACTTAATAATTAATTAATTAATACCTATTTTTTAAACTTTACTAGGAATCCTTTGAATGTTAAGATTGTTGCCGATCTCCAACATCCAAAAAAGTATCTCACTATCCTTTCCCAGTCCAATCTCTCCCTGGTCAAACAACAATCAGAGGAAGAAAGAATGAAAATGATTGCATACTAAAATTAAACAAAAACAAAACAAGATCACAGTGTAGACAAAGAAAACATGGAACAGATATGATCATTCTCTGCTCCCCAAATGACCTTTCGCCTGCCCTTTTTATGTGGAGATCAGGTTACTCCATGTCTTGTCGTACACTACACCATCAGGAGGCTGTAAAGATATCTGTACCTGGAGCAGTGTTGTGGATCAATCATCACATTCTAAATGAGATAGAGAGCTATCATGAACTAGAATGACCCTCAAGTGTCATTGGCACCCTTGTGGTTAGGATTAGAGAAAACTTGCATCATCTCAAATGTCTTTGCGTATGAAAACCCCTCTCTTTAACTGAAGGGTAGAGAACACTTGCTGTAACTTGTCTCGCTGAATCATTGACAAAGGCCTTTTAGAACTGCAATACACCCCCTCATTCTTAAAACAAGTGGTGTTTTGCAAGGCTGCACACACTGTGCAGTAGTTTGTCTTCGTTTTTCAGAGCGCGGGGGACTTGGAAAACGGTAAATCCCACCATTTGTCTTGCCCCGACAAAAGAGGGACAAAGAGGAAAACAGACTGACACAGAAAAATATATGCTGACCGACGATCTACAATTATGTCAAGCTACATTCAGATTCACACACAGCTGCGGTGGTTCCTAGAATAAGGTTGTACAATGTTCACTAGTACAACAACCAGGAGAAGAAGGGTGAAGGACTCTGAACTGATTTAGCTTTAGTCCTCAAATTTCACTTTTGTATTGGAAGCTGTGATCCAGTTAATTACATAACTCAAAAAAGTTTCTCTCTTAATCTGAAACAGAATTTCCTTGTCCTTTTTGGGTCACAGCCTATTTAAACAGAACACTTGCAGGCATATTGTGACTCTCTAAAACTGGCTGACACACAGCAAGGATGTCTCCCTGTCAACCACTCACATCAGCCTGTACAGTATGTTAGTTGAGAAGAACAGAAAGTACTGTATTAAGAGGCTGGTGCAATCACAGTTTAAGATCCGTGCAGTATGACTTAGGAAGGAGAAGCCTATAAAAACAGTATGAAATCCGTTGAAGAAGAAAGTAATAACTACAAAAAATCGGTTGTTTGTGCATGTGTCCTTAGAGGAGAAAGTCATCCAGTGTAGCTACAAAGACAGTGCCAAAAGTTGAACAGTGTGTGTGATGTCCTCCAGCGTCAGATGATGTTCCCTGACCTTTGTGCCTTGTATGTGTGGCACTGCATGCAGAGAGGGAGAGAAAATGTTTGTGTGCATGTACGATTTTATATATGTGTGTGTGTGTCTGTGTTGTGTTGTATGTATGTGTTTGACTGTATCGAAGCATCAGTGCAAGGGATCCCTCTGGTTAGAGTATTGCGATAGTTTTGCAGGTTTCCATTGGTAATTCAACAGTTGTAAATCCCAGAGATTGACATCCTATGGATGAACTCCCAGTTATGCAGTAGGGTGCAAGTGAGATCCAAATGCAACAAGCTGAAACCAAACTTAGGTCATCCAGAATAAAAAAAACTTCTGCAGGACAGCGTTGCCACATTTGTAGCTGCAAAGTATGTTAGTGAAAAAACAAGTTAAAGTTGCCTTCAGATCTCTGTGTTCATTATTATAATTGCGCATACAGTCGTATAATCAGTGTGCGGTCAGAAGAGGACCATCTTCAAAAAGCAAAAAACACATCAAACAAAAGTGGTGGGTTATTCCAGGTTGCGGATATTTTCTTTTTACTTTGGCTCTAACATCAGAGGATTAGGAGGTAATTTGTTACAGATTAGACAAGATGACAAACTCAGAAAAAAAAAACTTTGATTAGATTAGGTCCTTATGAGCAAATTGAGTTATGTCATGTGGAATTCCATAAGAAAAATGTAAAAGATAAAAAGGTGCTCTGCTTTTTCTTGCAGTGTGCAGTCATGAGCTGAAGCTTTGAACGTGGCTGTCAAACTCTCAGCAGGTCAGGAGCTTTTCCAGGAAGTTACAAGGCGAATGTGTCTATTGAAAGTCCGTGGATTGTCAGGAGTCAACCTCCAAAGTTCCAGTGAGGGCTGTGAAGTGTTAGCCCAGCTTTTTGGAGTCTCCTCGTGACTTTCTCAAGTGAACAAAACCACTTATTCTATTCTAGCCTGTCGTAAGCCAAAACACTTATGGAATGAGAGCTTTTAAGATTTAAAAGGAATTTATAGGCTGTTAACTCTACAGCTCAACATTTTTCTTGGTCTGGGAAAACTTTTGGCTCTGCATAAACAGCACTGTAGTGATGTCCACTCAAGTCCATAAGTTAGTAGGAGGGACCCACCCCTTAGCGAGAAACTACTTCTTGGAGGCAGTTCCTCTAGTGGTGCTGCCAGGTTTGTTTCCAGAACGACGGACGGGCACCTTGGATACAGGGATTCTGGTGCGAGCCGGGGGAGGCGCTTGGGTCTTTGGTGGAGGGGATTCAGCCTCCAGGACAGACGACAGGGCTGACTGGCTTACAGAGTGTGGGGGTGTGGTTTGTCTGGCGCTTACCGGGATCTTGGATTCCCGGGGAAGGCTGGTACTGCCTTTCATTGATCGAAAGGAGGAAGAAGAGGAAGAGGATGGAGGAGTTGTTTGGGAAGTGGGGCTCAGTTTGTATTCAGTGGATGGAGAGGGGGTACTGTTTAGATCCTCATCTCCCTCCTGGTCTTCATTCTCTCCTTCCTCTTCAGGGTCATTGTAGAGGTCGTACAGGTGGTCTCCAGAGCAACTGTCGCGTGATAGGGCCATCCTCTGGTTACGTTGCAGCCCGCTTTCATCAGGTGTCGCTGTGGGCGTTGCTGAGGGTGTGTCCCAGTAGCCCTCGTCACTAAGTGGCTCTTTTTCACCAGGTGATGTGGTATGACGGCCATGTGTGTGAGGAAGGGGGGGTTTAGCTGCCCGGCCTCCTGCTGCACCAACCACTGGAATCTTACTGAGCCCCAATGCTTTCACCTGGGGTAGCTTACGGTCTGCACTCCTAGAGGCTGAGGGCAAGTGGCCACTAGCAGGGTTAGAAGTGGTGCGAGGGGGATAAGTGGAGGTGGGGGTAGTGGAGGAAGGTTGGTGTGATCGAGGCAAAGCAGGAGAGTTGTCCCCTGTAGAAGGTAGCATATGCCAGAGCCCCTGCATGTCTGCATCGTCCACTCCCTCTGGACTTGCCATTTCCTCCCCACCACCCATGTAGGCTACCACCCCACTACCGGCTGGGTGCTGTTGTGGTGCAGGTGGCGCCCTGGCCCGAGCAGGAAGGGAGGCAGGCACTGAGCTTGAGGAAACAGAGAACATTGGCTGGGTGAGCTGGGAAGGTAGGGGTTTGGACGGGGAGCAACGAGACGTGGCACTGGAGATGCCAACAGTTCTCCCAACCCCTGCTCCCACACTCCCTCCTCCTCCACCACTACTGCTGCTGCTGGTGCCGCTGCCCCCGTTGCCAGCCGGTCCCTCCTCATCTGCATCAGCAATTATGTCACCGCAGCCTGTCAGTGAATCAAAGCTCTTGAGGGATGTGACGTCAGTGAAGAGGAGGGAGCAGAGGCGGTCCACTGAAGGTTCCGAAGGCGGGTCGCCTGTGCTGCAGCGATCCAAAGGGGGTGTAGCGAGGGACGGGGTTAGGCTTGAAATTGAGGCTTTGGCTTTTGGGATGGGAGGGCGCAGTGGCGAGTCAGTGGGCGTGTAGGGAAAAGGGGAGTCTGGCTCACCAGATGGCCCTGGCATGGCAACACAGTGTGAGGGTGTCATGGTAACACTAGTAGTGGGAGTCTCTACTGCTTGGAGGTTAGGTTCTGCCTCTGCATTCCCACAATCCTCTTGGTGATGATGCGGAGGCGGTTCAAGGGTGAGAGTAATATCCTTTACCTTTTCAGACTCTGCAATATCTCCATCCTTCTCCTTCCTCCCTTCTAATTCTTCGCCTTCTCCTTCGATTGTTTTTTCTTTACGTCTCCATCGCATGCTGCTAAAAAAGCCCTTTAGGCCCCTCCCTCTTCTGACAAGCCCCGCCCCTCCATTTTCACTCGACCTAAAACTCCCACGTCGGAGCAAAGAGAAGAAACTCAGCGATTTGCTAAGAGACCTCACCGGTCCCGCCTCCAAGCCAGCAAGCCCCTCCCCTCTCTGTCCATCAGCTTCGTTGTTAGAGCTCGTTAGTCCATCGTGGGTTCTGCTCCTAACAAGCTCCGCCGATGCCGCCGAGCCGTTCCCATTCACAGAATTCCCATTGTCAGAATTCCCGTTGTTCCCACTGTTTGCGGCCCCTTTGTTTCTGAAGGAGAAGAAGCTGGCCATTCCAGAGCCGGTGCGCCGCTTTCCAAAGAGTTTGAAGGCAGCTTTGTTGATCTTCCCTGTGGGCTGGGGGTCACACTGAGGGGCCATAGGAGGCTCCACACACTCCGACTGCACCTCCATTATCTAGTGCTCCCACTCGATCGTCTCCCTCTTGCTCTCTAGCTGCCTTTCTATCCTCTCTCTCTCTCACTCTGGCCACACATACACTCACCCTCTCTCTTTCTCTCTCTCCACCCTGCTGCCTGGTGCTCTTTCACTCCCACTCTGACTTGCTCTAACGCTTGCCTGCTGGTTTTCTCTCTGTGCTTCACTCCCCTCCCTCTCTCTCTCTCTCTCTCTCACACACACACACACACACAGACACACACACATGCTGGGTGCTGCTCCTCACTGTATCCATGGCAACTGGGTGGGCTAAGCAGCTTTCGTCAACGTTGGCGGGGCGCCAGTGTCTGTCCTCCACTCCCTCCCCCATCCTCTTCCTCCTCTCTTCCTCCACCTTCCTTGTCACCAATGCACTGTTTGCTCATTTCTTTAAAGTGTTCATCAATTTTCATCAAGCCCTGCATTCACCGCTCCCATCCCTGTGTGTGCTTTTTACAAGTGTGTTTGCGCAAATAAGTAGACACACACACCCACTGATGCATTATGACGGATTAGACATGAGTTCAATATGTTTATGTGAGCTTTCTCAGTGGATCATGAGACAGAGTGGGATGGCTAATTATAAAGACTGCTCGCATGCTTGTTTGGATTTGATGTTCTTCATACATGTCTGATGAACATAGGCCATGAAGGTGGTGAAAAATCGAACAAGTGAAAGCAGACTTCCAACAGCAAACATTACAGATGTGAGTATTTTGAATAAATGTCTTTTGTGTGCATGTTTTACTTTGTCATTCAAGTAAGTAATTTCATGCAAACAGTAGCTTGACATTACAAATTTATCAGCATTACCTACTGGTTGAGTTTGTATGTGTATGTGTGTATGTGTGTGTGTGTGTGTGTGTGTGTGTGTGTGTGTAGTCATGGAAAAGCTCAAAGTAAACAAAAATAAGTATTTCAGAAGCCTGAATTAGAGGACTCAAATACAAGACCTGCTGATAATCAGGGGCTTAAGCTGGGATATGGATTTAGAAAAACTATTTCAATGCTGTTGGGTGTGTGCGCACACACACACCCACACACACACACACACACCAAAACAGTTTGGGCCAGACATATAGGCCATATGGCATTGAGCCCAACTCCATATGGACGCACAGTGCCAGGTGTCTGAGACCTATGACAACACATCTAACTGTCATCCTATCATCCCAAACAGGGGCATGAACACACAGCGCTCAAGTGGTTTGAGCTGCTGCCCCTTTACCCTGTTTGGCTGAAGAGCCCCTTTGGATGAATTTAATAAATGTATACTATCAGATTATTGTAATAATTAATAACACAACAATCGTTAGCTCTATTACACCAACTTCTCCAATTCCTAACTGTTGCTGTGTGCTTCGGTCACACACTGCTGGTGAAGACACTGCCACGTGTGTGTGGTTGTGTGTGTGTGTGTGTGTAACCACCAAAGCTCAAAGTAAACAAAAATAAGCATGTCAGAAGCCTGAATTAGAGGACTCAAATACAATATCCTGGCTTAATCTGGGATATGGATTTAGAAAAACTACTATTTCAATGCTGTGTGTGTGTGCGTGTCTGTGTGTGTGTGTGTGAGTGTGTGTGTGAGTGTGAGTGAGTGTGAGTGTGAGTGCGTGTGTGTGTGAGTGTGTGTGTGTGTGTGTGAGAAAGAGATAGAGAGAGAGAGATGACTAAAAATGTCATCACAAACACACACACTTGTTTAGTGTGTGTGTTTGTGTGTTTTATACCACTCAAATTTTTCTTTCCACATTAGCTATACTGTTAGCTCCCGCCTTGGCAACCAGCAGAGTTCCTGTGGGCATGTAGAACAATTAACTCTTCACTAAGTGCGGGAAAAAGCAGTGCATAGTCTCAACTTGTTGCCTTGTCATTGTCCCTTTTTCTATTTCTTAAATATATATAATATACATAAGTTATGAGGTATATACAGTGTGTAGTAATGCCAAGTCTGTAGTTATGCCAAGATAAACTGTGAGTTCATTGAGAAGACATTTTAAGTGGATGCACTCCATCTCTCATCTGTTGAGTTATTGTTTCTGTAGGTAGATGATAATTTTGTGTATATCAGATATGTGGTTTCATCCAGTGTTCACCTCATTTTTCATACTAAGCATGATCTACAATGGGTGCTCTTTTTACTGCCTATTCTATCCACCCAACCCCCCATGAATCTCCCTGATACCCCGACCCACTTACAAACCTCTCCCCTCCTTCCTTTCCTCCCTCCCCTCCTCCTTTTCTCCCTCTCCTCCTCCTCCTCCTCCTCATCCTCCTCCTCAGTCACCGTGGGCACAGGCTCTCCTCTTCCAGCCCACTGCTATCAAACAATGTCTGCATTCATCTGCCCAAGGCAACACACACACACTCACTCACAGATCCACAGACACGCTCACACCCACACAAACACGTTTTGAGGGCTTCCCCAGAGTGAAGCACTGAAGCATATCTTCCCTATGCTCACCCCCAAAAAAGAAAGATAATCTGTCCGCTCAGAGTCAAGTCAGTCACCCAGGAAGTGTGCAGGTTTTTCAGGTATGTATTAACCATTCTCAAGCAGAATGCCCCACAGCAATGCTAGCAGGTCAGCTGGCTATTGGACAGACTTGAAGCTGACACTGAGCAGCAGATGGATGGATGAGTGGATACTTATGAGTGGGCTCAGTTATCACATGATAAAACAAAGGATTTTGCTGAGTCCTTAGGGTGGAAATGCACATTGTTATGCTGTTTAAAGAATTTCAGAATCAGTAGATCAGTACATCTATACACACAATATTACAATTTAGTATATTCCATAAATCTGCGACCTATATATATATGAACCTTTATTTGGTGGGAAAGAGACAGTGTTTAGAGAACAATACTACAAACAATTAATAACAATTTACCTTTAAATGTTGAGGTAAATATTAGGCTAAACAATCATACATTGTACCTTTCTATGGATATTTCTAGTTGATTTAGTAAGTTTGATGTTTATGCTTTCCTCATGACCTAATGATTCCTTTCTGTATCTGTAAAAGAGAAGGCAGACACACACCCTATTATCTTTACACACACACACCATCTCTTTCCACCCCATCTGTCTAAATAGGGTTCCCATTTCAGCCCCCTGAGTGAAGCTCAGCACTAAGTGGGACAGTTAGAGGACATTTTCTCCCTCAGTCTCTCTCACTCTCCTTGTGTTTTCTAATAATATTGCTCATCTGAGTGTGCATGCATAGTGTTTGCTTCCTTTGCATTATAGCTGCTGAATGTGCTTTAATACCATCCATCCTCTGCTAGCGAAGAGCCTCGGGATGCAAATATTGATGTTATTTTAAAAGTGCGTGTGTGTGTGTGAAAGATGTGTAGACGGGTGGATGAATATGTTATTTGATAGGATGATGTGCATGATGAGTATCAGAGATCTTTCTGAAAGTGTAATGGAGTCAACGGTTTTCCTATCATGTTACTATGTTTTTATTTGCATACAAAATAAAGGTCTGTAGTCCTTCCCTGTCTTGCAAAGATGCAAATAATTTCTGATTTCTAAGAGTGGCTGTAATTTCTGTAAAGCCTACTTTATTCTACTATCTCCAGACCATAATGTAATTATTTTTATTTATTAAAGCTTGTGCGCTTTTCATCCAACTTTAATAATCTAACTATCATGACATAGCTAATAGTAAACACAGTGGTGGCGCAACAGTCACAATCTCTTCCTTATTCAAATCCATTTCAGTCTGCTTACACAGTGGTGGCAACCTTACTAACCACAGCAAAACTAATACAAACTTTGGCTCAGCAATAAATCACACACCCCAATGAGTATTGACAGATGTTTTATGTTTGGCAGGTGATGAAAGACACCTGTGATAACATCACTAGTTGGGATGTGGCCACAAGTGCAATATTCCCGGAATTTTAACTCATAGATAGTAGTGCTGCAGGAGTTTTCTGCCTAACTGGCTTTGATGTGGATTTACTCTTTGAGGTCCTGTTGTCAAGATCAACTGAGTGTGTACACTACATTTATGCATCTTTTGAAATGTGAGAACAATGCAATCAACAATATATCCATATTTGACCTTTACTGTCAATTCAGCCAATACCAGGATGTGCAATAGGTGGACTATAAAGCATGAGTATGATACAATAGTGTGCATACTATAGGTTCGTAAAAGATTTATAATGTAGACAAGGCACAGGTGTGGTTGGTTTTTCTAACATTAGTCAGTGATACTGTACAAACAAGCCCAGCCTGTTCTGGTATTATTGTACAGGAACAGACCACATACTTGTGCACATCATCATCGTCACTGTAGGGGTCCTATTGGTCAGGCTGTTTCAGGACATGGGGTCTTCCAGCTCCGGATTAATCGTATGTGTGTGCATTATTAAGCCCCCTAGGATTACCCCCTGTGCTCTTTTTTTACTTAAGTAATCAACAGGGAGTGGTTCTAACTGTTATAAAGCTCTCTAAGAATAGATTCCCCAAACACTTTTACATTCCAAAGACTGGAAACAATGTTCTTTATGTGAATCTATAACCTTTGCACATATAAATCAAAGAAACCCTACCTTACCCCATACAAATAACTAAAATAAAATAATAAAAAATAATCTCTTAAAATAATTGTCTAGTTTTCCTGCACAGATTACTGACCGTTTTTTTGATTGGAGTCTTTGTGGCACAAAAAGCCCAGGTGTAATTAATAAGGTCGTCTCTGTTCCATTTAGGTGTTCCAGTTGCAGGGTCCTGGTATTGTGTATACTGGTTCACTGGCATGGCCTACTGGGACACATAAATGGAGCAGAGCTGGCATCAACATTTTTAGATACACTATGCTTTTCCTACTGTAACAAGTCAAACTATCCACCATGAAATAGGTCTATACCTCAGTACAGTACATGTTACACACTTAATACACACTTAATAATTAACTGTGGAACAATATGTGCTGGCTTTATTTCAAAACTGTAACAGAGGAAACATGTGTGTCATGTGATAGAGAGAGGCAGTAATGGATAATAGAAGTGAGTAAAGAGAAGAGAAGTGCAATTGCCAATTTCAAATATTTTAGTGATATGTTAGTGTTACAAAATTAGTGAACTACCCGCAGAAAGAATTTTTACAACATGCATGTGCACTATATATGAACAGTGTGTGCATGTATACAGGATAAATATGTATGCGGGCTGCCTGTGTGTATATAGACATTTTGCATGATGTGTTTATGTTGAGTGTAAGTACAGTATTCCCTCCTTGTCCTCAGGAGTGTTCTACCAGCATGGCGTGCAGTACTCATCTGAATCATTCAGAGGCCTGTGAGAGACCTCAGCAGCTCGTCTCTGGATGAAACTTCTCAATGTTTTATGTGAGGTAATGTGCACAAGTAGGCTACAGGAAGACCTCTCTAACAGGAATAGCAGTGACATAGCGTTAGAGATGCGTTAACATTCCAAATGAGAGCATGTGTCATGTGAGAAACGTAAAACCCCTATTTAACATATTTCTTCTGACTATATGCACCAATTATTGTGTCTTTTCCCTCCTTTAGACAGTACGGGGATACACAAGCCACAATGCACTGCCAGTCTATCTTTATTGCAAGTTGCTGTAGCTCAAGAATGATTTGTTTATTTGCTCTGAGGCTAATGGCCACTTTGTCTGATTGCTGTCTGAATGCGTTTATGTGTGTGTAAGCACAAAACGCCATTTATTCCTGCAGTATTTGAGGATGGTGAAGAGAGCTTTTTTTTTTTTTTTTTTTTCTTACAGCGGAACTAGTTCACTGCCAATGCTGCGAGCACAAATTCCATAAAGTATTCAGAAGCACACAGGCTTAATAAAACACAGCAGAATGAACAGTGTTTGGAGTTGTGAACTTATGCTTAGTTGCCATGGGTGTCATGGGAAGTGCTGTACAAATAAAATATAACTAGATTATTATGAATTTACATAACAGAGAGACACATCACACATTCACTCTGTATATCCTGACATCCTCTAGGATTTTACATCTTGTTCATCTGCAGCAATCTGATTGAGGGAGATGTTTGCTTGTACAATAAATCCAATCCGATGAGGATCAAATCCTTTCTGAGCTCTGATATGAAGCAAAGATACAACCATAGTCTGGAATTAACACAGAATTATTATGCTCACAAGAAATAAAATACCTCTCAAGCCAAAACCCAGTCTGGCTCCAAAATATGTATATGTGAACTTCTGGCCTTCTGGCCTTAATTCACATGTTACATCCCCAGGACTTCCTCAGTAAAATACCCTGCTCCAAGATGTGGTGTCAACTAGAACAAACTGAAACATTTTTAATTAATTGAAGCTATCAAGCCATTCCATTAAGTTATTTTTACTTGTTCCTACAATAAATACAATAACCTTTATTCGGTCATGTCAAGCAACACAGTCTGGGTTGGATTTAGAGATTTGTAGATCTTCAGTACTCCTAAAGAAGAATTAAATAAATATGGATATTTTATGGACAGAATTATAAAATCTGAAGAATTGTACAGTATAGTCATGTATTACATTTTACAGATTGATTGATCTTAGGCCTTGTCTGCTGCTGGCATAACTGTGACGGTGACCCCTGCTCAGGGTCAGCTGTCAAAAATAATAAGTCACTGGCATGGCAAAGACAACCAATAGGATTTTGGGATCGCACATTAGTAAGTCTGATTATCTGATCAATGTGAGACGTAAAATAGGATTAACTGATCAATGAGGGCGACAGTTGACAGCTGAACCTCTTCAGAGTCGTCTGAACGTCACAGTTCATTTGTCCACTGCCACAGTAGAAGTTGAAGTCCCCCTCCAAAAGTGAGTTTTGCTTATTGTTACTTCACTCAGATGTTTGAACTTCACTGTGCATAGATTGACATTTTCTTAAAGTGGAGAGTTTCTTTGTGCTCACCTTAAATTAGTTAAAGGTGTGTCACTATGAGCATGATTTATGACATCACAGCTAGATCAGAGCCAACTGTGATCCAGTATGCAATTTACACAACTGTAATGTGGAAATATGAAGCATCCGGCGCACAAACAATGAGAATGGACTCTTCAGTGAAGTAGACATCTTGTATTCAGAAATTAACCTTTTGAATTTATCCATATCTGCATATTCATAGATTCTGTAGTTTTCAGTGAGGGAGTAGTAGATGCCATTTTAGGAATTTCAAATGAAGTAGTTGGTTTGCCTTTGGGGGACAAACCTTTTCATACACAAATTATTATGCAAAGTAGTGTTTTTACATGTCTGTAGGGGAGCTTTCTTAAGTGAAATGACCAGTGACTACTTGAGAAACAAATCAAACTGCATTTAGTCAGATGCAGTTAGTAGTACAACCCAATTTTAGGTCAGCATAATTTCCAGTTTCATGTTTTATTTTTTTCAATCAGTCAAATCGGAGCTAAATCAGATCAGGTCACAACTGACATTGAGATTAGGCTGGATGTGAGCCCTCAGAGGAGATGAAAATCCTTGATTTCTTGTGGGATTTCATGTCAATAATTTAGGTTATCTGTTAATCTGATTAACATGACATTGACTGTGAAATATCAGGACGGCACAGTGTTGAATTTTGTCCATTATGCACACAGTATATTTTTTAAGCACAGATACATTCATGTCTACACACACACACACACACACACACACACAAAGATTATCAAGACACTGTAAAACTGAACAAAGTAGAAGACTGGCCAGTTTCTTGCGGATGAATTTATTCTCTTATTCTGTTCATTAATTCTCTATAGAGCTTTTCGACATTCATAAAAAAACAAGTTTTTTTCTATAGGTGCAGTATATGACATAATAATGAAGCTTTCCATAGAGATTTTGACTATACAGACATACAACTTCATCCACTCGGCCCATTGAGGACCATTGCGTAATCAGCACATAATCACATACAGAACAACAGCTTCCCTCCCGACACGCACGCACTGTCAGTAAGCCTTCAGATCGCGCCTGTCCCTCAGTATCCCACAATCCTCCTGTTTGGTCTCAGCAGGTCATGCGTGCCACTCCAAACTCCAGACTGACAACAGCTGGCTCTTCCTTGGCCAGCTCGCTGTTGTATGTCCCTTCCAGCTCCCCATAGCTCTGCTTCCTGCTCTCGGTGCCACTGCTGCCCTCTACTGTCCTCTCGGTGTCGGTGCTCTCGGTGGCCTCCTCGCCCACTTCCTCCTGCTCGTCGTCGTCCTCCTGTCGCTGCACCTCTTTGTGATTGATGGGTGCCCCCAGAATGAGGGAGTCAGGACGTGGCGGGAGGGTGTTGGTGTTGGAGCGTTGATCTCTGGTGGGAGGAAGTGCAGGCGGGTCAGAGGTCGCAATGGGGGTCACGCCGAGCTGGTGGAGCCTCTGGATGCAGAGGGAGGGACGAGAAAACATAAAGAAAGTTGTTTTTATTCAGAAATACACATTTAGCTCTTCATCTTTTGACCATTTTCATATTTAAAAAAAAAACCCACATGCTCTAAATATGATGGCATATTATGAGATAATATTTTAATTCTGAGAAATGTTTCAAGAATAATATGTAAATCTGTAGTGTGTACTGTAGATTCGTTTTTGTGTCCTGTATATCCACAAAAATGTTTTTGTAAAGCAAAAATGATGTACAGTAACTGAGAGCAGCTGGTTGCAATTATTTTATCTCAAGATCACAATATTCACCATAATGGATAATTATCCTGTTATTTCAGAATAATGGTGGTCTTGTTATCCACCATTTCTTTCCTGGATATCACAGGAAAAACAAGTTTGTTCTCCACACATGATAATCAGATTAAAAAAAATTGCAATTACAGCAGCTCTAGGCTTCCGTAGAAATTGGATTTTATTTAAAAAATAAAATGACAACAGTGTTTATCCGTACTGAATGAATAAAAAAAAAAGATATCTTCAGTGTCCCAACTTCAACATATTGACAACATAGAGAGAATTTGTGTGTATGAACTCACATTCTCCAGTGCTTGCAGGGTGCTCTCTGCCTTGCGGCTGTTCTCTCTCAGTGTCAAAATGGTTTTGAGGATGGACTGACGTGGGTGCATGGACCGATCAAACTGATGGTACATGTTTCTCCAGAACCTTGGAAACACAGGTGCACATAAACACATAGTAAGATAAGACTCTTAATGTCACCGAAACAATTCAAATGTTAAACAGTAAACCTGTTACAAGGCAGGGAGGTGAGAAAGGCTGTACTCACTTAAAATGGTAGGGCAGGGTGGAGGGCTCCAGCACAGGGTGTGCTTCAGAGTACGCCGGGCTGTAGAACGGATTGACGTAGTTCTGTTTTTCGCTCATTAGATATGCCCACAGTGAATGAGTCCGCTCTCTCAGCCTGGAACACAACATAAAACACATAAACTCAAACAGAGTCCAATGGGACGATTGTTAACGTGTTCAAAAACTCAACAATCCAGCCTTTCTATCTATCATTTCAATTTCAGACCCCGTGTCTAGACAGCAAGCATGTCAGATGTGTTTTTCACACACACGTCACACGCAACAGATACACTCTCTTTTTAAAAAAAAAATCTATGCAGCTGGCTGCACCACCTCCATGAAGGCTCGTGTCTCAGTTGCATCTCATGGGCATAACCGTGACCTGAAGAGTTCATTTATGCTTCAAGTCTATTTTCCTCTGTTTTACACGCATCACTGCAGTCATGTGTATTGGGCTCTGAGCGCTTCCAACACGCAGGTGACCTACGCTCCACACTGCACCTGAACACCTCGCTGCTGCTTTTGCTGCATCTGCTGCTCATGCTACAGTTGCTGTCTAAACACAAGGTAAGAGAAATACAGTCGATTAAACTAATTAAAAGAATTGTTTGCAACCCTCTCTTATTTAGGTGTCTTTTTCTTAACCTTTTGATGTACTGATAACTAAAAGAAAAGAGTGGGTAGGTAGTGTGGTGGTGTGTTCGTCAGACCTGTGAGAATTACCACTTGCAATTAAAAGTGTCTGTGTTAGTCTGGTAAAACAGGACAGGACAATGAGTACTGGAAGAGAGAAGTATCTGAAAATCAGTGTGGCAGTGCCCTCAATGAGAGCTTGTAATACTAGTTAAACCGGGTCTTGTGTAGGTGTGTTTATTTGTGTGTCTTCATGCCTATTATTGTTTGTGAGAACAAGTTAATGTATTATAGGTATGTCATTAGGTAGGGATTTCTGAGCTTGTGGTTACAGGTGCAGCCACATAGGCCCATTGGGTACGTTTTTCAATGAGGAGTGTCTCTCTTGATGTAGGGAGCTGATAAAGCATCTGTCATCAGAAGTGTGTTTGTTCTGATGGACAAAAAAGTTTAAAGAAATTATCCCTTTAGAATCAATGGATATTTTTCAAAGTCATCAGTTTGGCAAATAGAAGGCAGGAAGCAGAGAGGACTGACACGTAAAACAGTTTCTCTATACAAACAATGTGTGTCTGACTCACTGCAGCTCCTCTCTCTGTCTCTGATTGTTGCCGAGGAAGTTGCCATATTGACAGGAATGGACGTGTTCATGGATCTGCAGCAGGAACCACTCGCTGAACTCAAACGCCTGATAAAAAAGATGGTCATCATTAAATAAATACAATAAGACAAGCGGCTGCTGCAAGTCACACATCAAAAATATATTATAATACATGTATTGTGCAGCTCACACACTCCTGCACACACACACACACACACACACACCTGTGGGAACTGCTCGGTCAGCTGCCAGACACACTCCAGGAACTGAGTGAAGATTGGAGACACTTCTTTTGGATCTCCATCCAACTGGTCACACCTAGAATTACACAATTCAAAAATATGTAAACTATATATAACTAAATAAGTAGTATATATGTCAAGCACTAAAATACCAAATTATGACTGATTATAAAATTGGGCCATTAACAGTTACAGTGTGATCCAGCTCACCTGTCTGCAAACTTATGGCCAAAGGAGATCCAGTCTTTCTCTATCAGTACCTAAAGCCAGAATTACCAGACAAAGTGAGAAAAAAAAGCAAGTGTGACGCAAAAGATACAAATTCTACCAAAATCATCTATCAAAAGAACAAGTTTGCAGCTGGTACCATGAAGCCCTTGATGGTGCGGTAGTAGGGGTCCATGAGCAGTGACCCCAGGGAGCAGACCTGGGCTGTTCTGTCCCAACCATCTGAACAATGAACCAACACGCTGGCTCCTTCCACGGTCACCGCCTAGTGTCAAAATGGACACCGGAGGTTAGTGTGTGAAGAAGGATTAAATATTATCATAGTGAGTCATTTAGTGATATAATTAAAAAAAAAACCCAAAGCAGCTGTTTGGCTGTCATTATCCCCAGCGGGACTGATGAAGATGAAGCAATGATGACATCATGTTTATTATTGCATACTAGAAACTATATAGGTAATGTGACTTCACTTCCAGAAAACACTCCAGTGTTAATGTGCAATAAAATGCACCTCTAGAGAAATAGACGTCAAGAGGCAGGAAATGGATATTTACCTTGGCAAGAAAGATGGCTGCATCTACAATAGCCTTGATATGCCGCAGCCAGCCACAGCTCTCCAGACCCACCAAGTAGTCACTCATGGTGAGAGACCGGGTTCCTATCACTGACAAACACCAAACCAAAGAGACAATGACTTCAGATGAACTCTTTACTAGTTCCTTTGGTGTTTTGTCTGAATAGTTAATAAAGAACCCCTCATGATCTACTTTATGTAAATAAAATGTATTATGTGACATTACTTCCGGATACAATCTTATCTTTCCATGTTTGCCCTTGATTACGTCCCTTAGAAGAAATACAGTGTCGCTTTTGTTTACTGTATGTGCTGGTGTGGGAAGCAACATGTGTTTAACCTTCCAGCAGTTTCTGCAGGCTGGTCCTCATTACGTGGATGTTTTCGATGCCGACGAACTGGAAGCGGATGTTTGAATAGTTGTCCTCGTTCTCATAGCCTTTACCCGCTGCTCGGTTAGCCAGCGCATTCAACTGCAGGCCAGGAAAATAAGAACCCAGTTATGCATTTAAAGCCTTACATTTTGAACTTATTGAATGAAAAAAGGGACTTCTGATGCTAAATAAACTTACAAATGCTAATAGAAGAAGGGCTTTGTTTGGCTGTCACCACCTTACCTTTGGCCTAGTATCCATGACGTAGACAAATCGGCTGTTGTGATTGGCTTTGCTGATGGCCTGCAGCATGCTCTCATCCTCCAAGCATCGTGCGCTGAACCCAGAGAGAGGCTGGCTGCACCGACACACTGCCGCCTGTGTGAGTGAACACACAAAAATGATAAGAACAAGGGGTAGATACAAAAAATGCAAAACACTGCTGCTGAATTATCAACTTAAACTAGGACACCTATTATTACCTCCCCACATGGCTCACTTTGAATATAACTATTACAGGTTCTACAAGTCTGCCAAAGCCTCATGTGGATAGCTGACAATGATTAACCCACTTCGTAGTGCAGTATATAGGCTGTGTTTATGTCCATTCTATGGAAACCTCAGGTTAAGTCCCTCTGCCAAACATGTATTGATTGAATAAAGTGCAGTTTGTTTTGCCAAGTTAACACATAAAAAAGAGTGTTAGTGACAGATGTGCAATAGAAAACAGAAAAGAAAATAGGAAAGGCAGGACTTCTGCTCACTACTGACAGTAGTTTGACTGGAAAATCAGGAATCAAAATCCCTCAAATCCCCCGCCCCCCAAAATGTCCATCAATACACAAGATATATCAAATTCTAATAAACAGATTTCAAAGAGGACAAATCATTTTGACCCACATGCAAACATCCCAACTTTGCATGTTATGTCATATTCACAGATACGGTCCCATGAAATTTGCTTAACACATTCATAGATCCAAATGAATAAACCTTTATGCTTCTAGTAACCCTTTGGCCATTCTTCTAGCGCCACCCTCTGGAAAACCTTAATATGGAAACTTGAATGATCCTATCACTGTGCAACCAGTTTTTATTACTCTCCAAGGTGAACTTTTTCCCCCCTGACACTTCCTTCTTAAACTATCACAACATGCAAAAAAACTCAAACTGAACTGAATAAAATAAAAAATTAAAAATATATAAAACTGGCACGGAGTACTTTTTTTCTTTTAACATCACTGTGGAACAGTCTTCAATTCACATCAAGTGCAACCTTTGCAACACCCAACTGTATGTAGGTTATCACAGTTTATTAAGTACCTTCTTTTCCTGATAGAAGTATGTAAGTACAGGAAAACGTCCTTTGCTTCTGAACTTGGAACTCCCCACAATGATAGGCTTACTGGCCGTGATGGGAACATACAGGTCACGTGGATATGTCTCACACACCTGGAAAAAAAACAAAAACAAACATACATCACATACACACACACACACAAACAATATTGAGCATTAGTATTAATAATACTAAACCTGAACACAACACATGGCAACAGTGAACAAGATATATTAGATCTCATTTTAGAATGAAACCAGTACATTTTGGTTTCTCCAATATACTGTGTAGCAACTGATTTCATAAAATACCACCACACCCTCAGTCACAGTTATCTTATTACAACATACCCTGTTTCCCACTTGAGCAGGCAAGCCTGGGCAATGTTTACCCAAAACAAATTAAAGAATACTATGTGGAGAAAAAAAGATACAAAAAAAAAGTACAACAACTACATAGAAAAGTTGTTGTAGCTTGCATGCTGGCAGCTCCAGATTACTTTATTACTCAGTAATCAGGTGACATCCACAAATTGCTTTTTCTAAATGGCAGGTTTATGACACACAGAAGCAGTACCAAGGTCCAGTCGCTCTCAGCAAGTGTCAATCTTGGTGTTTGAAAAAAAGGTGTAACGTTACATAAAAGTCTGGTGTACTGTAGAATGTGGCACCTTAGAATCGAGAACACTCACAGTTTATGAGATGCGATTAATCATCTACCTTAAAGTCTCTGTTGACGTCGGTGAGCTGCCATTGGTCGCAGGGGACGCCCATCCTCTCAAACTCGGCCCCCAGGTCGATGAGCTGCCACCCTTCCTCTCGCTGCTGGTCGTTCTGTTTGGGGTTGTAGGAGAACGCATAGAGCTCCTCATAGGATACTGCCCAAAGGAGAAGAAAGTCGGAGAAAACACAGGAAAATATGAGAACACTGTGTATCTATGCCGATAAACAGTATCTCTTAAATATAATATATAAAAATGATTAAATGTGTGTGTATATATAGGGGTAAGAAAAAGGAGAAAGAGGTTGGGATGGATGGGAGGTCAAAGATGCTTTGTTGATGAGCGGATAAGAATACAGACAGACACGGACTGACACCCACCAGGCCGCAGAAGACGCAGCAGCGAGCTGTAGATGTCGTGGCAGTCTCTTTCTCTCTGTACCACAAAATGAACCAATCTGAAGTTCCGACACTGAATGACCAGAGGACAGCCTGAGGTGGTCAGGGAGAGTTTCTCCACAGAGGCTATATGGTGGTGCAAAATCTGCAGAGAAGAAAGGGAAGAGAGAGTGAACGGCTGGTTTTAGATCAGGCGTTTGATTTGTGCTTTTTTTTTTTCTTTCTTTTCCTTTATGTTGCTTGAATTATTTAACAATTACAGGAGTCTACTGCTAAAAATGTTTTTGAACTCTTGAGCTTTGGACAGAAGAAAGTTTGAAAAGTCTTTGTACTGTTCATGATCATAAAGAACAGAGGGCAAAAGGGACAAATCCAGCACATCACCATATTCAATGAGCACAGATTGAATTCCTAAGGGATCCCAGCTATGGTATATACTCTACTAAAGATGCACATTCATCAGCATTGGTAATGACTGATGACACACACACACAGCCTACATGCTGATCACACCAGCTGTTAAGCCAGACAGTAACTCGACTGCTGTTTAATATTTTATAAGGTACAATAACATTCTCAGAAACTAACAGTCTAAATTGACACCAAAAAATTCTCACACATATTTTGCTACTGCTGCACTTGGCACACGCACACAGGTACCTAAACACAGACACGGGGCCAAATACACAAACACACACACACACTGAACAGTGATAGGAGTATATGAGCTGTTAAAACCAGAAAAGGCTGGAAAACAGGGAGGAAAAGAAAATTTGCCCTTTTCTCAGCACCTTAAGCAGGAAGGATGGCGGGGGTGAGGTCATGGCCAGAGTACTGCTGCACAAAGCATTTTCATATAAACAATCCGATCCCATAATGCAGAGCAGCCACTGTAACAGTCTAACTACTAGATTAATAATTCACTATATATCTATAACAAGACTTCAAATATATAGTTCTAATGTGCACAGCAAAAAAAAATAAATGCATAAATGCAAAAGTATCCTGAATCTTAAATAAGAGTAGTAGAGCTGTAAGGGAGCCAATACTGGCTGCTAAAGCTAATTCTGAGAAAAAAGACGCAAGTTTCTGACAGCAACAGCGACAATTTTGCAAGTAGCTACTGGCAACATTACACTGCATCCTTTATTCTAATGTGGAAGTGAAAAAATAATATATTGCAGACTGATGAAAGGTAACCATTAGACTAAAAACAGGTCAGTTTTGTCAAATGTGCACCCTCAATTACCTGCTGTAATTAGCATGCATGAAGTTGTACCATCTCAGTCCAGCGAGTGGAAATTCTGGGGCGCCATGAATAGTCGTCAGAAAAACCCACACTGACCTCACCACTACTTTATGCAATCGTCTCTACTGTGGAAGTCATGTGGTATGTAACCATCAGCACTACAGAAGTTTTTGGGTTTTTTTTACTCTGGCAGTGCGTTTGCTGCGGTCACATCCATATGTAGTCTACACAGTGAAAAAAGGGGGAACTGTGAATGATCCTTGTAATACTGTCAAGAATGCATCCACCACCAAAACTACTTACCCAGATCTCCTGTCCTGCAGATGTTGAGTTGTTGGAGCTGCTCTCCACAAAGATGAGATGTGTAGCTGTGAGATACAATGTGCCATTTGTGGATTTGTTGCTGAAGCGATCCAACAGCCGCACCTGCTCCACCTGCAAACACATGCCAAGGATAACACTATTAATCAGCAGTAGCTAGTAGTCAAAACATATAAAAAAATAAAGTTTATACGGGCGGTAGTGAAATGAAGATGGGATTTTGCTAACAGGAATGACACCTGTCACAAAAATGACTGTGTGTCCTTCCAGCTGGCACACTCGTCTAATCCTGACCACCTGGTCCTCACCATCAGCTGGCAATTCCATTATAATGAGATTCACAAATTATTTTTTGGGATATGAGAGAGGAAAATCTAATGATGGCAGTGCCTGAACAATCTAACAAATGTTTTCACAGTTATTCACTCTGTTATACAGCGAAGGCGTAGACTTGTAACACCCCCCGTTCCCGACTCCATACACATAAACAGTCCATAGTCTGAGTAGAACATTTACCCACATCACAAGTTTTTAACACAGGAAAAAGGCTGTGGTCCACTAGCTATAATAAACAACAGGTTTTATAAGCCTTGGTGGTCAGAACGCCCATTCAAGACTCCCTTAAATAAAGTTTGGCAGGGATGACAAGCATGTATGTAAGACACTGTTGGAAAATACTGCTGATGGACAACTTTTACATAAATGTGCAGCCTATATTGTATTCCTCTAACATCCCTTTCTAGCACTAAGATCCATTAGAATAAGGCTACTTCTCTTATTCAATAATAGCCCACTGATTTCTACTAGCAACCTACACTCTGATCAAAAGGCTACTGGACAGTTGGATTTGGACTGTAAGCTGCTGTCGCTGCTAACTGTCCAAATTCATGATTCATCACATTAGCGGTTCTTGTTGACTCAGACATCCTCTCTCTCTCTCTCCCTTTGTTTCCTTTTTCCTGTCGTTCTCAGATATGATGAAATGATCTCTGTCTCCTGGCAACCAGCTGGACACAGCACTGACAGGCTTAGTACATACAGGAAGTCAGTGGTGTGAGTGAGCGAGCGAGCGAGCAAGTGAATTAGGAAGACAGAGAGACGAAGAGACAGAGAGAGAGAGAGTGATAGAGAGAGCATCACATAAGAAAGTTGGTGATGTGAATGTTTATATTTCTTCGTAAAACCAACGATGCAGTCTGAGCTGTGCCTCCAAGCGCCAGATTGTCCTGAAACTGTCTACATTTTTCGAAATGAACTGGGGGGAAAAAAAAGACCATCTGACACCATGTGCATAAAAAAAAAAAAAAGTTAAAACAACATGATCTGTCATTTTAAAAAAGGAGCTTCATTGTTTTTTTCTGGTTCAGGTTGACCACAATGTTAATAACTCATAACAAGGCCATCCAACAAAATGCCCTCACAACAATAAAGTGGCAAGTTTACTTAACTCAAGGTGGAAACATGTTCTGATAGCAATAACGCTCTCCTATGTGGAGTTCAAGCAAACAACCGGGCTTAAGACAGTGGAGCCACACCCAGTCTGTATGCGGTCACACCCACTAGAAACCCAGCAGGTCTTTATTCCATAAGCACTCATGTTGCCTAAGAACTATTTGTATGTTGCTGGACTGTGCAATCATCCCCGAGCCTTCAAAATGAGGTCAAACTGACTTCCTAACATGACAGGGAAAACTCACCTTTCAATACACACACCCTCACGAATACACACATTACAAATATTAGCTGTGTGCCTAAAGCATGTCCCCAGCTTTTTAAGCCACTGAGGCTTACGTCGAATAAGTTCCAGTGGTAAATGTCATGGGAGAGCCGGCTAATCCATGTAAACTGCACACCCTAAGTGTTTGGACTCGCAGCATATTTGATTTGAAATAAGTGACTGTGAGGTAAAATTCACATTTGTTGTTCAGCTTTAAACAGAAGGTGTGTACACAGATATATGTATCAGGTGAACAGTGCAGCCTTTTTAATACATAATCCATTTACAGTACAAAAAGTGCACCATTTATGGACTGTATATAAAATCTACAGGATCATGTAATATAATCTCATATTTAACATCTGGTTGTAAATCATTTGCAACTGATCAATCACTGTTTGAAGACATCACCATCCATTCAGTATCTTTCCTACTGATGCTTTGCCAGATCTGTACTGCAGCAATGTGCAGTTCTTGCTTGTTTAAGGGCTTTTTTTTGCCTTCAGTAAGTGATCCGGCCTGAGATCAGGTGACTGACTTGGCCAGTCAAAACATTTCCACTGCTTAGCAAAAACAATCCTTTTAGCTTTAGAACGGTACCACAGCACAGATGATAGAACTGTGGAAAATATCTGTTAAAAGGATCACCAGTCCTAAGGGGTTCAACACCCGCAAACACTAAACAAACAGTCAGTGCTGTGACATCATCAACGTGCCATTATGCTTGAATATATATAATGTAATGATCTATCACAACTGGATGCACTGGCTGGCTTGATACTGTGACGTTAACTCAGTAATAGGGCGTGCAATTAAGTTAGCAGCATTACAAAGAGGAAGCCTAGCTGTCTGCTGCACGGAGAAAAAAAACAACCAGCTCATTGATGCTCGTCACGTCTGACACTTCCAAGATGCTGGCTGGCGACACCTGCTAGCTATCGTGCTATTTGTTTAAAACACGCAAATGTATTCTGAATATTGATATATTTCAAACGTACCCTCCCTTCCCCCCCAAAAAATCCCTCAAAACACAAGGCCGAGCTGCTGTCTGTATCCCATCCACTGCAATTAGCTAGAAATGTTAGCTAACGTTACCTTTGGCGTGCGGATATGCTCCATTTCTCCGAGTCCAAACAGCTGTCAGCAACTGCAAAGCTTCACACGACGCCTTCTGGATATAACTCTATCATTGATAATATGATGGCTAAAAAACTGCTGCACGAACCGCTTTGACGAGATCGGTAGCAGACGATATGTGTTTATTGTCAATTATTTCACTCCCCCCATCCGCGTAAAGAGCCAGACAATAACGTCTACAGTACTTCCGGTGTGGACTCTTCAAAGTAAGTAGTTTTTAAAAATATATTTTCATGGTCGTTACATTCGGATACAAACAAACTGTATGTCTCACATTTCTCCCACTCACTGTGTATTGTGTGTGTATTAGTAATTAGTTTAGTTTCTGTATCTTGATAAAACACGACTTTATGTCATAAATGCACCTTGTATGTGCTGTATATAATAAAATATCAAACTTCTTTAAACTAAATTTTAGCTCAGGGCTCCTACACAAGACTGGGCTGCAAGATAAACTAGTAATGTATGTGTTGTCTTTAGCTTTTCTATGAATTCACATTTATATAGTGTTAACAAACAAATCTGCATAGTGAACCTGGAGCATTCAAGCCCCCTGTGGATCTGGAGCTTTGACACAGTTACCCACTTTGCTAGGTTGGTAATCCAGCCTTTGATCAGGTAGAAAGGTAAAATAAGAGTTTTTATATGAAATTCAAAATTATTATATATTTTCAGTATGAATGAAATTATAAAAGGTAGTTTCTATATAGTTACAAAGTAAAAAAACAGATAATGCAAGTAAACACGATCCAAACATAAGAATAAGAATAAACAAGATAAAAAAAAATAATGCATATATAGATAAATCATAACAAATTATATCGAACAAACAAAGAAAGAAACATTATTGACCAAAAAGGTGTAGGTTGAAGCTTTAGCTTATTATGCCTACCCTTTTTTTTACATCATATGAAAAACAAACAATACAAAACAATAGTCCCAAAATACAAAATCAAACATTTCATTCACCATTATGTTCATACCTCAGTTTTATTTGTTTACTGTTATTTATGAACATTTTTTTAAACTTACAAAGTTTACTACACATTTTTCCCTGTCACAGTTATTCCATAAACTAACTCCTTTAACAGTTATACATCTATTCTTTTGCCCTTATTTTTTTTTTTAAAACACATATTCCCCTGAGTTCATACAGACTCTGAGTGTAAACATGTTTTGTTTCAGGAAGCAAGTTACATTTTACTTTGTACATTATTTGTGCACTTTTAGAGTCAACCAGATCACTGAATTAAATAGAAGCAATAGAGCCATGATGTTGAAGATTACAAGAGACAAAAATTAACGAAATATTATGTAAATTCTGTACATGAAAAAGCTGATATATTATAATAGGGTCTGAGTCTTTTATTTTGAAAGCAAATCCGGAATCTGTATGAGGTACTTTGTCACTTTTTGGAAACATCCGCCCCAAGTGCCAACGTTGGTCCCGTACGCATGCGCGAGGCCTCACGCGACCCAAAAACAGCACTAGGTACGACGGGAAATGTAGTTGACTAGTGATTACCCAAAATGCCACAGCGTCCGGTAAATAGCAGGCGGGGAATAGGAAAAGTACCACCATGCGAGAATTCATCCTGCGATATTTGAAAGCGTTTGTATTTTAAAAACGATTTCATGGGGTGCAAAAACAGTTGAGCAGCACTGGATTTATTTACAGAGATTGAAAGATTTTCTACAAGTGTTTTTGAGTAAAGACAACAGCGTGGATTTGGCCCTTACGCGGGCATACTTTCGAGGCTAACTAGCTAGCTTGATAGCGGGGATGCTCTCTGAGCGTGTTCATGTGTGGTCGAAGTACAAATAACCCGTCGGTGTTATATGTGTGCCTACTAAAATACAATGTCTGGCTTTAACTTCGGAGCGGGGACTCTTGGTTCCACCAACGCGGGTGGGGGATTCTCCTTCGGGGCCGTAACCAGGTAACGAAAAATGACAATTAGCCGAATGAGCTAACATTAGCATAGCCAGTCTGACGTTAGCAGGTAACCTTGCATGGCTTTATAACTGCATGGTGCAACTGAATTGAAGACACTTATGGTTCATTTTTGACGACGCTGAAGGTCTGAGCCTCTTCGAGGTTAAGGGAAATTTAAGTTTATATATTTCGCGGCTGATTCTCCGTTTTTTCACCACTTACACTTGTGTGTTAGACATCGTAGTAAAAGTGAAACCTCTATTTTAAGAAAACTGAAAAGAAGAGTGATTTCCCTGATGTTTCTCTATCCAGACCCCATTAGACCATGTCCAGATCAGAAATCACTATATTTTGACTTTTCAAATCTTAATAATCTAGTCCAGATTTGACAAGTCTAGGTCCGGACACAAAATCAGCATCAGATGCAAGTATTCAGTACCCATTTGGCCAGTGGAAAAAAATGAATTAATTAATTTTGCACCCTGTTGAGTATATTGGCTTTTTATACCTGTGACCTTTTATAATGCGGTGTGAATGGGAAAAGAGGCAGTGAAATTGCCCTCTTTTCAGTTTTCATTAGAAAAATAAAGGTTTCACAAATCCGAATGTGGGTGTAAACAATGTCAAGGCTGTTTGTGAAAGTACTGAGAATCTGCTGCTAAATATAATTGTTTCCCTAAACTTTTCCCTGAACCCCAAATCAGAAGCTGACTTCAGTGTTGTTAATTACTGTACAAGTTAAAAGTTCTGTTCTATGTTACTATGGCTTTTCTTTTTGACGTTAGTAAGGCACCTCCTGTTCAATCTGTCGCCTTTCAATCAATTAGAAGTGAGAAAATCAGTTAGTTCACATCAGTGTAACAATGATAGAACTTAAACTGTCTTATATTGACACTTAGTTCTTATGCTATGTCCATTTTTCTCATAAGTGCACCTGCAGCCAATACTGGTGGCTTCTCCTTTGGAACTGCTTTGGGTACAGCAGCCCCAACCCCTGCTGCTGCCCCGACCACCAGCACCACCCCGTCCCTTGGCCTAGGAGGCAGTCTCTTTGGTCAGAAACCTACTGGGGGATTTTCTTTCAACACACCTGCCTCAAGTAATATTCTCACACAAATACAAACCCACTGGAAAACAGCAAAATCATGTTGCGTGTACTGTCATTAACATGCAATCTGCAGCCATAAACCTTGTCCTGTGTTGTTGTGGTGTTCTCTTTCAGGTGCTGCTGCACCCACTGTTGGCCTTACGTTAGGTATGTTTCTGTTACTGGGTTTATTTTTTAAGTAGAGGTGACTTTAAGTCTATAAAAATAGGTTATAACCTTGAATTTTGTATATTCTTTATCTTAGGTGCCCCAGCAACTACAGCTCCCTCCACGGGCTTCAGCTTGGCTTTCAATAAGCCCACTGCATCAGCAACACCTTTCTCCCTCACCACCACCTCTACCACCTCGTCAGCGCCTGCTGGGGCAGGTTTATCATTTGGCTCTGTCCTGACCTCCACTGCTCCACAGCAGCCAGCTGCTGCCGGTTTCACCCTCGGCCTTGGTGGTGCAACGACGACAGCAGCCGCAACAGTCCCCTCACTGGGCGGCGGTCTCTTCTCCAACACTGCCTCTACAGGTGATGCAAACAGACTTGGAACTGGGTTGCGCATAGACTCAGTGCCAAGAGCTCATCACAATGGTGATATGTCATTGAAGGGAAAATTCACCGCTGTGAATATAATGATTTCTTAAAACCGGGTCACCTATATAGTAGAAATGTGCAATTATTTTTGAAATTGGTTCCCTGTGACTAGAGAAACCTGAGTAAAGGACTGTAGATTCCCCATATGGCTCTTAAGGGGGAATCCTATGACAACCAGAATGCACTGTGTGCATCCTGTCCCACCATCTACTGATTGTGTCTTTAGTGAACACAGGGGATGAGTATAAGACAAAGTTAGTGAGCAGTGTTATCTCTTCAATGAGGCTTATTTTCATTTGTAAAACAGTTCTCCTCAGCGAGTCTGGATATATTGTGCTGGTGTGCAAGGATCATGACACAAACGGTGTGCTGTAGTCAGTAAAGGAGAATGACTGCAGTCTTACCGAGGACTGCACACAAGCCAGAGTCAAAAACAAGCGCTTTTAGTGGACATACATTGACGGGGCACAATTTCCCCAAAGGATTACCTTGCAGTCTGACTGAAGCACTCTTTCTCAATACCGGACCAGTTTCAAAAATTGTTGTCCTCATTAGTCACATCAGCCGTTTTCACATATGAACTCCGAACAATGTCCAAAGAATCAGGTCTGGACATTTTCTGGAGTTGCCCTGTCACGCATGTAGCACAGAGCAGGAGACTGTCCGTGTCAGATACGTTCTCACCTACTACAAATCCCAGGAAGTCCTTTCTCCCATTAGCACTAGCTTCACAGCGAAGTGTTCAGGCCCAGTCATAACAATGCAGCATAGCTGGCTGTGTTTATCCAACGCCAGTCACATGTGTAAAATAGTGGCTGTGGATGAGAGGGGAATTCACACCTGGAAGTCAAAGACATCGTATTTAATTTTAGGTTCTGCTTGTTCAGAACATAACAGTTGTTTGATAAATTGCTCGTTCTGTCTCCCTTACTGCCAAATTTTGTTGCGTTTACAACGATGAGCAGATGTAGCCCACTCACTCACTGTGAATTCTCTGCTGTATTCACACATGGGCTCATTCAGACTTTACACAGACTTTCTGGCTTTCTAGCAGGGGGCTGGCAGGGTGCAGTCTGTTTAATGTCCAGTTCGACTGATTTGGACATTTGCGTTCACACATTCAGCTCCTCCAGTTAATATCCAGAAAATTTCGGTTCTGAATTTAAAGTCCAACATAAAATTCTGCAAAGAAAACAAAGTCAGGTTTATCAAAATTTTGCAAAGTGTGTTGAAGCAAAGTTTTCAGTCTGTCTTCATTCTTTCTCACAATCCTCACTGGTCACTGGTTTAATGCTGCAGCACCTCTCCTTCTGCTGCCACAGCACTGCATTTGACCTCATGAGTTGTATTTAGTAGTATGATACTATAGTGTCTGCTCTTCCTTATTGCTCCAGTGACGCGGTAGGCAGAGTATTTTGGGAGACCTGCATTTGACTGTCCTTGAACACCCCACTAAAGACATACCCTGTAATTCTTCATTGCCCCCAAACGAAGTCACTGTACGTGTCGATGCTAATGCTGACAGAAGAACAGTTTTTGTTGTTGTTTTTCCCACCTAAATCTCTCATTCAGATAGGTACAGAAAAAAAGACAACTTTTTCCTCTAAATAATTTAAAAACAGTAATTGAATGCAAAAGCAAAGCCTGTTACACAGCTATGATTCAGCTGTCTTAAGTGGAGACTAAAACTATCTTTTAGCAGTAATTCTCACATTTAAGAATGTGTAAATGTGATTAATAGTGTTATAACCTACATGGTCACTCTGTGTTGCAGGTTTGGGTCAGACCACTCTTGGAGGAGGAGGTTTAACGTTAGGTTCTCTGTTAGCTACCTCTACGGCAGTGTCAGCCGCTCCAGCTCCCAGCGTTGGATTAGGCGGGGTCGACTTCAGCACTTCTTCTGAGAATAAGAGCGACGCCTCATCTGGAACCAATGCACAGTAAGTCACGTTGACCTACATACGGTTCTTAAGTAAATCAAAATGCTAGAATGAATGTCAAATGATTGCAAATGTTTAAATAACTATTATAGTGTAAAAAGTATAAATAATTGCATACTGGGAGGCATTCCATTGCTTCCCATTTACTTAGTGTGTTCCTGATTAATTGTAATGAGTAACACTCTCTCTTCCCCACCCTCAGGGACAGTAAAGCTTTAAAAGATGAGAACCTGCCCCCAGTCATCTGTCAGGATGTCGAGAATTTCCAGTAAGTGTGGCTGTTCTTGTATGCATCACATTATCACAGAATTTGATCCCTTGAGCTGTAGGTCATGAGCCTGTGCACATTACTTTGCATGTTGGTGTTGGGTTATATTTGTTTAGAGATTTGGCTTAATTTGGTTATGTGTTGTAAACATAGCCAGAAGGATCATAGACTCACAAAACTATGACTTCTACTATTAGGTAGAGTGCAGGGATATACTCTTAAATAAAAGGAGGAGAACATACTATTATACATATTACTGCATCAATCTGTCGTCTGTCCTTCCTCCTTTTTACAGAAAATTTGTGAAAGAGCAGAAACAGGTTCAGGAGGACATCAGCAGGATGTCGTCTAAGGCCATCTCTAAAGTCCAAGATGACATCAAGAACCTCAAACAGCTTCTCTCTGTCAATGCCAGCGGTCTGCAGCGACAGGCTCTGGCCATTGACAAGCTGAAGCTGGAGACAGCACAGGTAAAGAAAAGCACATCTTCATACACTAGTCTAACTGTTATAGATCAACTCAGATTCCTATTTCTTTGAAGAAATTCCAATGCAAGTAATAAGTGAAGATTCATTCTTATATAATGTTTTGCAAACTGATTCCCAAACAGCCAATAAGAGCATAAAACACATTGAACACCAGACTTCCTGTGTGTGGAGTTCTTTGAAATGTCTTACAATGAGAGGAACATAGTAGTCTATGTTGTGAACAGTGTCTGTCACTCCAACCTTTAAAATTGTATTAAAAGATTGAGAAATATGCAAAAATCCTGAAGATACAAGGTACAAAAAAACCTCTCTTAACAGAAATTTGACTTTCACCTTCTCTTTCTTCTTTAGGAGCTGAAAAATGCTGACATAGCACTGCGTACACAAAAGACTCCCCCCGGACTTCAACATGAGAACACCGCTCCATCAGAGTAAGTGAGCAGTCTTATAGTAGTCCAGAATTGAAAACAGATTTTCTTCATTTATCTCAGCCTTTTCCACACTCAACTCAGTGTTAAACTAACTGTTGTATGTGTTCCATTTGGGTCTCAGGAGATGATATTTAACACTGTTGTTTTTATTATTGCTCATCTTCTTATCTGTAGTTGCAGCTCCTTTTGCTCATTTAGTCAATATGTTCCTCTTTGCTAGCCTCATTGTTTTGCATATTTCAGCCTTCATCATTTCATGACATGGACAAAGATGAAAATATTGTACATTTTTCCTGTGTTTAGTTATTTCCGTAGCCTGGTAGAGCAATTTGAGGTGCAGTTGCAGCAGTACCGGCAGCAGATAGAAGAGCTGGAGAACCACCTGACAACACAGAGCAGCGGCTCTCACATCACACCTCAGGGTAACATTCTGACATTTTTCTGACAAAACTGCGTAATGACTGTGTAATGTGAAAGATTAATCATCTCTGCGGCTCTAAAGATTTTTTTTAGGTTAAAGTTAAACTGTAATAAGGATTTTAAAAAAAAATAAAAAATTAAGCACTTTCTTCAGATTCTCCCTGATTATTATTTGTGTCTCTTGTTTTTTCATTTGACTTTATGTGATGTTGTTGTGTATGTGTGTGTTTTCCCAGATCTGACCCTGGCTATGCAGAAGTTGTACCAGACATTTGTTGCACAAGCTGCCCAGCTACAGTCGGTCCATGAGAATGTCAAGGTCAGTTCTTTTCTTCCTTACTGAAAATGATCAAATGTATGCGTCGACTCGCTAGTTTTCTTCATGAAACGACACTAATCTTAGCGCAAAGCCTTTCATTGCTACTGTGTTTACTAGCTTCGAGCTTAGCCTAGCTTAGCAGTTAGAATGAACATGGTTTTGAATCTCATCCACTTGCAGCTGCACCCTGTTATTATGTTATTGTTTTCCAAATGTTCCAGATTCCAAGCAATTTGTAATTTAAACTAATAAACTAATAGGTCAAGTTTTTGTGAATAGCATTTTAATTTTTTTTTTCCCTCTTTCCCCCTGTTCTTGTCTTGTATGATAGATCTTAAAGCACCAGTACCTTTCCTATCGACGAGCCTTCCTGGAAGACTCCACAGACGTTTTTGAGTCCAAACGGGCATCCAACAGGAAGTGGCAGAGTGCTCCGCGAGTCACAACTGGGCCTGCTCCGTTCTCCAGTGTGCCAAACGCTGCAGCGGTTGCCATGGCAGCCACACTGACCCAGCAACAGCAGCCAACTCCAGGTCTGACTGCCTACAAGTTCTAGAAAGTTGTCCTCCTGTCACCTTTTTTATATAAAATAAAATAAAGGAGAGAGAGGAGAGACAAATGTTTAAAAAAAAAAAAAAAAAAAAAAAAAAAAGCTGAGAAAGGGCAGGATGAGTTTTATTTTAATATGACAATAGTGGTGGGAGCGGAAAGGTCAAAAGGGGACAGAGAGGATGATTGAAAACTAGTGCAAACAAGCTTATCTGATGCCAAGCTATTGTGTCTCTACTTTCTCTAATGAAAGAGGGAGAAAGGGAGAGATAAGAGAATTGTTGCTAAATTGTTGACAGGAAACCTTTGTGCTGCCTTACCATCGTGTCTCTGGCTCTCAGTTCAAGGGTTAGATGGATACATTTCTACATTTATCTGATGCGCCTTACATTACCAGGGTGAGGATATTTTATGGATGGCTCCAGTAGGAACTGACCACCAGACCCTGGCAGTGTTGGTGCCGAGCCTATAAACTTGAGTGTCTTACAAACTACATACATTCGGTGACACTAGGGCCCTATGAAATCCATTTTAGTTCTTCCCAAATTCTATGTTTTCGGTTTTAGTTTCTTGAATTCTGTGTGGGTTTTTTTGTTTTTTTTACAATTTAAGCACATTTTGTCAGAGTGTCTAATCATGTGGTGGATGAATAAAATTTCAACAGTTCAATTAGAAAGTATTCAAAATTTGATCATGCATTGCATGAATGAATAAATATATATTATTAAATGGATCAATCCACACTGAATCCGAGTTACGTGCGTCTTATAGAGAATTCCTGTGTTTTTTCATGTTCGGAGTCTATTTCTGTCACGTTTAGTGAAGCGTAATCTGCACAGACTGCTGTTTAAATCACACAAATATCCCATTCTATATGTTTTTTGAATTTATTATTAAGCATATCTACATTTATTGATCAGATCCCATTCTATCTGCAACTTGCTTGTTTCACTGCAGGCAGATTCTCTTTGCCCGCTACGATAGGCAGGAAAATAAAATCAATGACTGAAAGTACAAACGCTGTTGATTTCTCCCCATAGAGCTGACATGAAAACTATTTTGGTTCAGTAAACTTCTGCTGTCAGTCATCCTGGTGAAGGCAGTTTGGTTGAACGGTGTCCTCTCAGCTCTCCAGGAGCTGCAGCTGACACACGGCTGCTTCTGTGTGGACAAAGACGCTGAACGCAGGTCAGAATCAGTGTGGATTGAACAGATAGAACGCACTTACAACACCGCTCATGTCTCGCTTCCTATGTGGGTTCCCAATTTTTATTCCGCGTTTTACAGTTGATTCCATTTTTATTATCAAATTCCACAATTCCGTCCGTCTTTTCCACAACGTGGAAGTCATAGGGCCCTATGATACCAAGGATAAAACCTACTTCACCCAATTTCTCTCTTCCTCTCTGTGCCCTCTCTAATGGGATGTAAGATCGGGTAATTGAGCCTGATCTTTATTGGAGAAATGATGGGAGAGTCCAGCTGTCAATTTTACTCACTTGAATCTTGAAGTTTGGACTCTTTTTCTTTTTTTTTTTTTATTCAACCGATGCTTGAAATAGGCATACCCAATGAAGATTGTTATGTAATGGGGTTAGAAGTATTAGACATTTGCTGTGTGATTTAGATATACTTAGCAAAATAATCTCTGAATGAATAGTCAGGATGTGGCCTGTCAGTTGATTTTCTTTTTTTTCTTTTTTTTTTTAAGAACGTGTCTGGGTGATCAGTTGGTGTATAAGACATATTTACTATAATGTAGCTCCTACTGTTTCCAGTTTACCTACAAAAAAAGTCTCTTGCATGTAGGGAACAAATGGTATCAGCTGACTTCACTGAAAACATAGGACTCTAAAATATTTTTTTTTTGACCAGGATGTATATAAAGATTGTGTCAACATTGGTTTCAATGAAGTATGCCGCTTCTCTTGTTCAGGGTTTTACCAGTTGTAGGCGCAGTTTAGGCCAAGACACACACTTTCAAGAAACAATACTCTTAATAATTCAACTAAAGGCTTACGTCAACTTGTATTAAATAAGCCTTGTATTATCAAAGAATGTAAGCTCTATTCATTACATGTTAATATCACACCACATTGAATTCATTCCATCTTCCTCCAGAAAAAACTTTAATATTTGGCATAAGCAGACAGGTGAAAGCGGATCTTTTCCTTTTTTTATATATACTTGCTGCTTGGCAATTTCTTTTTTTTTTTTTTTTTTTTCTTTTAGGACTTGATGATGGGTATATCCCAAAAATATTTAAATAAACCATCTCCACTAATGCTATAAAACACAACCTTTTGAAGCAGGTCATATTGTTTCAGTAACCTCAGCACATAAAGGCACACAAATTCACATTTATTAAATATTTTACTACTAAAATGTCTGTTGCCACATCTCTGAGGCCTTTTTTTTTTTTAATAGGCCGTTTTACTAGCATATCAGAACACCCACTTGAAATGAACAAACTAAGCTGCTATGCGTATTAGCATGTTTCCGCTGTCTATTTTTTTTTCTTGTACAGTTAAAGTGCATAAAGAATTAATTTGCGATCGTGCAAATGTGAAATTTCATAGAATTTTGAAAGCAATATTTAAATTGGGTGGGGGGGTCACAAAGGCAGCAGGGTTTGTAAATTCTCACATAGCAAATTAAACCTGCTTTCATTTGCAAATTTCTAAAGCTTCCTTTTCACAAAAAAAATCATTAATCTGCTGTGACTGCTTAGACTGTTACCAGATATGATAACCACCAAATTGTAGCCCAGACAATGAATGTGGCTTTTTTTTTCCCAGTGAACATTCACATACCTTTTGATTGCATTGCAGCAACCATAGGAGCTATTTGGAATAAACATTTAGCCCTTTTATATAATGTGCCAAGTAGGGATGGGAAATTTTTACATACATTTACATTTGAGTTTGTGTCAAAATCATGAGTCATTTAAATGGAAATTGTTGTGATTTTAGCTTTTTGTAGCTTTGGAGAAGAACAAAGTACTTGACAAATGAGCCCACTTGCCTCAGTGGGGTACTGTCTGTTTGTGTGGTAGAAGGGAGTTCTTTCTTTTTTTGTGTCAGTTTCCATTTTCATATTTAATTTCTGTTACATTTTTAATTTGTTTTTTTCTGATTTGAATCTCAAAGTAAATTTTGAATTAGCCATATTAGTCAAATCCATTTCTGTTTGTTGTAACCCTCAGTGCTCAGGGTATGCTATCTGTCAAAAAGCTTGCGTTATGCTCTGTTAAAACACTGCAACTTATTTTAAATTTGTAGCTTTGCAGGTCAGTGAACCGTGGAGTTGGGCACTAGTTTACATGATTGCTGTTTTTAATATTAATAGTATTTAAAGAAATTCCCATCCCTATTGCCAAATATTTGTCGTTCTCTAGAATTTGACCCAGTCATTTCATAGACGATGCCTGTGGACATGTGGATGTCCTCATCGCTCCAGTATTTATTTACGTATTTATTTCTATTTTATTTTGTGTTTATGTGTGTAACTCAGTCCATAATTGGTATGGCGTAGTGGAGGGAGGCCAGTACTACACACACAGTACTAACCATTCAGTTGGGTGGTGTTTACTTCATATAGATTCATATTTGACCCATGAACTTGTCTGTGTGGTGGTTGATTGTGTCGGCCAAAAGCTTATTCAGATTTGTGCCTCAATAGGCATAAGTTAAAAGGTGCCAAAGGACTCAGGATGAACAATATAAACTATTTACTTACCTAAACTGTAAAGTACACAAAAAAAAATGTCTTTCCATTACTGCACTTAGTTGGTCTTGAAGTGGAAGTGAGGCTGATAACTTTGTAAAGTAACCCCGGTCATTGTCATTTATGGCTGGCCAAAATGAACCGGCGTGCTCGGTGTGTTTGTATACGATCAAGTGTTTTGAACTGAAGAGCTGAAGTCGGGCGTTTATGTTGGAAGTTTCATATACGATATATGTGGAATGTCAACAGTGACAACAATGGTATGCATAGCTGTTTTAATACTAAAATGTGTTCTGGTTGGTTTGATTGGCCATACCACTGTTACTTGATTTAAGCTATTTCACCTAAGGGCTACTGTCAGCGTAATGGGGCTGGATCATTTCACATTCATTTCAATTAAATGAAAATCTAGACTAAAAGTGCTGTTCACAATGTAATTTTAAAGTTGTAATTTCAGGTATTTCCTTTGGTATTTCAAAGTAGTGGTACTTTTTTATGGACCTTCTTGGCTGAGACAAGTTTGTTTGTGTAGAAAATCTACTTGAGCCCAATTTGTTAGTTCAGAGGAGAAGAGTGATTTTTGCTGCTCACGCTGGTCCTTCGATACCAGTGAGATTCTTTCGTGCCAAAACACATAGGCTGGTCAGTGTGGTCAGATTTTATGTCCACATGTCTTTATTGTGCTGGGCGTTTATTTCCCACCACTTTATGTTAAAGGTGTTTGTAGATATTGGTGAGCGCTTAGCTTTTTTTTTTTTTTTTTTTTTTTGGGCACTTAGATGAACGCAGACAAAAACAATGTTACGACAATGACTAGTTTTCAGTTCAGTCTCCAGCACTCATCTGTATATTGCTGCTGAACCCAACACTAATTCAGTCTTTGTTGATAGAGTTGTTGCGTACTCGGACATAAACTGCTGCTCCGGACATTCCAGTCCTCCCTTTTTAAAAACAACTATAAACTCCTCGTAGAGGTGAGAAACAATTTTGGACCGAGCTGGATGTCTGTTAGCTGGATTCTTCAAGTTGTTCAGAATTTTGACTTCCCTCTTGTTTGGCTTCTATTTTAACATATTGTCTTCCACACTCAGCAGTTGTCACAATGATGATGATGATCAAAATGACCTAATATTTAATAGTCTGTCAAAGCTGTTTGGACCTTGAAGTTAATGGTGGATATTAGACCACCTTATTCCTCTGAATATCAGTCAGTATTATGTATGTAAATGCTGAATGCTGTTTCTCTATTTTCTTGAATGCCATAACAACAGCAGGAGTGATCTAATTTACCTCTTTCTTAAAAAAAAAAAAAAAAAACAAGTGAAGGAATTAAAATGTGATTTTACTATTTTTTTAAATGTATGTTTGGCACAGTACTAGTACCACCATTAGCTCACTTAAATGCTAAACTGAAACTTGAATTATTCTGACACTCGATGATGATGATGATTATGGATTGAATCTTTCTTTATTCTGTTTGATGTCGAGCCTCGGCATTGCAGTTCACTAAAAATTGGCCTGGTTAGTCTGAAAGGAAATATTTATTCAGAGCGTCTTGTCTTTTGAATAGTTGGCTGTTACAGTTTTGAATGTTCTTATTCTCTCCTGTTCATTTCCTTGGACTCTTCAAACGAACCATATGCCTATATTATGCTTCTTCTTTTTTTTTTTTGTAGTGTTATTTCAATATATGGCTTCCAGGAGGTACTACTATGGCAAGTTGTGTTTTGAGGGCTCTTTGTGAGCTCCACATTTTGCTAATATTCATCTGAATCTAGACTGAAGACTCTTGAAACATGTTAACCAATCATCTCTCCTAAATCAAACTTGATCCCATAAAGAGAGTATTTGTAGCCTGTAATCATGTGTACACGTATCCAAGGTGCAGCTTTTGTGTTAAGAACGATCATTAACTACCAAGAATCAGGCTGTTTTTATTATGTCTAAGCATACACTGGCGAAAAGTGTTTGAACAAACACGAACCACAAAAGTTTTAAAGGCCATTCAAATCCTTGTTGGTGGCATGACCTGACACGTGACCACATTGACTTCCACAGGCAAACTGTAACATATCACTGAGTATTCTTTATTTTGACCAGTTTACACTGAGAGGCAGCCATAGATGCCAAATTCACATTTTTTATCTAAATCTTGAGTGCTTTTACTTGTAGATGAGTGTATTTAAACTTATATAACCAATGCCTGTTGATACAGTATATTTAATATATAATATGGTGTGCCTTTTAAGCTATATTAAATAATTGTGTGATGCTTTTTTTTGTTTTGTTTTGGCGTATGCTAGTTCATTCACTCTCAAATCTTGAAAATTTGGAAACTTGTCAAATGCAGTAGCAGTTAGCAATTAACCATCAATTCTGTTCTAAACTGTTTGTTTGTGTTTTATGTAAGTGGAATTGCATATTAAATTGACAATAAATCAATTTTTAAACAAAGAAACGTTTGTCCTTGTTTCTTTTTGACTGAAGTTGTTTTTAAAAATGCAGACTAATTGGAAGCCTTGCTAAATTTCACTACATGAAAAAAGGCATAGAGGAAAAAAAGACAAGTTTCTGAGTGAAAGAACTAGCAGAATTTTTTCCACATTGTCAGCAAAATTAACTGTACTTCTGATAAAATGTTAAGTTTAAAACCCTTTATGTAGTTGATATTTGTACTGTGCAGTTGTAAAAGCACTGTGTACCGCCTGATTCCAGTTATGCTGCAGCCTGGGATGTTGGATTTTGTTTATTTCTTATAGAAAAGTATATTTTCTGTGAAGGTGAAATGGAAGTGAAATTTATGTGACAGTAGTGCAAGTCACAAGATGCATAACCTGTCTTCTCATGGTTACCTCACACACACCAAACGGATTAAGAGGAGTAAAGCATATGCTCTCTCTGTGCCTTAGGGACCCAGGCACCCTTGGGGGCAGGGTTTGGAAACCCCTTTGCCTCGGCAGTTGGCACTAGCTTGGGCTCCTCTACTCTTGGAGGTATTACCTCTGCCTTTTTTTTTAATCTCAATATTTCCATTTTTCTCTTCCCTTACACACCGTTTCTGCCCCATGCCTCCAAGTTTCTGAAAGATGGAAAATCTTTTTATTTGAGGTCTTCATGTTTGTATGAAAGTGTAGGCAGCAGGTAGTGTGTGTGTGTGTGTGTGTGTCAGAGAGAGTGGTGCAGTCAAATCTTGGCTCTTTTTTTTTTCCTGTTCTTCCCTAGTGAAAGACGTTAAGTGCGTTCACACCACAAGAAAACTGAGCAAACACTTGCCACAGGCAACAAGTTGGATGATTTTTCTTCCCCCAAAGTGAAGCAAATTTCAGCCAAAACATTGTGTGTTATACTAAAATGATGCCCCTTTTGTGGCTAAAAACACCTTTGCATTTCAACTGGAAAATCCACTTAGCCACGACAGCCAGTTAAAATGAACTTGGCAGTGTGGAAACAAGTGGTCTGAACGCACACTAGGTCAGTGTGTTTGGTAAAAATCTATGTTGCTTTTCTCCCTTTGGCCTTTGCTTTGCCCCTGCAGTGTACCCTGAGTCCTGTTTTGTTGTGTAGTCCCCACTCAGAAGTTAAGCTGTGCGTAGTGCTCTATTGATTAGGTCATGGCATTTGTTTTGCATACATGTTTGCTAATCTCTGCCTCTTTGTACTTCTGAGGTACTGCGCCTTCTCTTCATTCCTAGCTAGTGTAGGCTGTCTGCTTAGCCCAAACTGACTCCCATATCACTCTCTCCCGCAGGTTTTGGTGGTGGGCCAGGATTTGGTGGGGTGGGGACTGGGGGTTCTTCTTTTGCCTTCTCCTCCACCAGTAAGCCCACAGGAGGCAGTCTGAGTGCAGGTACATACGTACTGTGTATAACCCCCTTCACACACGCCCCTCCATCCCCCCCCCCCCCAAAAAAAAAAACAGGACAAGCTTCCTCTGTAGACATTTTCAAGCTATTGTGAGCTTCACAGCAAAGTTCCCCCTCCGCCATAAGTCAGCTTTGTCAAGACCATCCTTGTGTCTTAGGCATTTTACGTGAGCGTGTTTGGCATTCTAGGTGGTGGACGCAAGACAAAATGTGGTTACACTTAGCAAATGCTAGACATCCTTTTTTTTTTAAATCATGTATTCATTGGTTTTCTCTGACATTTCTAATATTTCCCTCTGTGTCCCCTGTCTCTTGCTTTTTCTAGGTTTTGGCAGCAGCAGCAGCTCAGGCTTTAACTTCAGTAACCCTGGCATCAACCCCTCAGCCGGCCTGACCTTTGGCGTGTCTAACCAACCTGCGGCGGGCTTCGCCACAGGAGGGCCCCTGCTCCAGCTCAAGAAGCCCCCCGCTGGTAATAAAAGGGGCAAGAGATAGAGCCAAGGAAAGACGGAACCCTGCGACTGACCTGCTGACCAGTTTGTCGTTTGTAGTGTGTAAGGCCTGGTCTCCCAAAAGCATACAAGCGCTATAATCATCCTATCCGACCACAGCAAAAAAAATGTACATTTGAGGATTTTTTAAAACCATAAGCAACATTATTTTTCTATTATACATCAGTCTGTATAATCCACTGTTCCACACTGATTTGGTTCCATTCCATCTGATTCCAGATTGCTAAGTCGTTAGCCGTTATTGCCTGTCAGAGTTGATGCAAAATTGGCCATATATCAGTTCCTATTGGACCCATTTATATAATGAAATTGCATTACTTGGGTCTAAGAGATCTGCTTTAAACCAAAGGTAAAGGGTATTACTCACCACATAATGCCAGATATTTGGAATCTTTTTTTTTTTTTTCTTTCTTTTTTTTTAGGGACAGCAGAAATAAATGGCTAATTTTCTTTGGCAGTGGTGATTGTTGCCTATGATAGGGAACATGGGACCATATCAATATAATAGACAGTGGCATGTAAGGAAAGGTCAAACATAATGCATAATTTTAAGCATGAACTTGCCCGTATACATTGTCTGAAATGTTTGCCTGCACCCAGTGACGTGGCGCAACAGTGCTTTTGGGAACGCCAGCCGAGGACAGAGCTGGGTCAAATTCATATTGTTTCATTTACCTGTGAGGACTTGCTTTAGTCTGAATATTGTGCAAGATAGATGTTTTTTTTTTTTTCTTTCGCTTTGAGGTGGACATTGAAGTTGGTTCCATTGTGTTATACACTCTGTCAATCCCAGAACTGCACTTGAATGCCTCTCAAATGATGACTTGGCTCAAGTCTCGTCCAGGGAAGATAAGGTAAAGGGTAAGAGACTCTAGGGGTAATAGTTGGTTGGGAACAGCATGGTCCTGGTCCTAAGGTATCAATGGGGAGTATTATCTGATCCTTGATAGTTTTATAGGCACAGGAGAGTGTCCAGGGTGGGTTTTTGGGGAAGCACAGTTTTATTTTTGTAACAAGCGGAGAGAGAGATGAGAGGTAAAAGGGGACTAGCACCACGGGATAGTCCATTATCTAGTCCACATAACCTGTGTTTTTGCTATAATCCATCCTTATTGTTTATTAATTACTTTTTTTTTTTTTTTAGTTTTGGCCCCTGTGTACCAATCTAAGATGTTGGGAAAGGAAACGCTGTGCTGTGTATTACATGGCTCCCTATAGATGTTAAATTAGTTGAATCTTAAAGGGATTTCACATGCAGATTCTATGTACTCAACTCAATTTATACATGTGCTAGAACAAATTTGCACTTGCCGGTGTATGTGACCTGACAGTGATTGTGTGAATGTGCATGTGTGCGTATTGCACAAGTATGAATTTGTCTCCTTGGTCTGTCATACTGTAGTTGCTGACTTATTTTGAGCATCGGGTGTGGTTCGGGGATCTGCTTTTTTTAATTGTCCATGTCAGTTCAGTTACCAAATACTGGTAGTTGTACTATTATTTTCTAATCACACTCTGTGTAAACCTGTATTTTCAAGAAGCTGTTTAATAATAAAATCTTCAATATGATGTTTTGCCTGTTCATGGCATCACTTCAATAAATGTGTGTGTTGACACAGAATAGTGTCTGACATATGTTTGTCCAAATGTGTTGACATTATTTGGGACAGTTCTGACTTCAATTTGACAACTGTGTCAACATCGTCATAGCTTGTTTCCAATACATTTTCCTTGGCATTGCACAAGCAAGTAACCTTTCTGAAAAACTATGTGGAAAAAGTTTTAAAGGCCAGTGTGTTCCTGTGGAATATGGATCAAAGCAGGGTGTTGCAATACTTCCAGCATTTTAATTTGAACTCGTACTGGATAAGACAGCACAGCTGATTCTGGGTAACATGATTCATCAGGGGTTTCAGTTACTTGACTTTCCAGTTGCGGTCACATTGTCTGGATGAAGAATTGTCATTACATCCCCAAAATGTATCAATCTATAATTTGACCTTTAATCATGAATTCTGCAATCACCATTATTGGGCTGTGTTGCTTCAGAGATGCTGGAAACTCTGCTTTATCCACTAGACTTGTTAGAAATTACCTTGTGATTGTTCCATGGAGTGTCATAACCAATCCAAAGGGGTGTGGCACATAGAAGATTTTTAAATTTGTGTTCGTAAGAGTAATAAGTGAATATTCAGAATGAATAGATGTCATTTTATTCCCCAAACAGGTTTTGAACGGTCTCTGGCTCCTGAGCAGAAGGGGGCGCACTTAATGCAGCGTACCAGTCACAATTTTAAAAAGCCAAGAAGAAGAACAACGCCGTTGCTATGCAACGATGCAGCGCCGCACAAAGTGCTAGGCAATATATTGACAGTATTTGAGCTAGCCAAACATACTTTAGCCCATCTTTTCACATTTTTGTCCACATTTGTCATTCAACAGTCCAGGTAAAGTAACAGTTTCTAATGCGCAGCGTTAAAGTTAGAAAAATGCCTCTTGGGTCTATGCCAACGTTTACCAATTTACTTTGAATCTGGTAGCATCAGCGTTATGCCCAAAAAAGCTCATTTAACGTTAAGAAACGTTTAATAACGTTAACAATGCATTTAGCGTTAATTACCAAAAAATGTTCAATTAATTATTGTGTATGCCATAATGGTAACTTTAGTGTAATAAGTCTGTCTATTTATTCATCAATTATTTATAAGGTAACTTAGATCAAATTCAGCAGTTGTTATGTTACTATAAAACATCTTTCTTGTTGCTAATGCCAGAGTCAGAGACATAATAAGCTTTACTACCTTATTTCTTAATCCTTAAGTCAAAAGATTTGTGAAATTGATGACAACAACTGTATCCGTTATTGTAAGCTCTTTGAGCCCGTTTATATGTAACTTATATATGTTATATGTTATATAGATATCTGGTGCTATCTGTATCTTTTCCTCCATATTCCTTTTAATTTTCCCCAGTGTAACAGCAACATCACTGGATAAATAAGACTAGAGAACCAGAATTATGCACATAATGTTTGTTTTGATGGTTTGTTTTTTTATCAATGTGGTCTTTTGGTGGCCAGGGAGCTGTCACTTTTTGATTTTCTGTAAGATCTGCTATCTGCTAGATCTCATCTACTAATTGGACTATATTGCAATGTTTTATACTGCAGCCATGCCTCCTCCAGACACAATTTACTGTGCCCAGCAAATCAACATTCCTCCTGAGCTGCCAGACATCCTCAAAAACTTCACTAAGGCAGCCATCCGAACACAGCCCAAGGATTTGCTGCTTTGGTCTGAGGCGTAAGTCTTAATCTCTGTCATCGGTGGTTTGGGTAGAGGGCAGATACATGTGATTTTGTTTTATTCCAATTTTGATCTCTTAAACAATGCCATAATCGGTGTCTCCAGGCAGCATAACTGCATGAAAAGGCACACCCTTTTCACCTGTGTATCTGTCATCTTTGCATTGACTGGCTATAATTAGATCCCAGGAGTTTCCATGTTACTGCAGTGGTTAAACTATCTGGCTTTCTACCAACAAAGAAAAAGCACATTGAAAGAACTGGATGAAATTTAAATATATCAAGGATTTTTGCACCCCTGAGGACTGTCATATCCTCCACTATGTTATTGGCCATTATAGCTTGGCAGTGTTTACAGTAATAGAAAATAAAGTGAGCCACATGGTGAAACAAAAAGAAATTCAAATGTCTCCTGGGTTTAAAATATGTTATGCTATTAAAGTAACAACATTAGGCTGTCTTGCCTCTCAGAACTGCTGGAAGCCATACAGCCTCTAAATTCACTGCTAAATATGATTTAAACAGCAGAGGAAGATAAGCCGCACTGTGCCCTATTCATAATAAGAATATTGGTAAACTTCCGACTAAGAAAAGTACAATGTATGATTTATTCAACTGATGGTACTCCTGAGAACATTAAACATCATTAGATTTGAACAATGTCAACTTATGTCTTATTTACTTACGACAAAGTGTCCTTTTATCACTTAATTTCATTGGCATGGCTAGGAGGTGGGCTGAGTGACAAGTAGAGGACGATAAGCACAATGTTAAATAATGTATGTGTTTTAATAATGTGTGTGTCCTTTCCCAGATACTTCAGAGCGCTGTCTAAAGGAGAGTGTCTGCCTGTCAAGGACAGGCTGGAGATGAATGTCGCCACCCAGAAGACAGACACTGGGCTGACTCCAGGTCTGCTCAAGACTCTCCACAAACAGGTATTCATTCTCATCACAGCAGGACAACACATAAGTATGTACTGAGTGTGTTGCATTTTTCCAGCTTTAAATTTCCATCCTGTACTGTATTAATTTGTTTAGTGTTCACATTTGCTTACGCTTAAATATATTTTTTTGTGTATCCTCATACTGCAGTGATGCCGTTTCCCCATGTGGATCATTAAAGTTTCATATTATTGTAAACCTATTTTATCTCACCTGGGGCATCTACTAGTATCTTGGTGTGGTGAATTCATTAAGAGAACTGAATAATTAATCTTTTCTTAAAGGCCAGCACTTAAGCATCAGTATGACCCATATGTTAATGTTGCTCTGTTTCTGACTTTAAGCCAATTAGTATTGCAGAGTAGATCATTTTTGTGACATTTTAAAGTGTGTTTACTTGAGAAAATATGAAAAAAAACTCCTCTACTTGTATACTGTATCTATCCTTACTTAATTATCCTTAATTATTGATTATCATAGCTTCCCCACATAAATGTCTACCATAACTAAATTAAATACATAATCAGTATGCACAGCTGCCCAACTCCCAAGATCTAATACTGCTGTTTACATTGGCAAATAATGCCAAATTATTAGTCATGATATTTTTACAGTCATCCTCATTTGTTTCATAAAAGAATCATCAAAGAAGTATTAGAGCCTATGTATAATCTCCTCTGTCTCTCTCTTTTTTTTTTTTTTTTTTTTTTTACAACTTTTTTCCCTCCGCTCTCCTAACACCCCCCCCCTACCTAATCTTAGCTGTCCCCGGGGCAAACATGCAGCAGGGAGGATCTGCAGAAGAAATGGAAGGGTCTGTGTCTACCCATGATTCAGTTGGAGACTCTGCTGTCGCTGGGTAGCTTCAGCTCAGACGTTGACTGCATGGAGTTTTTCGCCTTGGGCTGCAGTGCTCTGGGAGGGGTGAGACATTGCATAAGGCCAGACATAAATTCTAATATCACTTTATACTGTTTCTGTTGAGCCTTAAAACCTACTGTGAGGCCAAACACAGCTGGACATCCTCGAGCAGCACCTTTTTCCGTTCATCTTACAGTCTAGTCTTCCATTAGTCAACTAGATTCAGATATGCCTGATCTACACTTCTCCATCAGAGTCCCCAGGCGTTATAAAGAATGACTGGATAAATCTTTCCCTGACTATGTGAATCCTTGCAATGCTATTAAGCCAATGCTTTTGCTTCAAAGATGCAGATAGGGCAGTAGAGACAGATCAAAGAGAATTTCTTTAAGCAGTAGTTTGGAAAAGATGCTGCTATGTATGATGCTGATGAACACTTTAACCACATGAGGGCAGTCATGCTCTGTATTACTGTAATGAGGCTTTTTTTCTTCTACAGTCTGCATGATAGTGTGAGCAAGTGTGTGAGAATGCAAGTCTGTTGGCAATGTGTGTCTTTGATGCTCAAATGGGGATGTGATTGTTACTGCTGAATGCATATTTTCGTATTTTTGTGTCTGTTTTTCTTTGTGTCGATTTATTCTCTGTGTCTCTGAATACACTTTCTCAGACCCTTATGAGTTCTCTGAAGTTTGCGTGTGAGATCTTGACAGAGGATGAGGAGGGTGGCGCTGCGAGGATCCCGTTCAACACTTTCGTCAAACTGTACACCTACCTGGCTCAACTGGACGGGGACATGCCACAGGCCCACATTGACAACTTCCTCAGTAGCCTGCAGCCACAAGTGTAGGTGTCGTTTGTGTGTGTGTATATGTGTGTGTGTGTGCACACCTCCTCCCCTAGAAATGTAGCGTACCTCACTACCTCCACTTGGAGTACACAGAGTGAATGTAGGCAGTGGAAAATTAGGCTATTTCATATGCATCACCAGAAGAGATGCTACCCAGTTGTCTTTTCTCAAACAGCATAATTGTTTTCTTCATTTCAATCAGTTCCTCTTGGACTCAGTTTTAGTCAAACCTCATGAAAAAGTCCTTATTCTTGTAGTCAAAGTTTGTTCATATGACTTCAAAGACTCTTGGAATTTACCAGCAATTACACTCTCTCTTGCATTTTACTACTTATAGATTTTTATTTCTCAAATATCCCTTATTTATTTTGTCACGTGATGTAGCAAACACATAACTCGTGGTTTGATTAGTTCAACTTTTCTTTTAGTGTGCTGCTGAACATTACACATTATGGTCTTTACAGTTTCTTCTCATACATATATCGTAGAGGCACAGCGTAATTGTTTACTAGAACTGCATCACAAAACTACACCAAGTCTTTCATAAGGGATATATTTTATGAAAAAATGTGAGAAATACATTTAAAACGACTTGAAGCTGAAGGTAAGCTGCCAATATGTCTGACCCAACATTTCTGCCAGCTGATGTTGGTAGGCTAAGAAGCACAGTCAGAGCTAAGAGCTAAGCTGGGTCCCCTGGCTTCAGATGGTGTTCTGAGATAGTGATATTCACTGTTGTGAAAATCCTTATTCTGCTGAGTAGAGCTGTAGCGCTGATGCATTGGTTTCTCTGCCCGACAGCAACAAGCAGAACGGCATGATTCAGGTTTCCAACTTCTACATCAGCAGGAAGTGAGGGACGGAGAGACGGAAGGCAGTGGAGGACAGGAAGGAAGGAATAGAAGTAACAAAATGACAGTGTTCAATTAATAAATGGGCCTACTAATGCTCCTTCAAGCACAGCTGTTGTTTCATTACCTAGAAATTGGTCCCATTAATTGTTAGCATCAGGCACAGTAGGCTATTATTCATCATCGTCCCGCTGAACGGAGCTGCTATTTCGAGTCAGGTTGGAATCTTTTAATGAGCAGCAAGAGAGACACAAAGCTGCCTTACACAAACTGTCAGGTGGAGTGTGTGTATGCTTTTTTTATTGCCTGCTCTCTTATGTCTGGGTTAGCCAAAGTTCATTTATCATACACACAACCTATCAACTCGCAGCCTCATCGCAGTTGGCCTCTCTGCTGGTATATTCATTCCGCCCAGCAGATGAAAAAGAGAAGAGGTAAGGAGATAAGCGCTGAGGGCACAGGAGCCTGATTTTCAGCTTGTGTTAAGCACTTAAAACCCCCTGTGTTTTGTTCACTCCTCCATGCAATATTGGAAATGGGCAAGTACAAATGTACACTCAGACAGGTTTATTACACTAGTCAGCCAATAAAATCACCAGGAAAGGGCCGGGAAGTCTCAGAGGCACACGTATAAACACACAAACACACACACGCACACCTACTACATGCAAGAATCTCACACCAAGTCTCTCTGAACTTGAGCTCAGAACTTTTGCATTTACACATTTAAGACTCTGTTTTATGTGTGAGTGTGTGAGCGTAGTCTCTGGTAAGTCACAGAGGCATCATATTACACACTTTTCTTATGGACATGTTTTTCTCCCTTACACATGCATGCGCACGCACACAGACATGTAGTTTTGTCATTTTGTTAGCATTTCATCAGACAGGACAGGAAACAGGATCAGTGGGAATTCACAGTTCAGGCGCAGTTGGCAGTAGGTTTTAGGGGTGGAAGATACACACAAACACACACACACACACACACACTGAAGCTTACCCCTTGCAGGATTGCAGCTGTGGCCGAGTCAAAGGGGATTGGAGAAAAGATAGAATCCCTGATAACCTCATAACTGCAGGCTCTCCACCCGTATGACACAGGAGAGAAAGAATTTTGTCAGGGGCTTAAAACAGTGATCCTTCTGTGAGCCACAAAGTAGAAGTCAGTATTTATTTGAATTTCCACAACTGGATGACTCAGTTTGAATTCAAAAGTGAAACAGAAAGTCATTTATTTTCCAGCAAACAATGACATGTTCTGGTTAATCAGGAGCTTTCAGTTTTGTTCCTCGTTCATATTTCCTGACTCACAAAATGTACTGAGGATCTTTAGATCTGTTGACGAAATTAATACTTTCAGTTCTTTACACAGTGAGGTCATTCTGAAAATTCTAGTTAAGTAAATCCTAATGTATAATCGTATTCAGTTTAGCTGGAAAACACCATGGACTTTCTGACCACATGTTGATTATTATTGCTGCTATCAAAGACGAGGCAGATAAAGTAAAAACATTATTTTTATATTTATTTTGGAAATGTGTTTTTCTACTTTCTCAACACTTTCCAGTGTACAGTAGAAAAGAGTGACAGGTTTACACAGAGCATGTGGATACAACTTGGTAAACTTGGCGAAATGGTCACACTATACAGCTCCAGTGCTGTATATCTCATAGTTATGGGGTGTTGGAAAAAAAAAAACAAAGATGATGTCATTGCAAAGCTGTCAGTGGTTTAGGAGTCTCAGTCGGGGCCGGACCTCGTTGCACAACCGCTATCGTTTTTGAGCTTTGCTCATAACATCACATCTCCAGAGACACGACGAATGTAGCAGAGCAGTGCGAAAGAGACAGGAGAAGAGTGAGTGGACACAAAAGGCTCCCTTGTAGCATTTCTCTCTGTAGCTGTTGTGTAACAGATTTCAGGATAAGGATACAGGAAAACATGATTCATGCTGTATTGAATTTGCAGAACATTGATATTTTATCAGTCAGCTCTACTACTGTACAGCTGTACTCTACTCTGTTGACAGCATTTGTTGAGTTGAAATTGTTTAAACATTAATGGGCTTTGTTTACATGATTTAATCAGACTAGAATTTGCTGTCAAGCTTGGCTGTTTGTGCATCCATCATTTTTTGAAAGACTAATAACCTAAATTACAAATGATTACAATATATAAGTCAACAGTATGTAAGCTAAGTGGGACATTTGGATTAGCTGTTCAGTCCTATATGTATGGCTTGCATTGTACTGTACAAATGTATGACATAGATGCCTAATTATATTTAACATACTATATGTTCCAGGGAACTCCAACAGGGGATGATAAAACCTCTTGATTTCATCCATCGGGATGATATGGACCCATCTCTTCCCGATTCATCAAACTTTACCAGAGGAGCCTCAAGAGCTGAATAATAACAATAGACATTTTACAAGTATAGCTTCATGTAGAATGATAAAACTGAACCAGATCTGGAGAGATCTGTTGTTGAGTGCAGGGTGCTGCATGTATCATGTGTTACCAAAAGAGAGAGTCAGCTGGAAATGCCTACCAGTAAACTGATTCTAATGTAACTAATATACTACAAACATGGAGTATAGAAAAGGAATGGACATAATGTCATTGATATCACCCATACTTACCTCATGGGATGTTTTAAAGTGTGGATTTGCTTTCACCACTATCTGGTAGCTGAGGTGGGACAAGTAAGAAGAAAGCACCACAGCTCATTATGATAGCATTTTTCTCTTTAAGCCTTATTATCTTCTTAATGGGACAATGATCTCATAATCCTGACTGTGATGCACATTAGAAAATGCGAAATTAATTACTGAGACCCCAACACCTTGTGAAAAAATATATATTTACTTTGTGTTTCAAGAGAGAAGTTGGACGAGTCTTCTGCTGCTTTCAGTAAACTCTGGGATTTCACGCCTGTGTCCGGCAGCTATTAGAGGGAATGCATTTTAAGATAATTCCACGTTGGCTTAACCATTTAGTCTCACCACTACAGTGACATGTGTAAAAAAATGACATATTTAATTCCTGTGGAGGAGGACTTACTTTGTCTTGTTACTCTGTACTGTCACACTTAAGTATTCCTCAAAGGACCTCAATGGCTTAACTATGTATGTATGTATGTGATGAAGTCTATTATTAATTCTAGGTCCATCTATGGTCTAATCGTGTTTGTATAATATTCTAACTACAAATAAAGTTGATTGTTCAGGCTGTATTTGGGAGTTTCTTTTTACACACATGAGCACACATTATAAAAAGAGCTTAATTAAGGGCCATTGCTGGCTGATTAAAATTAGTTAATTACCGATTGTGGCCTATTGAATTTCTCCTGTTTAGATACCAGCAAAAGCTTTCTCTGTTCCCTGATTTAAGTGTTGTCCTCAGCTTCTGAATAGACTGTGTTGTCTGTTTTGGCCTCATTAACTGATTAAGCAATAATATGAAGAGTTTCTAATCAAGCGTTTAATAATCAGCACATTAGCCCTTTGCTATGAAGAGAGAGAGAAAAAAAAAACATTTGCAGGAAAGTCTTCTTAGACACAAGCAGCACCGTTAAAAACCTTGACATAAACACTCACGATTTTAGTCACACGTTTACTTAATCATCACGCACGAGCACATACACAAAACTAAACAGTTCGGTGTTTGTGTGAAGAGGAGACTCATAGGAGATCTTTGTGCAGCACCAGTGCTTCAGGTAGAAAGAGACCATGCTGTGTTGGGGTGTTTTGGCTGTTTGTGGTTTAGGAGGAATAAATGAATGCCTGAATGAGGGGAGACATGCAGGAGCTTGTCTAAACCTCCCAGCAGCAAGGTCAATGTTGTGTTCATGAGGCGAATGTGGGATGCGGGCATATAGGAGGTCTATTGAGGAAGGGGATGCTAGAGAAATGTATTATTGATCATTTGTTTGAATTAATTTTCAAAGACCAACAAGTCATTTCAAATGAATTTCAAAAGAACTAGTACTTCCTCAGATTTTAAGCAGTAGTTTGACATTTTGGGAAATGTGTTTTCTTGCCAAGACTTAGATGAGACGATTGATACTACTCTCATGTTTTTACAGTAAACATGGAGCTGCCGCCAGCAGCCAGTTAGACTGAAAACAGTAGCATACAGAGCAGACATATTTAAAACAACCACTTATGTGCCGTTCTCAAGACCTTAAGACGTGCTTGCTGTTAGAGTAAGGTCTTTATAATGTCCAGTTAGCATTTATATTGCTGGTTAGATATGTACAGCCAAAAATAAGTCTACTTATGACAGAGTTCATTTCCTGCAAAATACTGCAACATGCTAGAATTGCTGCTGACTGTTATTTGGAAGGGGATGTAGCTTTGAGACTCCAAGACTACCTTATGGCAGGTGTAACCATAGCGTGATGAACTCCAAACAGTTTGAGCTATGATTTACCAGTTATGACTTTTTCACAACTCTCCAAGAAAATGAAATGGGTTCAAATATTTTGTGCCACATGCAGCAAAGAGACAGGCAAGAAATAGCCATCAAATTACACAGTCCTGTTTTTGCTACCCGACTGAATTTGCCATGAAACTACTTTGGTTCTGGGTTAAAAAAGATTTCATATCTAACAGCTTTGGAGTGCCGTACTCTTGCTAAGTATAGTCGTTTGAAAGAGCCTTGAATATGTAATGGATCAGGGACCTGACATAAACCATTTACATCACACACACACACACACACAGGCAGGCAGTCACAGAAGAGCTCACTGTGATTATCTGTCCAGGGGATCTGTCTTCTGAGCTCAGGTTGAGCTAATGCAATTGGCTCTGCAAGTGATGGTGTTGCTAATGTTGTGCTATTTGCAGCTTATCTTTACAGTCCCACATGACTACATGTGCACATCACAGAATATTGATACATTTACAGCAATGTGAAGGCAACAAATCTGACTCCATGCTGCAGTATTTTATGGTATATACAGTACAGTACCGTATATTGTTCACCAGCAAGTGCATCATGGGATAGTGTATGTAGGATTTATTGGAGCAGATCTGGGATTAAGTCTTCATAGAAACTGGCATCTGCCCTCCTGAAGTGTCCTTGACTGAACCACATATTTCCCACCAGCTGTTTCACTCACCCTGACGTCAGACTTTTAATGATCCTGTGAGTGATCTGATGGAGCTGAATCAGCCACTGGTGTTCGTTATCAGTATTAATTGTTCTCTGCCATTTTTTCTAGAGCTAAATGAGGCGCATTGGCCCCACTTGTGTGTGTCAAACAAACTACTGTATGAGCAAGTGGACTATTTGCATTCACAGTATAATATTTACAGCTGTCCAAACATGTTAGAATAGAAAACAAAAAATGAAACAGGGAATAATGTTGAGGAATATAACAGACAAACCTTTTTCTTCACTATGAAGTGGTTACCAGGCTATTTGGAAGTGTTCTGTATTACACTTTGCAATATTGAAGTGTCTAGAATTTTGATGAATGCCATTTGATTTCAAAACTGTAGTTACTAGTTATTCAGAAACTGGCTAATATTGCTTGGCCTAAAAATACCAAGTAATGTTAGCCAATTTCTTTTTTTTTACTGGCAGCAAAATTGCTTTCATGGCAGCTTTATCCTACTGAACAGTTCACTGAGCAGCACAGGAACTGCTGGCAGATAGATCAGGGTGTACTGGAATACAACTCAACTTTGATTAGAGAGTACATTAGTGTCATAGATCAAGGACACTGAATGACATACTGACTGTAACACAGACAGCTCTGTAGCTTCTCATTGTTTTACAGACATGTACATTCAACTTTATGGTCATTTTGGAAGCTGTGGTTTATGGTGCTGTTAAATTGTGTTGCGTTTTACTTTTAGAAGTTTGTCTGATATTTTGTCCACCACCCCATGAACATCAATGGGAGTAGACAAAATATTAGGAAATACTAAGGATTTTAAACAGCTGTAAATAAAAGAGGTCAGCCTCATTTTCCCCTAACTTCTATCCATTTTCTCATTAATTGTAATAAGTTTTTTCAGATAAAAGTTGCTTGACCTGAGGTCAGATTGATGTGTTATGTTTTCTCAACTGAGTTGTGATGCCTACATGTTTTTTTTGACATATTGGATATTGTCGTTAATAGATTCACAAGTACTTTTTTATGTTACTTTTTTCCGAATTAAGATGTAAATGCTTTTTTTTTTGCCACTCTTGAGTCAGTGGGCTTACTGGCTCTGGTTCTGGATGCCTTGTATATTTCTGGGCCTGATGTCACTTTAATCTTTTACCAGAGACCTTTTACCAAACCTTATTATTAACTGTAGATAAGTCATATTAATCCATCATCCACTTCTCTGGTGATTGTGTTTTGACTAAAGGTTGAAACTTTTCACCGATATATATATCTCTCTGGAAGTGCTTATAGTGACTGTCACCTACACAGCAGTAGACTGGTGCCATAGAGATAGAGCAGCCACAGGAGAGCAGAGCTCTCAGCTGGGGGTAGATGAAGGTATTATAATAACAGGTACACACTGGGACTGTTATGCACCTGTTTTTTCCACAGCAGGTGATGTCAGCAAACTGATGTATTAATTACTGAGAGAAAAAAGGACTCAAGAATCCCTGTTAACCTGACTGTGGCATTTAAGTAGCAGAATATTGTAGTATTTTGGCACTCTGTGTAGATACAGTAAACACTATCTAGGCCATCAAATAAGAGTAAACTATACTCCTGTTTTTCACTTTACCTTCTGAAAGCATTCTGAGGTTTTTAATTACATATGTGTGGATAATAAAAAAAACAACCAAGTATGTAAGGATATTATGAGATATTTGGGGTAAAAACAAGAGAGGATGCAGATTTTTAGTATTTACCTCTTAGTCCTGCCTTACCACATGTAGGATATCTATAGCAAAGTCCTCACTAACATACAAACCATAATGTGGGTGCAGCACCTTATGTAAGGATTTTAACACTGCTAGTGGAATGAATATTAACATACTAACTCATTTCTATTGCACCAAATATGATATAAAGTGATTGATTGCCTTAGTGCATCTATGTTTTCCTGACATTACTTTGAAATAAGCATTGACAAGTTCAAAATTGACACCAGCTATATTTACTAAATTAGTAAATTAGTTTGTCTATCATGAAAAGTCTCCTTGGTTCCATCATTCTCACACACCAGATATAAAAAAAAACATTTATTTTTTGCACAAACTAATATTTTTTTATTTTCCCATGAGATGAAACTGTTTACACTCATGCACCTAGCCCCAACTCTCTCCATAGTTCAGCACCAAGCAATGAAACCCAATGTCTCTATTATCTCAACTGGCCAGTGTCCAAGAAAATGAAAGAGAAAAAATAAGAGAGGTGGCTGACTAGAATACACTAAGGCTGTATTTAAAATAAATGATCTTAGAAACCTAACACACTGTGATGGAAAACATTCTTCATGACTATTTTTATAATCATCATCTGCCTTATAAACCTGGAAGTTGGGGTGTCCCCTCTCTAACCTGAAGCCCTGAAGACTGTGTAATCAAATGACTCATCATCTGCTGGCATATGAAAGCTGGTTTTCCCCAAATTAGTTTTCATGAGTCATATGAATATTTCATACACTTGGGGGATTTTTCAAAAAAAGAGAAGTTTGTTTGTTTTTCAACGCTGAACTAAACACCATTGTCACATCACACTATTGATTGTAACCTCTCTGACTTTTGCATTGTTTGTCGTACTAGCACAGTTCCTTAAAAAATCATTAGTTCCTACATGTATGTGTTTTACACAAGAGTTCATTTGTAATAAGTTACATTACAACAAAATAAGCATATAAATACAGTACAATAGAAGTGTTTTATTTCTGCCGCTGGACTTTTTTCCAGCGCAGTGGAATATTTTAGCCCATCTGATGCTTTGAAAAAAAATACTTCCTCTTTCCACGTGAATCCCATTTTAGATATCATGCAGATAAACACAGATCGCCCAACAGCATTGTTAAAGGCAATGTAACTAAGACTACCACAAACAATCTAAATCCCTGTAGTGATGTTGTAGGAATATTACTGTTTCACTATAGGGTCCCGTCAAGTAGAGACAGTAGAATTAATCTCTTAGTAGACAGGAGAGAGAGAGAGAGAGTCCCGCTCCCATCTAATCGGATTAGGCGACTATAGGTTAACAGGCTGCTGTCTCTCTCCGCCCTACATGGGACGGTCGTGTGCGCAGCACTTTTACTCTGCTGTAGACAAAACGGAATTTCTCAACTCGTGCCCTCAAACCCGATGGGCACAACTACAACTCAGCGTGGTTTCGTTTTGTCGGCGCGCGTACGAAGAGGGTCTCAGTTTGTGGGGCGTTCACGGCTCAAGTGCGTATAATGTCAATCACTCTGCGAAGATGACTGATGCTCAACTAGTAACGTTAGGCTCTATATGAAACCGCGGGTAACGGAGTGTGCGTAATTTGGGTTCACGTAGGCGATGCAACTGACTTTTTCTTTTTGTCAGAGTAGTTTGTTCTGATCTTTCTGGAGAGACAGCCAGTCCCATGCCCGCGCCCCACGTGCCAGGCTGCACTCTACCCCGAGGACTGTGCCCTAGGCTCGGGGGTTAGATGGTGCTGATCACGGACGACAGGGATGGAGGAGGTGCATCGTCGGTCCGGGTCAAACAGCTCCAGCAGAAAACCGTGGGAAGCACTGCCCTAGTCCACCCGACTATAGTCGAGGAACCACCGTCCAACTCTGACGATGAGGACTATCTGGGGTCGTGCGAAGAGGAAGATGAAGAGGACGATGGAGGTGAGGAAGATGATGATGAATTCGAGGAAGTTAACTTTGAGGACTTGGGAGATTGTCGGAGTATCGTGTCGGACGACTCCTTCTACCCTCCGGATGATGTGTTCGCGGACTCGGAGCGCACCCCGTCTCCGGACAGTCCGGAGCCGCTGTCTTTTTTCCAGGCGTGCTGCACCAACAACGCGGCTATCGTCCGGATTATGATACGACATGGAGTGAAGGAGGAGGAGGTCAAGCAGACGGACAGGAATAACAGGGTATGAATCATACAGCCAAAATAGTTCATTTACAGTTGCTCACAAGTGTTTCCAAAGAAGATGAGAAGTTTCTTATCTCGCCTATTTGAGAGACAAAAATGTTTTGTTAAAGTGAATTACTCAGTAGTAAGTTTTTACATTCGTTTTCCTGCCACTCCGTGACACAAGTTGAGATAAGGAGCATGGTATTCAGTTGGTATTGAATTAATTAAGCCTTAGCTTGGCGCAGTGACTTACTTACTCACTTCCAGTCCTTGGGGAAAGTATCTAGTCTGACCTCTATTCAGTACCTTTAATGTGGTAAGCAATGAAATTTACTTTCCCATGAATGCATGCTGAATTGCCTCAATGAAAACTTCTCAGCAACTCTGTGACTTAAATGCAAATATTAATCAATTAACAACCAATAATATTCATATATAAGGAGAGCTGGGGTGCCAGCTAGGGTGCCAATGAGTTTAACAATACTCTATCTTAAATCTTTCATTCAGACAGTTCATTTTTATGATGAGCTCACACCTGTCCTAAATCATTTTTCACACCATACCATTGATGTCTGACAGAATCTGTGTACACTATGTGTTTGTTGACAGGCTTCAGTTTTGCAAGAGCGAGCAACCACTACTTCTTTAAAAAAAAAAAAAAAAAAGAAAATCTCTTACAGTTAGCAGAACATATTAATCTGTGTGTAAGTGTATGTGTGTGTGTGCAGCCGTATTTATGTGTCTGTGAGTATGTGTCTCTTGATTTGGGTTCAGTTTGGGGATAAAACATCTACATTAGGATAATAGCATTAATGTGTCTAAGAGCAATTTGAGCCATCTCGTTAATGACGTATTAATGAATTAATAATGACTTTTACACAATTAATAAATTAGGGATGTAGTCTGTTATCCTACAATCAGGCCATATAAGAACACTGTGTAATAGACTCCACCAATATCAAACACTAATATCAACAGCAACATGTGATCATTAACATACCACTTCAGTTCAATGACTCCAAATTAAATAACCAAATGTATATTTCTCACTGAAGGTAATTTATCAAAACAAAAAAAAAATCTTGTTGGAAAGTTATTGGTGTACTTGTGTATCATTCGCTCCTGCCAAAGAACTGCAGCCTGGGGCAAAGAGATGAATCCATAATGATGGAACAAGACTAGTTTTCATTCATGTGGACATTTTGCTAATAATAATTGAATTGGCCGGCAGTGAGCTTCATGCTAAAAAATAATTACCGGCCTCTTATGAATTGTTGTGTGTGTGTGTTCTTATTAACTTTGTGATAAATTTTCATCCACGAATAGTTGACAAAGCACTTTTCTGAAGTGCATTTCTTGCAGCTTGTAGCTGAATGTAACTATAGTTTTAGAACCACATTGGAGAATTTGAGGGGTTTAGTGTTTTGATAAAATGAAACTTGATCATAGATGCAGAGGGAGAAAGAGTTTTCACAGCTGTTGTGTTTTAATATGACTCACCTCACATCACAAGGCTGGTCCTTTAACTTGAGGTACCACAGTCTCTATTTGCCCCTTCTACTATTTCACCTTCTCTTTCCTAAACACTTACAGTATCTCTCAAAACCTCTCCCTCCTTATTTTTCTGCATGTACACTGTATAATCAGTGATGAGGTCATGGGAAGGAAGAGTAGAGTGACATCACTGGAATGTAGAGGTTTCTTCCTCTCTTCTTCTCTGCTATATAACATGCAGGGCAGAGGGACGCACATGCTGCCCAGTCCCAAAAAGAGAATGGTCAAAGGTCCTGGGATTCATTTTGAAAGCACCCCAAAACACATGTTCATGTAGTGTGTGTGTGTGTGTGTGTGTGTGTAGCAGAGAGACACACAGAGTTTTGTGTTTCTGTGTTTGCATTGTGCATTGTTTGAACTTGTGTGTTTGCCATTTATTTTGCTGTCACTTGACCTCAGAGATGTACAAATTCCCTGAAACACAATACAGGTTAGATAAGTGGCAACTCACCCGTTGGAAACACATTGATAGAAATCTGTTATGCTCATTAGTGCGTGTGTGTCTGTATGTCTGTGTATGTGTGTGTGTGTGTGTGTGTGTGTGTGTGTGACTTCAACATCCTGTCACAGATGTCAACATCCTAATACAAAACACACAGCTTGACCAAATGCTACTTTTCCTCTCTCTTATGAGGATTTTTTTAAGGAGATGTTTAGTATTGAGACTTGTTGATCCTGTAAAAACTAGAAAGAAAACTACTGGAAATGTTGTGTCGTATTATTTATAAAGTATATGGAAATAGAATATATTATGCAATTATGTGGAGTTGCATTATGTGCACAGAGAGCATTTAGATATTTAGCTGTTTCACAGTTTCACAGTTAAAGTTGGTTTAACAAGTTGAATAAAAAAAGATAAGTTTAACATAAATACATTAGGTGAATTTGAAAAAGTTTGGGTGTTATTCATATATTGTAGATTATGTTAGAGAACTAAAGCTTCTGGGATATTATTCAGCCATATTATTCCATGCATAATAATGTGTTGCCTCTGCTCTCTGTTGTCCCTTTCAACAGGGAGGTCAAAGATCAGGGTCAGCTACATAACCACAGCCCACACCCGATAGAGATTCTGTGTTTTGCATAAAGGCGCACCAGCAGGGTGGATGGTTGCGGGCTCAAGAGATTAGCCATCAACAAATTCATTTTAAGGGCTATATACGTAACACAAGGTTTGTGTTCTGTGTTATGTTGGTGAACACTGGAACAACAGCAATTTGCACCAAAGTATCCATAAGAGTCTTTGTGGCTCCACAGTTTATAGAAAACACCTAATCACTTCACACCTATATGGGCACAGAAAGAGTTAAAAGGTTAAGCAAAAATCAGAGATGGACATTTGCAAAAATTGACCTCATGTGACATAACAGGAAAGACAAAACTGTCGAAAGATCCTATGTTGAGATTTATGAGAAGGCTTATCTAGAAAAATATATGTTTTATATGTTTTAATGCTGAAAAGTCATAAACCATCCGACATAACTTTTGATATTATTTTTTCTAGCATGTTTCGGAAACCCATTTTTTTTATCAACCCAGCCCTTGAAAAGTAATAAAATCATACTTTCCACTGCCAACCTGTTTAAACTTGATTAACTAGAATCATGTTCGCAACAAAATAAGGCAAACAAACAGTTGTTGCCATAAACAGACAGTACCCTGCACCCTAAGGAGACAGAAAGTAACAGTCGATGGTTTAACTAAACACAGACTCAATACTAAATTTGGTAAACAACGTAATGACAAGCCAGTATGTAGGTTGTATGCAAGCATGTGTATGTAATTCTTCTAGTTTGTGATTAGAGCGCAGTAATTACATATGCTCTCAGAATCTCAGTATTCTCAGTATTGTGGCTGTGATGGATGACATTTCAACAAACTATTGACACTGAGTTTGAAACAAAGTCAATAAAAAAAACACATCAGGCTTATCTCGATCATTATAAAGTTGACTTTTGGAGAGAGAGAGAGAGAGAGAGAGAGAGAGAGAGAGAGAGAGAGAGAGAGAGAGAGTGTGTGTGTGTGTGTGTGTGTGTGTGTGTGTGTGTGTGTGTGTGTGTGTGGTGATGCTTCTTGTATCTTGTATCAAATTAATACTAGTGTCCTCAGGCACCTCTAACCCTGTTTAGGACAGAGTGTGTTCCTCTGGCAGTGAATTGGATAAGCTGTCATGCTCACAAAACTCAATAAATACACTCACACATACGTACGTACACACACACATACACACACACACAATCCAATCGGCTCAAATGAGGCCACCCCTGCCTCTCTTTCTCTCTCCAACACACACTCTCCTCCTCTAGTGCATCAAATTTTCCAAATAGGGCAAAATCAGGCGACAAACAAGGACAAATACTGTATTTTTATATTACATGGCAACAGGCGACAAAGTTAACCACAGTGTCACGCAGTCAGAAAGAATGACTGACCAACACACAGATCGACCACCAGGCTGACAGGCAAACAGGCTAAATGAGGCTCAGGCGGGGAGAGACAGAAATTTGGCACTGCAAATGGTAGCGGGCATGATGCTGCTAGCAAATACAGATGAGTGGAAAAATCAAAGCGACAGTCATACACATCTGATTTGATACGGCCATGTGAACGCCGAGCTGCAGAAAGAGAGACAGTTAACAGGGAGGCTATTGACAGAAACATGGCCTAGTACGTCTGCTTCTGGTGTACAGTACGAGATTGAGGGCGGTCTAGAGTGTATTTGCCTGTGTGCATGTGCACTTGAACACAAAGACGTACTGTAAAATGCAAAACGAATGCCACGCTTTACACTTGGCTCATGCCAAGTTTTCTGCAGGTTTCTGATGATTTAAAGGATTTAGCTGAGAATGTGATCTTTAAATTCATTTTGTAAAACTGTACTTATTTTGAAATAAAGTAAAGAACTAGGTTAGGTTTGTTTTATTAAGGGACACGTGAAGGTAGTTAGATTGATTTAAGGGAGAAGTCAACGTGGGTTGGCACAAGAGGCAGGGAACTCACAAGGAAACAAACCTATTGGTTGTTCCAGGATGTTAAGCCAGGACCAGACATAATAGAGATTAAGGTTTCTACTTTATTGGAGTGCTTACCTGGTTGTTTACGATGGTGTTTGCCTTAATAGGATACTTTTTTAGCACACCTCCACCCTTGGAATACAGTTTTGCAGTGTACAGTATGCTCATTTAAACTTTATCTACTGCAATATGTTTTACTATTTGTAAGGTAGAATTTTTTAGCTGTAGCAGAATGAGAGACATCACAGGAAGTTTAGTGGACTATAGGACTGTTGGGCCCGTGATAATATCTGATTAATTATGTCCATTTTAAAATCTATATTGAACAAAAACTGTAAATTGATTGTTGGTTATAAACTACTTGAAAGTAAAATATTCAAGAAATATTCCAGATCATCTTTCATTCCAGTGCCAGTTACAGCCAATCAATTCATTCATGCTAATGTGAAGATTCTGCTTTTCAAAATCATTAAAGTGCAAACATGTACTTCTGTGGTCTGCTTTAATTTGATATAATTTGCACTTGGGAAGACAGTTGAAATTAGGCAGGGAAACCTGTATTTACTGTGTGTCTATAAAGAATTTCAAGGGTTACACTGAGTATTGTTGGACCCAATTACTACAGAATTCTCATATTAACTGTAGATACACAGTTACGTCTCTCCCTCCCCCTCACTCTGTGTCTCTCTGACTGATAAGGCTAAGCCTTTCTATTCCTAGCCCTGGATATTCCCCAGATTACTCAGTGTGTGTGTGTGAGAGTGTGTGTGTGTGTGTGTGAGTGTGTGTGTGTGTGTGTGTGTGTGTGTGTGTGTGTGTGTGTGCGTGTGATTGAGTTGTTTGGGGCTTGTGCAAAACACTGATTTTGTGTTAGTGGTTAAGGTTAAGGTTAGGGTTAGGTTTAGGCAAGTAGTGGTTAGGGTTGTGGTTAGAAACCCAGGAAGTAAATGTAAGTCTGTGTAACTACCCCAAAAGTGACTTAAGTGTGTGTGTGTGTGTGTGTGTGTGTGTGTGTGTGTGTGTGTGTGTGTGTGTGTGTGTGTGTGTGTGACCTTAATTGCAAATGGAAGTTTTGACTAACACCTAAAATTAAAATCATTTTCACTAAGGAATCTACATATCACCTTGGTTCATTTTGACTGATCAACTTATTTGGTCAAAATTATCATTACCAAAAAGAAATTAAGATTATATTTGTTTTAATGCAGTGATAGTGTTCTATGTTGGTGTTCTCCTGTGGATGTTTCTGATATAAACTGAAGATGCTGGTACATTCATTCAGTTGTTGAAATATGTGATGCATAGACAGTGTGTCACTTCATTTCCAACAGTCTAATAGGCAGAAATCTTATTATCAGAAAATATTAATATGGCATAGGTTCGAATGTGCTATTCAGTAGGTTTGAATCATTCCAATATTGGCATACTGCCATGATTTTGCATTTATTTTGATTTTTTGTCTGCATATTTGTTATCACAACAGCCTTTCTATAATGCAAGACAGACAACTGTGGCAGCGGCACTGATCAGGTTTTGAAATAACAAAATTTTTAGGAAAAGTATTGTGAAAAGGAAAATAACACAATCCACAACTGGGCAAACCCCTTTAGACCTGAAATATTTCCAGCAATGAGAAAGATTATGTAGAATCATGTAGAAATGAAGCTAAAAAAAAAAAAGAACTGAAAAAACACTGAAGAGATACAATATTTTAACATCAACCAACTAATGAAACACTGACCTCAGTAACTCATATGCTCATTTTATCTGAATCCTGAATGTCAATGGTGCAGCTTCATCCTCATTCTCATCCTCACTATCTAAAGATTCAATTTCTGGCACATTTCCATCAGCAAGAAGTTCCAGGACCTCTACTGCTGTATATCCTGAGTACGAAAAATTTTGAACAAAAATTAACTTTTTATTACTATGCCAATACATTGTTGTTGTTGGTTTTTTTTTATATCAAAGCTAAACAGATTATATCTCTTTAGATCCACTGTAATGGACAATGACTTTTAGAAAAAATCCTGTGTCTTGTGCTATTAGATACATGATACTTAATGCTTAAATATTATGTTTAACACATCAAATAAAAAAATTAATGTCTAAAAAATTATATAATGCTGTTATAAAAGTTACTTTAAAGGCACTGACGTATTGGTGCCATGCTTCATTTCAGTGTGATGTAACTTTATCAAATGTCAACCAGTTGGGCCATACTTCCATCTGATTGGTTAATTAAGGTCTACTAAATGACCAATCAGAAGACTGTTATGAAAATAAATATTCATATAGAAATAACATGTGACGTCCATCGCAATGGACACCGGGTCTGAAGGGGTTAAATGCATTGCATCTAACATTGTACTTTATAAGCTATTCTAAAAGGAAAACTGCACTTCAATCAAAAGAGAGTTTGGGATGGCATTAAATTTGGGGGTAAAAGCCTCTTCATATTTTATGAAAGCAGATGCAATTCAGTGTAATGGAAGATATGAGATTACGGTCAGGGAGGACGTATGTCTATGTCCATCAGCATAAAGTGATGAAAGCTTTAAAATTGCTAGTCTACATAATCCCCAAAAAAGACTATTGGCAAGGATGTGAAACTCTGTCATGCTCAAAGCCACGCTTTACATTTTGCTGTATTTCCATCTTTTTACACACACGCACAACTCACTTATCCGTCTCTGGTAGTACCTCTCTTGATTGTTTCAGGCTTGTTGAACTGCCAGGTAGTGTTGTTATTTTTATCCCTTTAGCCCCAGAGTTTTTCATTGAGTGGGTAATATTGTGTAGCACATGAGCCTTTTTGCCATTCATGAGTGTTTCTGCACTTGTATGCTGCGTGTGCATTTTGCCGTTGCTCCGCGCTCGGATTCTTCAATCACCAACATCGCCGGCAGCCACAAGTAAAGTGCATCAAAATCGGAGCACAATAGATGTAACAAATATTCCTGTGTATGATAGGGGTGTGCTAGTAGAAAAACTAGAGCCTGGGAGAAAAAGGTAAAAAAAAAAAAAAAAAAAAGAGAAGTTGAATGCTTGTGTGTGCGTATTTGTGCATGAGTATGTGTGAAAAAGGTTCACCGAGAAACAGGACATTGTCTGTCGACTGAGATTGCTGCAGACATGCTGCAGGGCATGCTGTTAAAGTGCATCACAGCAAGGCTGGAGGCTTGCCAAGAATGTGTGTGTTTGTGAGAGTGAAAAAGAGAGACATAGACCTACATGTGCGTGTCTAACCAGATAGATTTATCTGGGCCTGTGCCAGTGGGCTTATTCCACACAATCTCTCCACCTTTTCGCTTTAAAACTCTCAGGGCTGACAACACTGCTGTGACCACATCTCCAGCTGGTTGACAGCCTGGCTTGTTTCAGCCAAAAGTTAAGTTACATTTGTCTTGCAGGTGAAACCGTGTCTACCATACATGTACTATACATGCTGCAGGCCATCATTTTAACTGGGCCTGTGCTAAGAACTGAGAACTAAACCTCAGTTGTTTTGCGCTTTCTCCAGAAACCATAGCTCAAATATAATTCAGATAAATTACTTAACTGTAATAGAGCTGGAATGATTAGTCAGTTCATCAATTAGTTTATCAAGAGAAGCTATGTCAATAATCAATTCATAGCCATTTTTCAAGCAAAAATGCCCAAATATTGGATGGTTCCAGCTTCTCAGATGTGATAAATCTACGCTTTTCCTCATCTTAACATTATAGTAAAGTGAATATATTTGGGTTGTAGTTAGTAGTACTGTATAAATTTGGGTTCTTAGAAATCATGATGGGCATTTATCATGGTACCCTGGTTTTATAGAGCAAATAAGTAATTAAGAAAATATTTGTTAGTTGCACCCCTAAACTTTAAATACATAAAATGATGCTGATATTGATTCAATTCAATATAATTAAAACAGTCTGCACCCTGATAAATGTGTTTGAACTGTAATATATGAGGGCATTTTGTGTGTGTAGATGCACATTTAAACCTTTCTCTTTTCACGCACTGTCAGTCTATGTTTGTGTGTGTGGGAAACTAGATATGTGGGAGGCTGTCACAGACTTTGTAAGTTTTCTTAAAGCTTCAGGCTTTCTCTGTACCTTTCCTCTTTAGTCATTATTATATTTATTCATTTCAGCAAGACAGAACTTTTGATCCCGTACTAGAGTTTGAAAGTTAGTAGAGTAACGCAGTGTACCTGGAAATCAAGACTAATATCTCATCATGGCAAGAGGTGCATAAAGTAGATTTTATGAGCACACTTATGAAGAGAACATTGTGTCACTGAGGCAGATTCACAAATCTAAGTCAAATCAAGGAATATTAAATGTGGAACACATTGTAACAACTTACATACACACAATATACTACTTTACTCTTTGCAACAGAGTAGCAATTTTTGAATTGATTTGTGAAGGCTGATATTTAAATATTTAAGGCACTAGTCTGATATCCATATGGTATTATATATAGTATCTACTAACAAGTTTCATACCCCATGGTTAGCATATTTGATTTCAAGCAGTGCACTAATTGGAAAACTCTTTAAATCTGCATGCAGAGAAAATTTTCTGGAAATACAAATTAAACTGCCTGCCATATGTCTTGATTTCTTTCATCAGCACAACATTAAAAAAACTGTCGGCCTGGCTGACCTTTCCAGCACACCTGGCTTTAATAAAGCACTAATTAAGAGTCTCAGTAGGATCTCCTATCTTGCCAATTAATAGCTCGTTATGAACAGCATGTTGTTTGTTTGACTTTGTTGCAAGTTTAATTTTTCCGATCGTTCCAAGTTCACAAATTACACTTGTTAGCCTTGAGTACACCAAATTAAAAAAAAATAGCAGAGCCTTCAACATTATATAGATGTGTCTTGTTCTTTTTCATGGTATAGAATATACAGTCATTCTCCATTTTTAATGGAGAACTTATATATATTAACTTATAAACATATGGAGTCCATTGTTTTGTCAATTGCCTTGAAGCTGAGTTTCAAAAGTTTAATCAACTGAACATCATTCATATTAAACTGACCTCTTTTGTTTAAAGCAAACTCATGAGATCCATTGAGGCAGCATTCAATGTAAGATGTAATACATTTTAGGGCTTTAATACTCAATATACAGAAACTATAGGTGTCTTGGTAGAATGATCATCTGTAATTGGATTTGTAAGTATTATCTCACTCCAGTTCTTTGCATACTACTGTATATTTGTTTCATCATGTTTTAATTACTACAACTTCCTGTAGGAATTGGGATTTTTCCACATAAGCCCTGAACCATCAAGTGAAAGACATTTCTTATAGAAATATTTCATGTATAAATGGTTATATATATATGTACACAGTGATATGTCAATTGAGAACTCTGTGTTCCTAAATTCTACTCACAGCTTCCCCTCCATCTCCGCTCTCTCCCTGCCGTGGCAAACTTGTTTGTCTTGGCTGAAGAAGTGTGCACCTTCCGGAAAGTACCCAACTTTTACAGGAGTTTTCCACGCTCACACACACACACACACCCAAACCCACATAAACCCACACTCAAAGACTAACATTTACACATACAGTCCATCCACACACACACACACACACACACACACATAAAAGGGTACCTGTTCTGGCAGCAACACACACAGACGCACAAACATAAAAGTACACAACATCACACAGACAGCTTATTTTTCTGCTGAGTTTAAGACGGCTCAGTTCGCAATGAAAACACAACAGGTGTCATATTACTTCACAGATATTAGTTTTGAAAGATGCACAAAGGTCCCCTGGCCTTGTGGAAGCCTACTGAAACTACCGTGATCGCATTTTTCTTCATACTACTTCCTATATGTCAGCACTTTACTGCAGTTTTGCTTCATCTACTTTGACATGTTTTTTTCCCACTGAACATTTTTTTGCTGATTCCTTAACCCAAGCCTCTCTTCTTCCCCTTTCAACTCCTCCATCTCTATCTCCTGTCCTGTCACTTCTTGTCTCAGATAGGGCTGTTGATTGCATGTTACCAAGGTTACGTTGACGTCGTCATAGCGCTGTCTCAATGTCCGTATCTGGATGTGAACTGGCAGGACAGCGAGGGAAACACAGCGCTCATCACCGCCGCTCAGGCAGGTAAGACTCTCTCACACACACACACACATACACAAATATGGACACAGTGTATTAAACACAGGCTTAGTTACAGACGCAGTGACATATTGGTTCAGAGCATTGTTGAACACATGCATGCTCGGAAACAAATAGACACACGTTGGCACCGATGCTGACACAGATGAGTGCAGAAAAACACAAGTCTGCACTAGCTGCACAAGCTTTTCCCAACATAAGCGATCAGTGTGTGGTGTGAAAGAGAGTTTTCAAAGATTTTTTTTTTGTGAGCTACACTAACTACCCTCCTTCACTGCGTTCTCTAAGGCCACATAACAATCACCAACTATCTGCTCAACTACTACTCTGGGTTGGACATCGAGAGGAGAAACTGCCACGGCTTCACCGCTCTGATGAAAGCTGCCATGCAGGGCCGAGTTGAGTGTGTGCGCTCGCTTATGATGGCAGGTGAGGAAAACGGCTGTAATTATAAGTTGGATTGAGACAAACACTGACTGTACACGATCTTTTGATCATGTACTCTTTTCATGAGGTACAGGCCTTTCATCATCATACTGTTTAATCTTATTAATTATATTGCAATTCGAAAGAAGACGTGTAGATTTTTGGAACTTTCAAGGTCTGGAACAAATTACACTGATTTTTTTGGGACTGATGTAGTTTATTCCGCCATTATTCTGCCATCAGAGCAGGTCATTAAAGTGTGAACAGATTTCCTGAAATTTGTCGGACAGATGGACAATTCGAATCCCTTTTGGCGGTAATCCAGAGAGTGTTATTAAACGATTAGTCTTTTTTTAACTGTAACTATGAAACTTGATAGCACATCATAAAAGCATTTTTCATTGTCAGCATGTGAGCTTTATGTAATCTGGGAATGATGGGAGTGACATCTGTAGATTAATTTTTCAACATGTTTATTTCAGGATTTATCGCATTAATACAGATCTATGAACTGGCTTTGTCTGACTGATATGGCTATTTTTTGCTACATTGGAGGATTAGTGTTGTATATGAATTATCATCAGCACACAGACAGATGGCAACCTTTGTATCTTTTAACCTTTTAAAGTTTATGTAACCTCCAGCTATGTGTCCTTTTATTCACATCTTTAACATTTTTTCTCCTGCCTCGTGTCCACCAGGAGCTACCCTCAATGCGAGGGACTTTGGCCGCCACTTGACTGCCAGGGAGTGGGCCATTTTTACAGGCCGTTATGAAACTGCCTGGGTGATGACACGCCTGATGGAACGGCCCTGTCCCCACCAGTTCTTAGATACATACAGGTAAAATTGTTACGCACTGAGAAACTTGAAGAAGTGATGCATTGCGTTATTTGATGAGCTGTATAAACAGTCTGGCATCCCGACTAGCATCCTAACTGTGTGGGACGCTAGTTAGGACAGGTTTTGTGGGACACATGTTTAGATTCCCTGCACTTTCTTTTATGACTGTTTGCTGCCATCATTCGTTTTGCTGTGTGTTCCCTTCAATGAGTTCACTTCACTGCTTTTCACATCTGCATAGCACACACAGAGCCATGGGGATTTAGGTATGCAACACAAGGTCAGAAATAGAAACACACTGTTAGTGTGGAGTCAAAAACTGTTTCTTTAGTTTAATATGAAAAAGTTATATAAGTAAAGGATATAAATATATATGAAGTATATATTGTGGATTTAAGGATGGTCAGTGCAAGTGGTTATTGATTCATCAGAAAGGGAGAAAAGTAAAAGCTGCAGGGCAATAACAAGCCCATGTACACAACATACAGTTTTACACATGCAGAATGTACAAGTTGATGCAGAGCTTTGGTCAGAATTGTGCCAAAAAAGTTTGTCAGCCCCTATTAATGCTAGATATAGATTGATTCATTATAACTTTCATCACTAACTCTATTTCACACCACAGATACTATATAAATGTGGTGCAATTTTTGCATTGCACATGTACAAAACTCCTGGCACAATTTTTGTGACACTATGACAAAAGTGACAGGGTTTTACGTTACCATTGGATCCACAAATTTGCTTATTGGGGGAATCTTACAACAATTAGTGCAAATTTAAGGAACTTTCAAAGAAAGTTCTTAGAATAGCGTTTGCATTGCTAGGAAGTGCCTCATCTCCTCATAGCTAGATGGTTTTTAGGAATGAACAGTTGCTCTCTGATCATATATACTCTCAGAAATGTATACAATACCTTTCTAAAGATTTGGCAACCCTATTTGACTTATATGGACACCTTATCAATGCCTGTATCTGATTTGATATAAAAATGTTTTAAAAAACCTTTTACATATGCAATAAACAACAAAAAACTACTTACTTCAGTATCTCTACTGTGAATTTATATCAAACTTGCTCTCCCAGTCTAGAGTGGCCTCCACTGGCGTCACTGGTGGCCAAAGCCCAGGAGCCCCGCGGCTGTCTGAAGCGCCTGTCTGACACTGTGCGTAATGTCTTCAACATTGCAAATGTCAACAACCCTCAGGATGAAGGTGTCATCGACCATATGGTTTCTGTTACGACTGCCATGAGGAGCCCTTTCATTGCAGTAGCATGCCATACAGTGAGTGATTACAATTTTAAATCCTGTTTACTGTTCATTACCCATGTTGCTGAGCGTCACACAATATTGATATGCAGGAAAAAAAATGGTTAACAGTATTATTGCCAAGCTATGAGGCATTTGAAGTTTAGGATTTTCTGCAAACTCTGGCACCTTTTGGAGCGTATGTTTGGAAATAAGACAAACAAGCATTTTTCAATTATAAACTCTGATAAGGTGAAGCAACTCTTTATGATAAGGAAGGAATTTTAAGGTGAAGTAAGTCTTTAAATTTGCTGTTCTGTGCTTTATTCCTGGTGGTATCTGCACACACTCAGCACACACTCAGACTTATCAGGGCTCATTTTCTTATCTTCACATGGACACATACATTCTTGTGCAATGTGGTAATCACCTTCCATGGACATGAAATGCAACTGAACAGTAGATATTTGTGTGTTTCTGCATTAGTGCGCAAATGACTTCTGTTTCAGCAATTGTCCATTAGTTGAAGTCTTCCGTTTTTATCACCACTGCAGAAGCAATGTGAAAAATGCAAATTTTGTGGTAATAATGCTATTAAAGGATAACTCCGGCATTATTTTATGTTTTATTTTTATCAGCAGAATCTAATTTTCATGGGATTTGTTCACAATAATTAAAGGATGTAATTAAGGCCAGCCTTATCTGTTAAGCAGGTTATTCATGCAAGATTACCAGTATTGAAATGCTGCAAACAAAAGGGAGACTCGGCACAGCTTTTTGCTAATAAAAACCCAGCATGCTGTTAATTTTGCTACTAATACTATAAGTGCTTATGATGATTATAACAATCAGAGACTTGTTTTTTTTTCAGGTGTGCCCTGACAGCCCCCCAAGTGTGGGAAAACGACGCTATGCAGTTCCTGAGATCGTCCGCCAGCAGCGTGCCAAGGAGCTCCGCACCATCAACCCCGATAGGTTGGATAGTCACCTTAAACTCTTTGAAAATTCCAAAGTCACACTGGTGGCCAAGAACTCACCCGACCGGCGGGCCAGCCTTCAGGCCCAGAGCCTGGTGCCTCGACACAGGAGCTCCAGCTTGGGCATAGTAGCTTACAACGAAGCCCTCGAGCTGCGGAGAACCAGCCTGCTCCCCCTGCACATGGTAATGAGGAGGAGCAGCGTCAGGCCGGGGTTCAGCATTCCGAAGGTGAGAGTGTCCAAAGCCCCCACGCCAACTTATGAACCAGAAAAGGTCCGGAGGAAGAGCAGCGCCAAAGATGGAGGGGGGCACCTCCTGCAGATCCCAAAGTGGCGGTACAAGGAGCTAAAAGAAGAAAGGAGGAAAGCCGAGGAAGCTGAGAGGAGGAGGCTGGAGGCTGTAACCAAGAGACACCTTGCTGCCACAAAAAGGAAATAATATCATTGCCTCAGAAGATGTGATGTACACTAACCAAATGCTGGACAAGCCATGAAGATGACAGATCTGGCTCTACAAGCGTATGTGCTCAGGGTGAGCCAAGAATTACCAGCAGTGTTTTCCTCAAACAAGACGGAAGACTAAATGTTGCTTTTTGTCTGCTCAGTTTTGCATCCTTAATTGAATTCCACTCAAGTCCAAGGAAGGGATGCAGGTTTGCCTCTTAAAAATGGCCGCCGGAGCTTTGACAGCATTAGAAGTGCATGATGCCCAGTGTCCTTTTCTGATGTCAGACATTGAATACCCAGGGGATTTGATACTTGAAATGTTTTTAGCTTAACTTATTTTTCATATTTATTGCTTTTTAATGCAGTCAAGATGGCCAAGTCTATATTTTGTTACGCTTTGGGTAACAGATTAAAATAGATTCTTTCAGACTCTAACCATAGCAGAAATGGTGTGTTCATATTCCAACCTAAAAGATTTATTAAAGATGTTAAAATATTTTCAATGGAGAATACTAATGGGCGTGTCTTATTGACTGAGAAAGCTAAAGCATAGAATCTACTGGCATTTGACGGAAATATTTTTAGTTGCTTTTTGTTTTGCTTTATGATGACAAACCCATGAATGTATTTTGAAAATGTATTCCTATTAGCAATTTGGGATGCTTTTTAATGACAAACTTTATTTTTTATTCCATGTGGTCTTTTTCACATACTGATTGACAACTCTATTTTCTAGACTTAATGTTTAAGACCAGGACAGAATAGAGCACTATTGTGATGTAACACTTAAAATCTTTACCAGGTGGGAGGAAAGTTGAATTTTTTTCCCCAAATGTTTACATTGCAAAACTTCACAGAACACTGGTTATATTAGTGATAAAGTATCATGCAATGACTGAGACTCTTAGATGTGTGTTTACATTCCATATGGGTGTATGGCATATACAGGGTATGGATGGTGTGAAAGAAATAAACACTTCTGCTAACAGTGACTTTGGATGTGGTTGTGATTAAGCCGAATAGAGACACTCTAATGCAACGTTAATAAGAAAATAATAGGATTTCTTGCTTTTCTTCCCTTCTTGATTTTCATAAAACATCTCAGAATTAAGGGAATGTGTTTCATCTACTAACAATAACAGCAAAAAAATTAACTCAGTAACCAAACCAGGGTGCGCCTCGGTCAATGTGACAGAAGGAACTAAAGCAATAATCCCAGACATATGGACCCTCTGATAAAAACAGCCGACCCATTATGGAGCAAGAGGTCAGCTCCCTGTTTTAACATTACAACAATGAAAATAATGGGGTGCAAAAAAGCCGTGAGTTTAAACACACAGAGCCACGGGCAAAGCACATTGTCGGGATTTTTTGAGAGCACAATTTCACGGTCCTAACTCCTCTCGGCAATTGCAGCTTAAGTGCCATCCAAGAGTGTGTGTCTAATATACATGGTGATGAGTTGCTAAGGGGTTACAAGGGCACTGTGCAGCTAAATCATTTCTTCAAATAAACTTCATTGACTTCAGAGTAGCAATCTGTTCCGACACTGCCCAGAGGAAGTCATTTGAACATGACAAAAGATGAGCAAAATGCACATTTACTGAACTCTACATTTAACAAACCCTAAGTGGCTGCAGGATTAACATATTTAACATTAACATAAGGAAATGTTTCACTGAAATGGCTTCTGCTGGCAGTGCAATATCACAACCAGCAATGTCTACACTGTGTGCGATTTGTTATGAGGCATTCGCTGATCATGAATAAATTTTGTTAGTGTGTTTGTCAGTCAGAATTGAGCATTTTTATTGGAGGTTTCTGCAGTATTTCTGGGAACTGGTGAAACTATTCACTGAGATTTCAGTCTATGGAAGTCTGGTCAGGATTTATTTATGCACAATAAGCTAATTGGTTTGGATTTTGGCAATTCATTTACTCCCAAGTTCACTAAATTCAGAGTGTGGAGGAGTGAACTGCACTGTGTGTGTGAGAGAGAGAGACAAACCTATTAGCCCTGAATGCATCAGACAATATTTAGGTCATCATTGTAGCTGAAACAGCTGTTGGCTTAGATTGTAACCTGAGATTATGAAGCGCCACAGGCTTGGTCAGCGATTCCCCACCCGCCCTCTTCCTCCCACCCCCCACCCCCCACCCCGACCCAAATCCCTCACAGAAATTCAGTATGATATTATTCAATAAATTCACTGACGTATGATAGTATGACAGCTATTATGTCATGTTGTGATGCTACAGGCCAGGATTTAGACAGACGACCTGATTCTAGATCAACACTGTGTGAGAGCTTCTGTCAAATGTGAACTTTTTTTGGTGGGGGGGAATCCTTAGTTGGTGCCCTCTGCTGGTTGATTCTAGTACAACATTTAAATGAAGACAAGGGTATTCAATACATTTTGAATTAGTTGATGAGCTAGTGACTGGAATACTGTATAAATGCCCCCCCCACAGTACAACAATGGGCTATGGTCTAACGTCTATAAACCAAATAAGCACCAGTTCATCTGAATGTGATCTTTAATATCCTCCCTGAGGTAATTATACCAATTCCTGCTGACAAATAACACATCAAAACTCCATAATATAAGCATAATATATCAAAAAGGATGTCATAATAATATACATAATGAAATACTATGAACTATATCGTTATATAACAATGTGATTATTGTAACAAGATATGCCTTAAGCAGCATTGTAACATTTTAACAATAGCTAATATTAAAATCATAATAATATATTTAGTTCATTCTTTTAGTTTCATCTTGAAAAGTTGAACATAGATGTCAACATTAAATATAAGATAATAATTTAAATGTGTTTCATCTATATGTGCAATTAAATAAATTAGATTTATTGCAAAATGATGTATTCCAGTACTGCACAGCTGTATAGTGGAGAGGAAATAGCATCACTAACAGAATCAATTATTTTGCTCCTCTCTTGCAAATTAAATAGAAATATTTCTGAGCTATAATCTAGAAACAATACCTCTGGTCTCAATGAATGAATGAATTTCTCACTCTTATCTATTTTTTGTGCTTGAGTAAGAACCAAATGTAATCTATCCCATTGCACAAGGTATGAGAGCTATATAATTGTCATTTTTTTAATACTGTTCTTTTAAATTATACTTTGATGCAATCAAGGATAAAGTAGGTCCTTCTTAATGAATTCCATTTCTAAAAAGCTGAAAAACGTATGAATAAATGATTGTTTCACACAATTACATCACCATCAGAATTTACTTTTCAGAGAGCAGCTCTCTTACAAAAAGTCTTCTCCCAGGAGTTGTGATAATACAAAACTTGATAAAAAGTACTTTCTCTACAGTGACACTACAGAAAATAGGTTAGTTTCACATAAAATCCTGTCACTGTGCTGCTTGAGGAGTACCACCCATGGTATTGTGTAATATTTGGAACATTAAAAAATAATATGAAGTTGGAAGAGAAAGCAGTTTGTTTTGGGAAAACTGGAGCCAAACTTTTTTTCATTTTAACACAGCCACCTTATCAAAAAGACCATGAACAAATCCAAGAATGTCCTGACCTGAATGACTGAAATGTCTTTTCTTCACTTCTGCCTGTTGACTGAGTAAACTGCAGCATCGATGGAAGGTTTTCAGGCTAGTTTTGTCGCAGGAATGACCAGTCTCAACTAGCTAAAGCCAGTTTTAATGTTCCTGGGGACCACATGGCCAACAGCTGGCAGTGTATACTCAGGGCTGATGTAATAAAGTTCCTCTAAATGAGAATGACTTGGTGCTGAGGGTAAAGTGCCTTAAACTGTAACCTTGAGTGATTTTTATGGTGCTGGAAGAGAAACCACAAAAAGCAGATTTTAGCCTTTAATTTCTAACTAACGGATCACCTCTCTGGCCTGCTGACACAGTTACTAGAAGCTTTGGATATCCTTCCTGTATATACCCGCATAGTAAGCACTGCCTTGCACAAGGCCAGTTGTGTATTGTTGGCACTAGATATGTAGCATCAGACAGCAAGACAAAAACTGAAGCTGACCTGGTGTTGATATCTGGATTGAGCCCATCAGTGTGTGTGTGTGTGTGTGTCTAGCAGATTAAGCAAAGCTGTCACTCCACAGACTCCACAAATGATGCGCTGATGTGAGAAGTAAACCTAGACATCTTTTAATTGATTTAGAGGTCAAATTTTAATAAACAGACTCAATATAATTCAATTTAATAGGATTTTCAGCAATTTTGTAGCACCATATGGATGGTCTTAGTTGCAACTGAACCAATCTTTGCAACTAATGACGTAATGTTTACTTGCACATAGACTAGAAAACGTGTAAAATAAATATTTTTCTAAAACTCTTAAGATTTAAGAACAACAAGAGATTCCTGAGCAGGGAAGAATGATACTTTTTAAAAAAAATTTTAAGCAGTGACTCTCATTCTGCCCTTCCAGTTAGTTTAATAAGACATGGCAGCGGATGAGAGGTCTGCCACATTGAGAGAACTATATACAACCATGGAGAGTCAAGAAGATTGTGTCTGCTTTAATGGGGTGTTTCAGCTTCCAGAAAGAGCCTCATACCAACTAAGCCTGCACTGGGTGCTTTATTGGGCTAACATGAGCTGACAGAACACCTGGTTGCAGATGCTTGTGTAAAAATGGATTACATGCACTAACACCTGGTGCACAGTGTGTGTGTATGTGTGGTTGTGGTGGTGGGAGGGGGGCAGCAGACTGCTCTTGGAGAGATGCTTCTGTTTCATTTCAAAACACCACCTGAGCCCTAATCCCTCAGTGCAGAGTACTAATTCACCATGGGATGCTCAAATACTGTAGATGAGGTGCAGGACGCCATCTATCAAGTAACTAGTTTGAACTTTTTCAGTTTGCAAAATATTAGAACTGTTAGTGAGTTGAAAATCCTTTTTTTTTTTTACATGACAAACATTTCAAATGAGTCACAAGACAACAAGGTGTTGATATTTCAAGATAGTCTATATCTTTATTTACTATGACAACCACACCTAATACCTAAGTCCACTCAATGACTAAAGATTTGTACAATTTGAACAATTTACTCAAGAAAAAAAGAACTGAGACAAACAAAAATAAAACTCTTTTAAACTTCATTAAATTAACATAGGAAATTATTCGTTCTTGGCAAGATAAATTTCTTTCTTTCCTGGAAACCTGAACATTAGTGTTGCAACAAATGACTTCAGTGTAAGGGGACGGGTGATTAAGGAGAAGGGTGGCGTGTGTGTGTCTGTGTGTGTTGATATGTATAACTCCTGGGGAGCTGTCGATCTAGATTTCAGGGGGTTAATATGATATCTGATAGAAGAAAAGAGAAACCGTTTATGGAATGTAGAAATTGCAGTGCTATTCTTCTAATATGGTCATGTTTTTACCTTCAGTTTACAGTTCGGAGCCTCACTGAGTTGCTCATCGCAGCTGGCTTTTGTTCGTCTTCTAATAAAGTACATCATTCCCTTGTGATGTTAAAGCTAATTTTAATGCAAATCCAAAGCACCTTGCAACTGCTTCAAAGTAAATGGCTTTAACTTTCATTACATGTTTTCACTGCAGTTGATTTTGATGTGGAGCAAATAAAAATAATCTTGCGAGTCTATGTAAGTCAAATAGGACACACACGCAAAACACCCCCCAAAAAAACAACAACCTTCAGAACCTATTCAAATCTAACAGAAGATGTCAAGCAAAGAGGCACAGCTGGAAGATTTTTACTATGAAGCGGGCTGAGTTTGCATAAAAATTAGTTAACATTGCCAGGGAAGGATGAACTTCATTGCAGCTCAAACGAGGCAGGAAAAAATGTGAGGCTCCTCTTTTAAATAAAAAAAAGGTAAGAACTATGACATAGAAGGAGGCTGCTGCAAAAACTAAAACACATGTTGTCGTAGGCAAAAATGTGTATTAGCATTTTGCTATAGCAAAGCTTTAGCATCTGGCTGTCCTGAGTCATGACACTAACAATACGCATCAAATAGTTGAATGAGTCAGTACAGTAAGACGGGGCAGGTTTTGCGTCTCTCCCTATTGGCCTTTCAAATATCTATATATTGAAAATGTCCAATTTCTTGCCTGGGGTGAAAATACGGACTGATTTCAAAGAGCTGATTCATAACTACATCTCTAAATCTGATGCACATATTTGGTGTCGATATGGTAGACAATGGAATGCTGTCAAAGTTTCGAGTAACCTCAGCATATGGGTTACTTATTGGTTCACGCTGTCATGTAATTGGCTAGTTTTGTTTACTCTGATCCATGATATACCCGTGCAATTTGGCAACAGTCCCTCTCACATCAAACTGATTTCGGCAATTTAGAAGCTGCTCACTGTGTTCTTTTTTTTTTTTTTTTTGGTTTCTGTTGATTATGTCAAACTGGTGTCCTCCTCATGAGTTGTTGATTGGTTTCTTTTGGTCTGTGAAGATCATAGGTAGAAGGCTGGAGTTCAGGCTCATCACTGTGAGGTGATTTGGTTGGTTGGGTAGCCTGACTGATAGGTTGCTGTGATTGGCTGGTTGCGGTGATGTGGTTCTGGTCAGCACCTCACCGGGGTAAGAGTTCCCCCGACAGACTCAGATCTGAGATCAATTTATCCATTTATGTTTAATCTTAGAATAATAGCCATTTTAGAAGACACTCCACCCATCTATACCACCTTAAGACTAAACAACTGGCAAAACAATCCTTCTTAAAGGAGAGGACCCAAAAGTTAAGCACTGTTGCAGCAAGGGTGTAAAGACTGGGTCTTCTACAATGGCTATACTGGCATTACTTTACTTTACACATAAAATTTGATTATTTAGAAGAGATCTGTGCCTGGTGGGGAAACATCTTCATCTTATGTGTTCCGTTGGGAAGGCCGGCTGGTGGAGGGAGTTGGCGGATGCTTGGCTCACTTGCGAGGCTGGTGGATGTGCTGGTTGATGTGCTGAGTAGGGGGCAGCTTGGGGATACCAGGCTGGGGCTTCTGGTGGGCCACCTGGGCAGCTGCAGGGGTGAAGTCTTTATCACCCTAAACAGACAGACAGTCAAAAAAAGGACATCAGGGCACAAGAAAGAACTGCATTCACTGGTTTGCACAAAAAGCACAGTTAGTTTACAGCCCACGCCTCAAATGTAGCTCATGCATACTTCTGCTATTGAGGCCAAAATGACTTGGCATTTATAGACTTGAAACAACAATATTTAAAGGCTCCCAAAGGGGCTGGAAGTCTTACTCTGATGAGGTTCTTTATTCTTGATGGCCAACATGAACTGCTGAAGCATTGCGCAGCATCATTTTTTACGTTTTCAAGGATGTAACGACCACAATAAGTAGAGAAACAGGCATATAGGAGTAGCATTAACTGAGGCTAAACTGTGAAATGGTAGCATGGTGATGTAGCTGTTACCAGTAAAGTTGGTACGACAACGGCAGACAAATTAAGAGTAATACACCATTTGTAAGCAGTAGGAGGGAAAACAAGAGTAAACACAACACAAATGTGTACAATAATATTCAGATATTAATATTTAGAGCTACCTAAATACTGAAGTGTCTATGCAATCTAACATCGTGTGGTTTGTTTGTTTTTATGCATACAGTATGTGCACTTAATGCCCCCATTTTTAATCCTTTCTCTCTGATAATCATAATAATAATGAGGAAATCTCCAAAGTGCGTGAAGGGTACAGTATGGAGCACTCATCTATCCCCGCTCATCTGCTTTGCAACCTCAATCTCTTATTCTAAGAAAAATGCCCATAAACAGCCTCGCTTCTAAATCCGATTAAAGCAGGAATTTGATCATTTATAGAGAAATACAGAATTTGAGACTTGCTACAATTATTACTGGATTCCTTCCTTTCGTTCTTCTTTATCCTCTTCGCTTTCTTTTTTGTCCTCACACCTGGTCCTTATTCACATTCTTCTCGTCACCGTTTTTAACTACAGTTTTCTCTCTTGCCATTTGCACACTCATCTAATTGGTCCCCACACCCTTGTATGTATGAAAAGCACATATTAAACACACCATATGAAAGATTAAGTGGATTAATATTGAAGGGTTTTAATTCTTTTATTGAAAATACTGGATTTTAGTGCCCAGTTAAGTTTGCTAATGGCTTCTTATCTGTCCAGATGTTGCCTTGTGATATGTGGATGTTACTGCTCATAATAAATATTATATCCATATGCATGATCTCTTTATACTCCAATTTCTTAGCAAGTCCACATGGATAAAGTTATATAACCAATTTAATCAACACTCTAGAAATACACACATATAGACACACACACACACACACACACACACACAGCCATCTCTCTTAGCCTCTGGCTGAACTTTACTCTCCTAACCCATCCTTGTTGGACCCTAATCCTCTGTGTGTGTGTGTGTGTGAGAGAGAGAGAGTGTGTGTTGGTTTTGTAGTGTAAGTGCAGCTGTGCACTTGCTTTCAAACATGTGCATATCTGTGTGTAAGTGGGCACAAAAACATCTACAGTGTGTGTGAGTGTGTTTCTTTCATTGAAAGCCAATTCCAGAGCTAACTGCACAGGATATGGATGGATTTGACCTCCAATTGCCCTTCTCTTCTCTTCTGAAGCTCAAAGCGTCTCTCTCCTCTATTGAAAGCTTCTCTCTCCTCTATCTCTGTTGTACTGATGCAGAGGTATGGAGGGGAGGGATGCAACAAATTAACTGTATTACACTGCAATACACTGTGAACAGTAGTCATGGTGATTGGCAAGGCACATTTTCTACCTCCTTTTTACCCATTTTAGTGCACTGCTAAAATATCCACTCTGAAAAATAATGTGATATAGGGTGATACTTTTTCTTTGAATATTGTCTTAAAGAATGTTTAAATATCTGAAAACATGTTAAAATTGAAGAAATCTTAAATGTGGAAAAACGGGACATAAGGTCATTTATTTCCACCATTCAATCCAAAGTTTTTGGAAATATGCACCTTTATTCTGCAAATTATTGTAAAGCAGGAGTGTCTCATCTAATAAGCATATTCTGTCACTTGCTTCAAAATTTCAAAATGTGGTCTGAACCACAAAACCAACCCTGAAGAAGAAACATTTTTAATCCCTGGACTCTGTATGGTACATTTCCTTTAGAGTTTCTATTTCAGCTAGTTCAGCTAACTTTTGGTGTTGATGTCCACTAGAGCTGCAACGATTAGCCAATTCATCAATTCCTTGATTGACAAAAGATTAATCTGCTACTATTTTGATCATCAATTTATTGTTTTGACTCATTTTTTAAAGAAAAAAATACTAAAACTCTCTGATTCTAGCTTCTGAAATGTTCACCCTAACTCTCTTACTTTAAATAACTTTTATAAGTGAAGCATCTCTGCCATTCAAAGTGAAAGGGAAACAGAAAATACATAACCAGGAGATATCTTATTTTTTCAATCTAAAAAAAAAAAAAAAAAAATCCCAGCAGACCAAAAACCCCCACATACACCGATACACACCAATACGCACATGCACAGACACACTGAAGTGTTTCACTTAGCTCCTAAAAGGCTTTTCTGAGGCTTTGCACAGTGCCAGCCTCTGGGTTTTGATGGCGGTGATAAATAAACATGGCTTTTCTCAGACTTTGACCCACTTTTCACAGTGGCAGGTCAAGGCCATAAAAGCCCAAACAAACACACACAGGGGCTGGTGCTGTTAAAGCAATAATGTAATCCAACATTTCAGCAATGAAATGGCTTACTACCTTTGTGAAGCTTATAATCTTCAATTTTTGTCAGGACTGTGTCAGAGTGGTGTTGATTCAACTCTGTGGTTGTTGTTTTTTTTTATGCTGCAATTTGTCCTGTCGCTGTATTGAGCTGCATTATATGATTAGATGTCACTGGATTAAAGAGAAAACAATCAAAACAACAATGACACATAAAAGTCATTATTGTGGACAATGTATATATTTTTAAGTGCCAATATTTTCTCTTTATTAACTTCTGATCTATCATATCAGGAGAAAATGATCCATTATTATAAATTGCAATGATTTTTTTTTTAAATTTCAAAGACATCACTGATCCATGTCTTCCATGGTTACGTGACTGCCGTCCATAACGTTGATTTATAAATATCCATTTGATAAAATGAAGCACATTTAGGATCACTTATGTAATTTTTCTCTACACTCTGTCTTCTCCCCTTTTTCTTCTCCTCCCCTTGCGCTTTCCCGTGGCTTTTCTTTTTTCACATTTTCTATCTTGTTCTACCTCACCACTGAGCCTCTACCTCTCCCTGTAGAGCTCATGTCCCAGATATAAACCACCTATAATACTTATTTCAACACTACTGGTGGTCTGTGTGTATGTGTAACTTACCTTTGTAACCACTCCAGATACAATCACAGGGGCCTTTGGTGGACTAAAAAAAAAAGAAAAGAGAGAGAGTGATAAAAAAATACATTTAAATTATTTGTAGAGTTCATATGCAATCTGGTCTGTGCCTTGTGTTTTATTCTCTGTGTGTATAATGTAATCTGACAGTAAACGTAAAAAGGTTATAGTTTATACACACTGTGGCAACATCTGGAGACCTCAACAACTCCAAAAGTGACACGGTGCTACAATACGAACATCCCAAGTTGTCAAACGCTCACAGTCTTACTCCCTTTACCACACACACATACACACACATACACACACATACACACACATACACACACATACACACACATACACACACATACACACACCGGATGGACCTGCCAGCAGCTTAAATAGCTCCCATTCATCCTGGCCAAACACTGGGGCTCACAGCTTCTGGATGGAAAGCATTAGAAGAGAGAGGGAGGAGGGTGAGAAGTGGGAGAAAGCTGGAGTATGTAAGGAAAAGAGTAATAGAGGAGGAGGACAACAAAGGAGAGGATTTAGGGTAGAGGAGAGGGGAAAAAGAAGTGGAGCAAAGAAGCGGAATGAGGGGTAAAGGCAGGTCAGGGCGCATAGAGGAGGCGAGAGGGCAGGGAGGACATGGAGAACGAAATACCTATATAATAATAGAGTGTTAGAGGAGAGGAGAAGAGGACAGAGGAGAGAGAGAGAGAGAGAGGGAGAGAGAGGCGAGCGCTCAATCAGACATAAAGAAAGGGGAAGAGATGGAGGCAGAGCAAAAGATGAGGAGGAGGAGGAATGCGGAACCTGAGGTAAGTATCGACCTTGTCATGACAAACGAGCGCCGTCTAATTTTACGGCATCGTCACCCCTCCGGCAAAAGAGTACAGTTGTAGTAGCCACCTTCAAAACTCCACTCAAAGACATCAGCATGTCCAACTTATAGCTCACCTCATTAACAGCCTAAATATTTCCGAAAAGATGAAAAGTTTGACAAAAGTTTGCTACAAAGTGCAACTTCAGCAGCCAGGATCTAATCACTTAGGATTTAACATTTGAAACATCTGCTACTTACTTTAAAACATTTTATGATCCGTGAACAACTTTTTAATAACAGTCAATTAACAGTTATGACTAGATTCTCAACACATCTGGCTAACCTCCATCTCCGCAATCAACATCTTGGCACTGAACAGCCTTTTGCTACTTATCTTCACGAGAGTATTTACACCTTGCTATTAAATTCATGGCTGTAAATGTTGGATTTCTCTGATTATTCTTCTCTATCTGCTTGTCGGAAAGTGAGGTTGAGAGGTTCTCTATTAATTAATTAAAATATGGCATATTAGCACTGCAAGTGTTCTTCACTCCAGTTAATGCTCTGCTAGCTGTCAGGTGGTCTTACTAAATAACATCTGGCTTGAAAATAGAGTTTAAAAAAAATATATCAAAAACATTATTTGAGGAACATGAGAATAAATCTGAATATGACGAGTGACAGGTGAAGAAAAATGTTAAAAAACGCTAACAGGAGATGCATTATCTATGTTTTTGTGTGGCTAGACTTATCTTAAACACATCAGGCTGAGCGCCATGCAGCATAGCAGACGTAACAGCTTGCAAGCTTTACAGGATACCACCATTTCCTCTCTTCCTCTAACTGATGCCCAACGCTCGATGTTGAATTAAAAACAGTTGTCAAGCTGTTTTGCTGAAGAACAGACAGAGAGAGTCTGTCTCTTAATAATATCTTTCAAATATGAAATATCTCTGTAATAATGTAATGTGCTCTAAATATTTTTCGGTTTTATCTTTACAGTTGTGTTTTACGCCGCGCTACAGAGAAATACTGTATGTGCGGCAGTTTCTCTTGAAGCTAAGAGGTGAGACACAGTGGGGTTGAGGTGAACAGGCACACTCTGGCAGTTGGATATGAATTCACATACTGACATAGCGTGGGCCGGTATCCACCTCATGCTGCTTTGTCACACCTCTGCTCTATTCAGTGTCTATCTCCATTGTGCAATCTGAGGATAAATCCTGAAATATTGACTGCAAGAGGAAGGGGAGCTAAAAAAACTAAGCCGAGGATGAGAGAATAAAAGGCTATTGCGTTTAAAGGCATGTCAGCAGCAAACTTTACCTCTTGTTACTGGAGCTATAGACATTAAGACCGGAGAGGATAAGACATGTCTAGACAGACAGACAGACCGGGGGTGAAGGATGTGAGCTTGTCAGAAAGACAGACAGCTAACAGGCATCGGACTCCTCCAAAAGTGTTAAAAGGTAGAAGAGGCTGTAAGCTTTTTACCTGACTAGCAGTTAAACACTTAGATTACTGTGTAGTCACATACTGTAGACAGACACGAATGGCAGGTTTTAGTCACACTTGATAAACAGACGACAGACACTCAGTTTAAGACTTTTTTAATCATGGATTAGCAAGACTGTGATACTACAGGCTTGATACATTAATGTAGATACCACACAGCAGCATTAGCTGTAAGATTATGCTACCGGCACATTTTTTTTCAATCTATTCTGTCAATCTACAGGATGGAATGGAAAGCAAGCGTGAGAAACTAAAAGTGACAAAGATCTCTGCTTTGGGTTTTTATTGGGAGGAGCTGGTGCTGCGTATGGAGACAGAAGAAAGCCTCCAGGGGGCAGTAGAGAGCTATAAGGAATCCTGGAGAGGAGTCCCTTTGTGCCTCAAGGGGAAGAGTTAGAGGAAATGAGAAGGAGAATGAGGGGAGGAAGAGAGAGATGGAGATGCAAAATGCAAATTTTAACTAATAATTCAAAGAGTGGAATATGCAATAATCCATTTGTACGGTGTATTCTTCTCTGTCTTTAGCTGTAAAGCCACACCTCAACATTCATCATCATCCACCACAACCACCACCACAACCACCCCACCCATCCCTCTCTGCTTCAGCAGAGCAGGAAGTTTGTTGCCGTGGGCGAGGTGGTGGTTGCTATAGGAACTGATGCCTGTTGCCCGTCTTCCCTCCCCCTCTTTCCTTTCCTTCCCTTCTCTCTCTCTCTCTCTCTCTTCAACTTTTTCACCATGAGCTGTCAGCTTACTGCACATTTCCTACGTTCAGTGTATGTGTGCAGTGATTTAGTCAGGCACCACCCGCTCTTCTCCTGAGCCTCTGGAACATATCCACCTCTCACCGAAATATGTAGGAGGGGCGGCAAGTGCAACCGACACGAGGCCTGTGATCACCTTGTGTGTCGTTTTTCCACATGTATGCGATAGTCCAAAACGGCTTATGATGTGTGAGCGGTTCCGTCTATTCGCTTTAATAAGAAGTATCATGTTGACTGATGAAACAGACGTTCGTCTGTTTATCTCTTTTGCCATGTCTCCCACCCTCCTGCTTCTCTAACTCTCGCTGCAGCATCACCTTTTTTTTTTTTTTTTTTTTTTTTTTTTTTTTTTTTACACACAAGACTGGTGGATTTACCTGAATGTTCAGCCGATTTATTCCTGCATTAGAAAAACACATCCCGCTGACAGTTAGTGGGCAGAAAGTTGTTGCTGGGTCACCAGTTTGCTCTGGCTTATGCCTCCCTTTCTCGCCTGTATCCCACCCGTTGCTACCCTCTCCATCTTCCACTACTCCTTCTCTTATTTTGTAATACCTTTACATTTGGTTGGCACCCCTTGTTTCCCATACCATCCTAATCCTCCCCTCTCCTCTCCTCTCCTCCTCGCCATAATCCCGGCCACCTATCTCTCTCTCTTTGCCCCCATCTGTCCATCTCGGCTAGATTGGGAACGGCAGGTGTTCCCGTGACTACAACGCTTCGCTGGCTGCTACTAATGTGAAATTTACCCAGTAGCCACCTGCTAGACGTCCATCAGCGTGACACAGAGAGGGACAGACAGAGTGTGTGAGTGAGCGGGTTCCACTGACTGTATTTCTTGATGTAGTGCAGTTACTTTTTTTTGGGAGGGGGGATGTTCTGACAGGTAATTTTTAGTTAAAGATAAACATTTCACGGGAGGATGGTACAGCTGCGTTTACACAGCCGGGCCGGGAGGAGTTTATCAAGCCAAACGCCGATTCAAAATGGGCTTCCTGAGTGATTAAAATGCACTATTTGTCTAGTTTATTTTCACAGCTCAAGTAATGATTCTTCTTCTCTGACTGCAAGCTCTGAAATGAAATATCTGGGAGAAACTAAGTGACATAAATACTAAGGCTGTATGGCTCTGGTGAGACAAGCAGCCAGTTCACACATGAGGGAAAAGAGTCAAAGTCTTACATTAAATTTACAAAGTTGGCATTTAGTTGGCTCCTCTACTAGTGCAACTTACACATAACACATTCATCACGTCTTTAAGTAAGGCTACAAAGCAAGTAAGAAAGGAAATAATAGAGTTGGGAGTCATTTCTTCTGAATCTAAATGCAGATTCATGAAGTTTATGTCCTTTGGAATATGTTCACTGCACTGGTGATTATATATTATTATCTGTTTTATTATTGGGAACAGAATCCAGTATTTATTTAATTTAGAGCTGAAATGATAGATAGCAGAAAACAAATCTGTAACTACGCTGAAATTTGGTGAATCATTTTTCCAAGCAAAATACCAAACATTCCACGTTTCTAGCTTCGCAACTTTGGGGGTTTGCTGCTTCTGTCCATTTGATATGATTATAAACTGAATATCTTTGGGTTTTGAACAAAACAAGACATTTAAATAATTAATCTTCGGCTCTTCCAAACTGCATCTGCTGCAGGTTATATCTATCAAACTATCTCCCTATTACTAAATATGAAAACAAAAATACATTTCAGTACATTTACACAAGTTACTTATTCACTGATTTCACTAAACTGTTTCAGTTCCGCTTTAACTCTAACTAAATTGTCAGAATCTGTATTTAATATTTTTCTCAGATGAAAACAGAAACGCAACAAAAAAAAACAGAGAATTCAGACGAATGTCTGTCCCTCTCCAACAACTTAAACAGTTAATAAAACAACACAATTCTTAACAAACAAACCAACACAAGATTTTCCAATACTCTCAGCTACAGTGTTTAAATTCAAATCATTTTGTAGAAAATGATTATAATTATGATACAATTGAGAAAATATTAGCAACTGATAAAATGAAAATAATCGTTATTTGCAGCCCCGTTACGAGTCTCAAGACGCACATTATGACTCCATATCCTCTGAAGCAATATTACAAAATAGGGAAGTACGCAGTCATCAGGCTGGAATGGCCGTCACACCCAGACCAGTGTCTGCTACACATGAAACGAACGTGGTTCTGAAGTGTTTCTCTTTTAGTCTGGAGTGTTCTCTCTTTCTCAAGTGCGTCTTTACCCTTGATTATAAGCCGAGCTTTCATGTTGTTTTTGTACCTCTTCTTTACTTGACCTCACTTTTCACTTTAGAGCTCAGTCTATTATAGCCACTCATCTTGGCACAAAGGCAAATGGAACAAAAGGAAATGACTTTATGCCACAGATAGGCTTGATACTATTCTTGTTCAGAATTGCAGGGAAATACCCTGTATACTGTAAATCTGCACATACACTGGAATAAAAAAAGAAAAGACGTAACAAGCGCGGTGGATGAGCAACATGTAATATATATATATAATATAATTTAGCGCGCATGTGTGTATAAAATACATGCACAGGAAAATTTCTTGACAATTGGCAATGTTCTTGAACCCTCTGCCCTGCTTGTCAGCTCTCATTTATCACCTCTTTTTCACACACGCGCGTGCACACACAAACTGATATGCGTTGTGAAAATGCCACCTGTACCTATACGCACATAGCTGACGGGTCTTCATGAATATTCAGCAGATGTATGTAGGAGTAGAAGGAGACACACGTGCACAATTGTAGGGAAACAAACCACAACTTTCAGCACCTCCGTAGCAGAACCGAGTGACCTCAGTACAAACAATGCATTCAAGCAGCAAAAGCCGAACATGCTAATATGGAAACAGAACAATAATTGTAGCTTGGAAATAGAGCCAGCGTGATGTAAAACATGCAAACCAAGACTGCTTACAGCAAACAATAGCGACTGCTGAATGGGCTGTTCAAGTTAATGCTGTAATTATGCAGTAATTATGTTGTTTACTGAATTAGCTGCCAACAGTACACAACAAGTCTGCTGCAAAAAGTGCCTACAGTATAGCCTTATAGAAAAGTGAAAGCAGCTAAAATGCTTAGCAGACAATTTGCAGGGTGTGTGTTTGTGTGTGTGATTACCAACTTACAAATCACCATGGAGTCGTACACTGCACGGGCGGTCTCTTAATCTACTGTAACTGTGGCGTGTTCACACATGTTTTAAAAATGGACTGTAGAGACTACTGAGTAAGTGTTACTCCCACAGTAAGTGTGTGTGTGTGTGTGTGTGTGTTACCTGCTGCTCACGTACTCCTCCTCGTCATCTTTCTGCGGTGGTTCCGGGGCAGCAGCAGCAGCAGCCTGGTGCTTCTGCACTATCCTCATACCTCCGGCCTTTACTGCAACACACACACACACACGTGGAGGGAAACACATACGCGTATTGATTATTAGATGAACTGAGACAAATAATCAATGCAGAAAGAGCAATTTAAAACATTTAGAGGGTACAAAGATCCCAGATATTGATATAAAACAAAGCACTTAAGCCTTATTGTGTTTGAACTGTTGCACTTAGGGACTTTAATCAAAATCTTTGTCCATTCCGCAGCTAAAGGTAAAAAAAAAAGTGGCTGCCAAAGTGTCCTTGAGCAAGAACTCTTAACAGCTGCAGGACAGCTGTTCTCCAGGTGACCTTGACCTCTGACCTCACTGCATAGGAGCCGTTTCTAGAAACAATAATGCTCTCCTGTATTCACATATGTACCTGCATGTTTGTTAAAGACTGACACGCAGCAGCCTGTACGGGCCTCCCAATAACCACAGGTCGGGTGGGAGGGGGTATTTGTTATCTTAGTGTGTTATCAGTCCTGCAGCTGCTGGGTCTCGGTGCCCTGCTTACACCACTTCACGTCCACGTACACCTTATCTGCTTTTTTTTTTTCTTCTTTAACCCACATCCCAAGTGGCCCGTGACCTCCACGTCACCGCCAACCAGCAACCATTAACCGCTATATTGTCACTAAAACCTCTCAATTAGACTGCGATCATTTAACGATCGCTACATTATCACCAGGTGTGTTCACGTTGTAACATCTCACGTTCATCAGGAAGTAAGGAAATGTGCGAAATTGAGAAATAAATCAGATTACACTGCATGCCATCTCCATCGCTAAAACATGTTGTCAGTCGCTGGAATCTGTTTCTTTAATGATTGCACCAGTATGTGATTTTTTTTCTCTCTGGTTTGAAAGACACTGCACAAAAACAAAGGCCTCCAGGTTTATGGGAAGCTCTCAAAAACAACACCACAGGAGAAGGGGGTTTACCTGCAGGGAGGTGTCCCCCTTTGGTTTCGACTTTCTCCTTCGGCGGCGACGACATGTCCTTGCTGATCTGGAGTCTGCTGCGAGAAGGAATCAGAGGTTCCACACACAAATTGCTGCTTTATTCTGGCTCAAATTGTGGACTACACTTCAGTCTAGATCGTCAACGTGGCTTTTTCCTGAGCATTGTTTGGGAACGATGCGCGCTGACGTCACGTGGAGCCGTCCGTCAGGGGCTTGAAGTACGTACAAAGCGCGCTGACGTCGTCGTAGGCTAGTCGTAAGGTTTTTTTTTTTTAATTGTTTTTTTTAAATTTATTGATTTTTTTTTTTATATCATTGAGTAAACCAAACTATATAAACATTGTGGGTCAGTCGCGCAAAGATGCAGTAGGAACTTGTTTAGAGTAAAAAGTACATATTTATCTTCTAAAAAATGTGGAGTAGAACAATATAGTGAAAACATAAAAAAAAAAAGTGTAAATGTAATAGTTAATTTCTGCCACTGGATTGTAGATAGGCTTATGACATTGACTATCTATTGGATTTAAAATGGTTTATAGACACTTCTTGGTCATAACATGGAAAAAAAAATCTGAAATATAACTTGACTTTTGCTAGTCTTAAAATGTAATGATCCTTGGCTTGACAGCTGTTGCGATAATTTATAATGGTTTCAAAGTAAATTAAACATTTCCCATGAACGTATGAGCCTGTAGGCGGAGAAGAACCCGTTACTAGGACAAATATTATGTTGAAGAAACTGTAACACTGGGGCAGCCATGTTGATTATGACCTACAGTGCTCTGCAGTGGCTCCGTCGTTCTGGGCGTTGAGCCGTAATGGCGTCAGTGGCGTAACACAATCTGTTACAAACACCAACATCCGCTTTCTGCTTCAAAAGCTGAGGTCACTGATGTACACAAGCCAAATTTCGTGTTGTCAATAAATAAATAAATATATACAGTATGTACATAGATACAGTATAGGCTATGTGGAGTAGTTGATATTTTTAAAATAGCCAACATATATATATATATATATATTGAAGATAGACAAATTTTAAAGGTGACTCATCATGTAGTGTAAGTATTTATTTATTTATTTATTTCTCTTGTCTGATAGACTATCCATCTCAATTATCCCCATTGTTCTACTTGTATGCTGTATTTTAATGAGTAAAACGTACTGTATTGAAAAAACACTAACCAGGACCACTTAAAAGACGGGTTCACAATCAAATCTGTCTTAAAGCAACAGATAGGTGCCCAAATGAACAGTGAAACTTTTTTTTTCTTGCTGTAATCATTCCTCCTGTTCATACTGAACATTAGAAGATCCCTTCATAATCCCCTCATAAGTGATGTGGGACAAAATCCACAGTTCTCCTTCTCCTTCAGTTTATCTGAAGCTAACATGAAACTTCAGTCGCCCAAATGAATCAAATCAAGTAGATATCTTTCAACGTTACAGTCTTTTTAGTGCCAAAGTCCCTCTTTTTATTACCATACTTCCACCGCAGCTCAACAGGGAAACACTGTCTGAGGAAACACAAAGAGGGAATTGGATGGTAAAAAGACAGTAAATGTGGCAGAAATCTACTTGATATGACTAACTCAGACAGCTGAGCCTCATATAAGCTTCACATCAACTTTTACATGCATTCTTGCACTAAATGACACACTGTGGATTCAATTACGCTGAAAGCACATTTGAAGGAGATCTTTTTATAGTCAGTATGAACAGGAGGGATGATTACAGCAAGGAATCAGTTTTCATATGGACACCTGACATATGAGACAGATTTGAAAAACTGTGAATCCATCCTTTAAGAAAATAAGAACACGGGTGGGCACACAGTCACTGCCACATATGACATATGAATGACTGCTCATAAAGAAATATGCTTGTATCCACAAAGGAAATGTCAACAAAGCCTATATCGGGATGTTTAGTGCTTTGTGACAGAAAATGACAAATTTAAACATCTAATTGAGCTCATAAGCTGTCTAACTTAAATATTATGTGAGTGTTAATTGTGGGAATAAAAAACGTTTGCCTTTTGATTCATAAATTATTTAATTCTGCTAAGAGCACACACTCTTAAAGTTCAAGCTGTCACCTACACAACCTCTAAAAAACTTTAATTAAGCCTCTTCTAATGAAGCAGCCTGTTTCCATCTCTCACCTATAAGCCAACACAGCAGGCTGAGCAATAAAAGGTAAAAGAGACAATCCAGCAGAGATAAAGAAAACTCTGCTACTGTAGGTGTGTGTGTGAGAGAGAGACAGTGGTGACCTTAGTGACCACGTACTTGAAGTTCTTTACACCATAAGTCCATAGTGGTTCATTAACTGGCTGACATGACAGTGTCCTTGGGCAGAGCTGAGGATTGCAGGCAAAGCCTAGAGGCGTTATAGGCAACCGAGAAGAGAGAGAAAAAAAGAATCCAAAATGAAACTATGGATTATATTTTCAAGTAGCTATCTAAACATGTCTGGAATGCAGAGCTGTGTGAGTGGTGTAGTATATAGTCTTAAGATGTATATATATATATATATTCTGCAGTGTGCAGTTGTGTAGTAGGGGAGGATGTTAATGTGTGTTTCCACATTTCAAGTTAAAAGAAAAAATGATTTAAAATCCTTGCAATGTGCATGATGTGATATGTGTGAGGAGTGATGAGGCTGAGAGTGTGTGCATGGATGTATACGTGTGGTCATATGTTTGCAGTGTTAGAGAAAGTATGGATGTGTATGTGCTTGTTGTGTGTGTGTGTGTGGCCAAAGTGATGCATGCAGGCCAATCGTCGACTCTGTAATGGCATAATTGCAGTATGAAGTGGCAGCTGCGTTCTTCATTCAGACCATCGAAAGAAGTGATGTTCACCGTGCTCATAGTACACACACACACACACACACACACACACACACACACACACACACACAAGTTGCACATACACCATTTTTAATTGATCACATTTGAATTATTCATTGAGATAGACTAGGAGAAAAGTATTAAAAAATACAGATGCAATGAGATCATTTCCAAGACCAGTTTGTTATATATTTTATGTGTATTTTATGTCACCCCAAAGCCACAAACTTTAGCTGCCCACTCACACACACACACACAGCTGATGAGTAATAGGTTTTGGCAGTGGAGAGTTGGTCCCAGCATCACATTTGTCCTCAAAGTGTAAGAATCTGTTGCCAGGGCATTAGTGTCCCTGAGGAGGGTGTTGACAACCAATCAAAAGGCCAGTAGTTCATTCGCAGGTCAGGACGCAGTCTGTAAAAGCATAAAAGGATGAACTGTGGTGTCCAATTAAAATGTTTGGACTTTGTTAACTTTTATTTAACAAGACAAGTTGATTATGATGTCGTTCTTACTGATGAGAGAGTGTCAGGGAGAATTTCTTTCAGAGAGGGAGGACTGTACACATTCACACCTGCAGAGATTTTATATCATGGTCATATTGACAGATGACACAGTCTCCCTTTTTGTAGATTATCAACGTGCCGAATTTAATCTCAAGTTATGAATTAATTTGAAACTTCTAGAAGAAATTATATTTGAGTGAAAACACAATTAATTCTAAAATTTAAAATTGTTCTTTCTACATTTTCAGTGGTTATAAACTAGCATTGCATTTGGAAAGTTGCTACACAAAGCGCTGCACTCTCATATACAGATATAGCAAAAGTTTCCTCACACTCATAAGACAGGATTTTAAAAATACAAACGTTGTAGAAAGAATTTCATAAATTTTACTCACCTGTCAGCTGGAGCAACCACAGGAGTAAAACTGTAAATGTGGATATTTCAAATAAACTCTTTCATATAAAGGCAAATATAACATGTCAAATGTGATTAAAAACTAACAGTATTAGTTAAAGTAATTCTTGTTTTACATGTCAAGCTTGAGGTGAATCAGCAAAGGTAAAGGAAGCTCAATTAAACATATTGTTATCAGAAAAATATGGCTTTTAATGTCATGATATTGATTTAAACCACACTACCAAGCCCTGAATGCAGCCTGGTCGTGTGTGTGTGTTTGTGTGCTTCTGTATCCATGAATGCATGTGAGTGCGTGTGCATATGTGGCCACTAGATGGACGACTACAGCTTCACTACATGAGAAAGCCGTCTGCAGTGATTGTATGTGGGAGTTTGTGTCCTGCAGGATTCATCATTGCCGTCACCCTGACAAGGCTCGGTCCATGATGTCCCAGAAAAACTGAAGAGTCACTGATAGAAACGGCACCGCTCTGAAATGAGAGACAAATACAGAGCTCCACATCCAGCTCATCTGTTCCTCCCTCTCACACTACTTTTTTTTTGTGTGTGTGTCACTCTTCCTCCACCCTTTCTCTTTTTTCCTTGCCTTTTTCTCTCTGTGACGTACACACGCCCATGCGAGACTGGGAGAGGGAGAGCATTCATTACTCAGGGTGCAAATACATGGCACACATTCAAACTGCCATAGGTGAAATCCTCTTCAGAAGTCAGTGATCTCAACACCTGCCCATGGCTGATATGACTGTCTGTGTGTGTGTGTGTGTGTGTGTGTGTGTGTGTGTGCGTGTGTGTGTGTGTGCCTAGGCCTTTGAGAGGAGCCCTCTCAGTGACGGCTTACAGAGAGACAGAATGAGGACGTCACAGGTGAGTGAATCTGCTCAAACTGACAGGTGTACACACACATTTTCTCTCTCACACACATGGAATCATGCCTCTCACACATACATATTCTCCATTTCTCTTTCTCTCTCTCTCACACACGCGCACTAACACACGTGCGCGCACACACACACACACACACACTCTGACATAGCTCTGTGGAAGCCAGCTGGGTCCTCTGCAGCAACACTATCACACATGAATAACCAAGGCTTCTGTTCTGCTCTACAGCATTAACTATTCAATACCTGACAGGGTGCCTTATGGTGTAGGTGTGTGTATGTTCGTGTGTGAGTGTGTGTGTGTTTGTGTGTTTGTGTGTGCATGTCACAGGGAACCATCCATATGAGTGTACACTTAGTTGCATGTGTCCATGTCAATCACAGTCAAACTGAAACAAGGTGAAAAGTGAGGACAGGAAAGAGAAAAAAAGCGATGCAACTAGTGGATTGATTAGCAATAATGTGATGCTTTATTGATCCGTGCAGGTTTACTCCTCTTTGCTCTCACCCTCCTCCACAAGAAAGGCTGAGGTCAAGTTCAGTTAGGAAACAATAAATCTGGAGTGATTTTTGCTCACAAGCACTTGGAAGAGTCAGGTACTGTGAAGGTAGTTTCCCAGCTGCCTGAGGACTGGGTGCGCCTGAGGTAAACATCATTTTAATGGCACCACAGAGACATCTGTCCTTATCTCTATGTTTTTAGTGCTTTTGATGGATTCAGCATGAGAAGTGTCCCGGTATCATTTTTGCTCTGTGTATTAGATTACATTCAGGTTTTTTCAGTGTTAATAAATATCTCTTCCTGTGCACAGGTTTCAGTTGAGCAACTATTAGGGGGTTGTGCACAAAACTGTGCATACGGCTGCTTGAGTTATACTTTTATCATAAACACATGGTTGTCACTGTCCTTTTGACTGACAGCAAGAAGGCTGGTTTTGTCTAATATGAGCTTGCCAGTGACAGGCGGCATGAAGAAGGAGGAAACACAAACGCAAGAAAGTTGGTGTGGTTTGGTGAATAACACCCCTCATCCCTGAAGTATTACCAGAGGGAGCTGAGCCTGCCTGAAAAAGAGGTATTTAATACCGGGCTATCTATTCAACTTTCACTTTACTACCAGTATAATTATCAAAAAGTTTTTGTTCAAAATGAATTCTCCACACCACGTTGCAGCCAATCCACCATTCTCTGATGGATGCAGACACGCTCAGGGTTATGTGGGTGTTTATGACCTTGTGTGAATTGGTCCATAAAGCAATCTTTCATACCATCAAAAAATAAATAAAGACGATAAGAGATATTGGATGAAATCAACATCCCAACAATGCATTAAACTTCTGACCTCTTCATTCGCTATGATGTTTCGGTAAGTGCAGTTCCCCCCCCCCCATTTACTGTGATGTTTTGTTCAGAATTTTTAATCCAGCTGAGCTTTTCACAAAGGTTTTCCGTCACCACTGATTTTCTGTGGCTATCTTTAGCCGCATTAATCAGCACTGTTCAGTCCTGGTGCTCTGTGAAAAAAATTCTTGGCAAGGATCAAATTGAAACATCCTGCAACTTCCCTGCAGGTGTAAATGAACCATGATAACACCCATGTCAAACAGTACTGAACATCTCGCTGTGTGGAGGCTTTCTGCCATATTTTTGTCTGTCGTTGCTTAAACGGTAAATGCAGCAGAATTTATGACACCTGGGGAAATGAGGGGTACATGTACCTTATTCAAATAAGTGGGGATTTAGGAGGAGTACTCTGAAGTCCTGTTTGTCTGCAAAAGCCTATTTTTCTACCCTCTCCTCTCCTGCACTTTATCTCTTCAACCACATCTTAGTCCTCAGTAATTTAGCTTCCATAATCACACTCTGTCCTTCTCTTTACCTCTTGGTGCAGCTTCTCAGTCATAAAGAAGCAAAGCCTTGCATGCACGATTTGCTAGTAAACCACAAACTCTACATGTCCATTTTAGCAATCAAACCACACATGCAAGCCACTAATATTTAATATATAATGTAGAGAAACTATTTATGGATGTTTTCCCATTTTTGGATGGCATTTTATTCCAAACGATTTTGTATTTGGGTTATGTGCAAAGGTTAGGGTGTTGTCTCCAACGCAGTAAGATGATTCAGCCTATGACTTAAACTCTACCATTTAACGGCAGATGGATACACTTGCAAGTTGTGGTGAAAGGAGATGTGACTCACAAGCTCCTCCAAAATAGAAAATAAACCTGAAGCCATAGAGCCCAAAGAAGACACACGATGCTCACTTGTTGACCAACTGCATTGACAAAGTTTAGGGGAATGCTGAATTTCCCGGAGGAAGAGGAATCATTTGAAGTTCGACTGGCCAGTTTTCACACTCCATGCAAAGTCAAATGCAAACAAATCATTTTGCTTGTACAAACATATTGCACCTTATTAAAAAGCTCTTCATATAAACATGTGCTCCAGATCTCATCTTTCCATATGCCAAACTAATATTTATAATGCTGGTATAATCAATATATTTATATTAACAATTGATCTATGCGTAGTATGAAAGCGGTTGCTCTTAGAGATGAACCCACAGACAGTTATATAACCCAACTCTGCAATTCTCTTCAGCTCCATGAAGCTTTAAAGCATTTTTTAGCTTATTGTCTTGGTTTTTACACCCCTGCATTTACTGTTTTTGGTCCACTCTCACGGTGTCGTTTTTGGCTGCAGCAGTGAACTATTTTCAGTAGAAAAGTGAATCCACTGTACATTACCTGCCCAGTACCTAATGGTAGACAGACAAATTTAGCAACTAGCTGGTGAACATCAACAGCAGCCAGATATTTCCCTCAGGAGATGGTGGAGACCAATAATGGAGCTGAAAGGATAATATTGGACTGAAATTAAATGACTCCAAATGAATGCTAACATTGTTGTATGTCTATCTACAAGCAACTATTTTTGTTGTATTCACAGCTTGTTTCCACTTTACTCGAATGACCAAAAAAACAGTTATTGTAGGTTTAAAGTAAAGTAGTAAAACTTAAAAATAAAAATAAATACACCTCTTTTCAACAGAGACTTTGAATAAATAAATGTTCTGTTCTGGCATATTTTTCTCTGTTTCACTTAAAATATCCTTTGCTTTCATAATTTGGACACACATCTGGATTCAGCTGCTTTGATAGTGAGATGTCTCCGGGTATCTGCAAATTAAAAACTTTAAAACTTTTTAAGCCATAAAGTGTTTGAGGCTTTTATAAAAAACCTAACGCCCATATGAACTGAACTTTAGCTTGTCCCTGAACAGGGCCTTAATTTCAGCTGCCAGCTGTTGCAGGCACATTTAACAGATTGCTATTGGCAAAATTAGAGGAATTTTAGTTTCTCATTTTCCTTCATTTTTTTGTCACTTAAAAAACAAATCTTAATTTTCTAGTTTTCTACTTATTATTCATGTAATTTTACCGTCATTTCAGATGTCTCCTCATCCTTCCCTATTTCTTCTCTACCCTTCTTTTCCACTCTGTCCATCTTCATCCTCCTTCCACCTTCTGTCTCCTTCAGGCTCCAACCTTCCTTCTCTCAGGTGAGAGCATTAATTTCTCAAGGTCTATCTGTGGCACACAGTCGCTCTGTGGAGCCTCACTTCTTCTTAAACACAAATTGATTTCACGCTCAAATCCGCAGAGTATAAATCACAGACCCTCCACCTGCTCCCCACTATGTCTCTGTCTCCTTCTTTTTCCCTTACATCTCACTTTGCCTCTCCCTCTCTCCCCTTCACGTCCATCCCGGCTCTCTGCTGACACGCACCTGCGCGCACGTACAGTACATGTGTACACACACATGCATACACCTCTGTGTCTTGCCGGAGGTGTGTGACGGCTGAACGGGCAGGGATGCTATGAGAGTTAGAGGGGGAGAGAGCTGCATGAGAGGGAGTGAAACAGTGAAGGCTGGAGGCATCTGCGGGGTGGAACAGGGCAGTTTAGGCCGTGCGTAGGAAAATTGAGGAGCTATTTTCATGCCACATTAAGTTACACCAGCCTTCCACTATGGGACTGTGCTCAGACTGAGGAGGCTTTCCTCTATTGTGAAGGCTAATAATCAACGCAATGGAGTTATTACCCAACACTACATTTCACAGGCTTAACCTAGACAGCATCAAAGAAGGAGAATGGAGGGAGGGAGAGAGGAAGGAGGGGGAGACATGGATTCCAATGGATTGTAACAAATGCAGCTACCGCCAGCTCAGCCTCATTCACTTAATATATTCAAGTTCAGCTCAATCTCAGAATGGATATCTAGATGAATGGGATCAAAGTCGTAGGGGCGATGCAAAAAGGGAACAAAATGATGGGGGAAAAATACAAAATGTGAATTTCCATTACCGCACCTATGATGTCTGTCCACTGTCATTAACATGACAATAGAGGCTGGTGGGTTTAGGAGGCCCTTGCATTGGCTTTACATCTCTCTATTCTTATTAATATCACTCTAACCACGTCCCACTGCTGTCACTCTGGGGCAACATCATAGTGAAATACTAAGCCCCCTGTCATGCTTATACATGCCTATCGCTGCTACGCTATGTAAGTACATTAACTATAAGGCACGCAAAAGGGGTCATTATCAGCGGAAGTGTGAATACAGCTGATATCCAAAGTATTATCATACAACATGCTCCCACACGCCTGTCAGTCAAGTCCCCAGCGAATATGTTTGCGTGAATAGATGATGGTATCAAGATGTTAACAGTGTTGCTTGTCAGCCAGGGGAGACAACAGTGGTAAATTGTCTGTGCAAAAGCAATCTGAATCTATTGACACTGTTTGCATTGTGTTGGGTCTCTTACTATGCAACTGTATAATTGCTCTAAAGATACAGAACATGTGTTACAAGTCAGTGATGTACATTCCCAGTGCATGCAAATGTATTCTGACTTAAGCATCTGAAATGTCTTTAATGGTTTTCATTGTATTTCCAAACAATGTAATGCTGAATAAGTGGAATCAGAACTACTCTTGTATTAAATGTTATCAGCAGTTCTTTTATAAATTTCTGTAGCAGTGCAAATACAGAGCAACTAAACATTTTTTTATGTTTTTTATATATAAAAATATATTCAATGGAGGCAATATGAAATGTGAGGATATAGGGGGTCAGCAATTAACAGCTAATGATAGAGATGATACAAAGATGCCAAAATGCATCAGCTAATGTCTTTTGTCCATCTAGGTGTGGAGACATGAACATCTGTACATTATGATGCAGATGAAAGCAGTAGCTTTTAATATGAAAACCTCTGTGAAGCTCAGACTATTCAGTTTTTGTTAGGTCTGTGTCACAAAGGTGTCGTTAACTGATAAAGTGGCTGTGATGTTGATTAGACTGCATGACATTTGAAAGTGTTGAATTTTTTTTGTCCGCTGAATACTACAGGTGCTCTAATGACACCCTATTACACAGTCACCTAGAACTGATCATTTAAAGCTTCACAAAGGTAGTATTTGTTGGAGGGTTATTATACGGGACTGCATTTACAAGTTTTACGGTTTTATATTATAAGGATCACATTGGTATTCATTCCATGCATGTGTCAAGTATCTTCTAAAAGTCTCTCGGTAGCCAGTAACCGTATCTCGGTTTTACTTGATGACATGTTTTTAATATTTCAACTTTTTTACCAAACTGGCTCAGGAACCAAAGTAGGGCTGTGGGAAGAAAAATGTTCTGACAACATGCTATTAACTTAGGTAGATCTTCAAAGCCACCTGAAGCGTTTTCAGCGAGAGACAGACTCAAAGAAAGAGCGCAAACATGTGAACGAATCTAAAACACATCAAAGAGCGTCAGCTTAACCCACACCACATGATTTATAATTTAGCCTGTTATAGAAACACTTCATACGATGTGCGTGTGACAAAAACATCTGAGAGTTGCTAATTGAGGAAAAGAACTGGACACCCCCGCCTAAAACTTAATTTGTTAAAATGATCAACAGTCTTGGTGTTTGATTGCAAAGAGTCTTTTTATTTTTCCTTGTGTTCAAGTACGGTCCTCTCTCAGCAGGGTCATCTAAGAAGCATGGACACACAATTACACACAACTCGCACCAGAGCCTGAGCAACGTCAGGTGGGATTTCTCTTTTGTCTCCATTGGGGGGGAGGAGAGGGGGAGGTTGGGGAGGGAAGGGGGGGGAAGACGGGAGGGGGGGCCCGATCAGCAGTTTCCACGTTCAGGTCAAGTGAACAAGAGTCCTGTTGTACACCACATAATATTTTTTTCTCTGCGAACATTTGTTGCTTTTAGTGACACTGACATCTGCACATAAAAATTATATATATATATATATTTATATTTATATTCATATATTTATAGATTTATCATTCTATATCAACAATTCATTCTAGTGATTTTTACCTTGGTTTTTCATGTTGTAAAATTGGACAAACTGTCGGTAGGAATGCCTTGTTTGGACATTGATTTATACAGGAACGCACACCCACATACACGCAACGGAGGCACACACACACACTACTACACACATGCATGCATAGATACGCTCGCTCAAGTTTACGTGTACACACACAGGCCACACATTCTGTCACATACACATGCACACGTACACAAACACACGCACGCACACACGCACGCACACACACACACACACACACATACGCGCACGCAAGTGTCCACCCAAACACACGCCCACACATGCTCAGCCAACACAGAGAGGCAGGTCTGTACTGTACATCTATGGGAGGGAGATGTTACCCATGATCCCCAGCGATAAGTATGTCTTCACCTGATCAAAACACAAGAAAATAAAAATTACAAACAGCAGAGGGAGTCATCCAGTCAGTGTCTGTAAACTTCGACAGAATGTCCCTTTAAAGTCCTCCAGGACTGGTCCACGAGGTGTCAAAGTTTGGCACAGGGTCATGTCTCTCTCTGTCTCTTTATCTCTAGTGTGTACACTGATTGTACAATATTCACGGTGGCTCTTGTTGGACGGACCAGTTTTTATGCACAAGTGATGATGAGAAACCACTGAAAGTTGACATGGTCAAACATATCAGCTCCCCAAAAAAGGAAAAGACAACCCCTTTCCAAACACAGAGAGTGTGCTTTAAACAGACACATGTATTCTTTAGGCAGTGAAAAAGCACTTTCGTTGACGGGGACTCGATGCTGCTATGCCAATCTGGTGCTCTGGCAGCCTCAAACTGCTCTTGACGTTTGAGCATGTCCACAATGAAATTCACTTGATGGAGAGTGAAAAAACACAAATACTGCAGGGTTTCCTCTCCGGTTGGGAAAAAGGGCAAAGCAAAGGTGTCACACTGACATCCATCCTGATGATGTCTGTCTTTTCAGCTTCTTGTGTTATCATTTCACATATTTTTGTTGCTTTTGTTGTTTTCAGTCAGTCTTGGAACAAAAAAAACAAACATATTTTTCATAAGTGGCTCCATCAAAAACATGTGTAATATACACACTATATCACCTTTGAACTGTACACGGAAAATAAAAATGCTTTTTTGAAAGTGAAAATTTAGAAAAGTACAAATAAAAAAGATGTAAAAGAATGATGACAAAAAAAGAAGAGTCTCTCACGATAGATGACATTCCTTGAAAACAAATTCAGAAGCCTATGTAGGCGGCAAGGCCATCGCAACAAAAAAAAAGTGTGTGTTTGTGTGTGTGTGTGGGGGGGGGGGGGGGGATAAAAGCAGTGCTACGTTTGTCACTTGGGTGAAATAGTAAACATCCACTTCTTGCCTTGTGCCTGATGTGCTTTCATCTTTCTCTGTGCTTTTATTCTTGCTGACCTCCTCAAGAACCTTCACGCCAATCTTCGTCTCGCCTCTCTTCCTCTCTCTGTCTTTGACAAAAGGTCAAGCCACTTCCTGCTCCTACAGAGTAAAAGCTCTCTCTCTCTCATCCGCTCACTATTATTTCTTGATCCCATCTTTTCCCTCCTCTCTAGGCCTCTCTGTAGTCTCTCTGCCTCATCATTTTCTTTTACTCCGTTTCCCTGCCCACTACGCTCTCACCCTTTCATACACACTTTTTCGTATCTAGTTCCACATGCTCCTTTATTCACTCACCAGTGCAATGGAGCTGAGTTTGAAGAAATAAAGCGGTCTGAAACAAAAAAAGGAAAATGTCGGCATGCACATGCACAGTCTCTCTTAATCACTCGACCTGACTTCACTTTTTAATCCCACCTGGTTCTTTCATCCCCTTATTTTAGAGAACACAAAATTATCCTGCCATAGGCTACAAGATCCCTTTTCAATATGCCAATTGCTGTCATCTTGTGTGAATCTGCTGTTGATCACTTGCAAAAATAATCACTTTCACACACGTACACACAGACTCTCTTGCCCCCCCATTCATCATAGTCTAACTAGACCCAGGAGTCAGGCGAGGCCGGGTAGTGGCTGGTCTCGTAGTTCAGTTCGCTGTATGGCCGAGAGGCCGAGTAGAAGTCTACGTAGTTGCCGGTGGATTTGAGGCCCAGATGCATACGCAGGTCTTCCCGTGGGTCACGGGGTGGTCCGGTGTTGCTCGGAGGCTGCTGGGGTTGGGCCTGAGGCTGGGCCTGTGCCTGGACCTGTGGTTGCGGCTGCGGCTGGGATGGAGGAAGAGGCGGAGGTCCCTGGTCCTCATAGTAGGCCTCTTCGAAGCTCCGGCTCTGGCTGTGAGGTGGAGGCTGTGGCGGCAGAGGCTGGGGGAAGGAAGGAGGGGGAGGGTAGGGGTCGTAGTCTTTTAGCACGGCTGCTGATGGGCTGTCCTGTTGGGGCTGAGGGGGCACAACGCAGGGCTGGATCGGAGCCTGGTGGGGTGACGGGAAAGTGGGAGGTGGGGGAAAGAGATAGGGAGGTAGAGGGGGGGGGCGGTGATGTGCAAAGTGACAAGACGAGAAGGAGAGGGAGGTGGAGGGATGTAGAGGAGAGGCAGGTAAAGAGTGAGGTCATGGGGGAGAAGGGTTTGAAAGGCAGGCAGTACGGGTAAAAGAGGCTGAGATAGGAATCAATCTGGGAGGGACTCATGCTGTGAATTTTCTATTACATGCAGGTATTGAAAGGGGCAATTCATCACTAACACTAACTGTCTGTAGTTGTGTGTGCCTGTGTCTAGATGTGTGAAAATGCAGTCACGTGAGTAAAAACCCTTTGCTCACACACCCATTTCAATTATTCATTAGAGCTTACATAACAGCAAGTGGCAAAAATAAAGTTTGCATTGTTACAAAGGAACTTATAATGATGTATTTAATACAGATGAACAAGAACCACCAAATTTTTTTTTTTATTATTCTTTCCCAGTCAAAGGCTATGATGCTTTCCATTACCCCTCCCTCTTCACTAGCAGATCCATTAAACAGAAGCAAATAATTAGCGCAATCAACCAAGGTAATGATTTTCATTGCCAGTCGGGTGTGGTTTCAGGTTGCAGTGGTTTGACGCTGCCTGAGCTGAAGGTGTGTCATCATTGGATACTTTGCCGGTGTGTCTCTTATTAGAGCGAGACACCTTTGGTGTGCATGTGAGTGTGTGTGCCTCTTCCATCTTGCTGCTATCTCATTCCTAATAACCATCTTGTCATGACAGCATATGCCAATTTATGAGGGCCTTGACTACAGACGCATGCACTGCTAACACTGCTGTGCTGGTGTGTGGCTATGTGTTTCTATATGTTAAAAGCATGAAGTACATTTATAAAGAACTATTAGATCACCTGGTTTTGCTTGATCTCATCAGTGGCGGTCAGGTAAGAGTTTCGGAACAACGTAGATGTCCCACAGGATACTTGAACTGGATGAAAAGATGATGGAAAGAAAAAGAGTAAGACAACACTTTTATTTGTATGAATCATAAAAATAAACACCACTATTACTTCTAAAAATGATAATTTAGGTGATACAACTAAACCGTGGGAAACTTCATGATTGATTTAGTCAAAAATCAGGAAACAAAAGACAAACATAAACAAACAAACAAACTGTATATGTGTGTGGGAGGGGGGGTGGATGGGGTAAAATAGAAACATTTAATTCTCTCTGTCTCTTCATCACACAAACACACACACACACACATACACACACCTGCCATGCCGTCTTTCCGGGATGTGTGCTCTCCTTTGTTGCTATGGAAACCGGCGTTGGTTGCCGTGGAATCGTAGTCCATCTTGCGTTCCTTCAGACTCATCATCTCTCTGGGGGAGGCTGGAGCGCTCGCTACACACACACACACACACACACACACACACACACACACACACACACATACAAATAATGAGCAATAAACCCAGAACAGCATGAGCCTTCACACTCTGCATGCTTATATTTGTGTGTGTGAGTGTGTCTTGGTCTTTCAAGGTGCACAGTCATTATTCATCATTTAGCTTGTCAGCACAAAGGGTCACCTCAAGCATGTTAAAGACTTCTGGGAATTCACTCACACATGCACCAGTTTTTGGACACATTATCTGAATATCAAATTTCACAGCTTGTACATGTTTGGGTACCATATCTCCATGTTTTCTTCATGTACTTAAAGTTCAGGTGAAATATCCCCATCTGAATCTAACAAACTATACATCGAAGGTTACTAACGAGCAGCTTCCATTGCAAGTCAAACATGTTGAAAATTATTGGGATGGATAATCGTTAGATGTAAACATTTTGCATCCAACCCCCATTTAAACTTAATTTTTTTTGTAGCAAAAGATTTAAGTTTGTATAAGTTTTAAGTCAGTGTGGCCAAATACTGAACCAGGTTGTAAATACAGTACAGTTTAATGCTGCTAGTTGTATTAAAGTAGATATGGGTTATAATATATTTTTTCAATCAAAGTGATCCTGGAATTGTTGATTAGCGTGGCAAAACATGACGTATCCATTATCTAGCACTTTTATGTGGCACTATGGTGGCTAAGGTTGATGGGAAGCGTGTTCTGTCTAGTCAGATTATTGAAGCTATAAGTTAATCGGTTACTCTGGCAATAAATGCACTTAAAGGGGACATATTATGCCCAATTAGGTCTATATTTGTAATCTGGGGCTCTACTGGAATATCTTGGGATGATCTACATGATTTATGTTAAATTTTGGAACTTTGATCATGTTTAGCATAGATATCCAACATCATAACATTATATAAAAAACAGAGAATCACAAAAAGCATAATATGTCCCCTTTAAGATTAGCCTAACACCAATTTGTAATCCTTTTAGTGTGTTTTATTTTAAAATGTACTGTTACTTTTACAGTACAGCATAGCCTGATGGCTGATTTCTTCTCAAACACCATCCTACTGCAATTTAAAATCGAGTATTTTATTTTTTTTTCTATTTCTGTCACTTTCTCAAGCTTTTAGACCAGATCTGTTTTACACACATGAATGCATCACCACACACATGCCTGCACAAACTCATACATAAACACGCTGCACAGGCAAGGACAGACCCAGCACACATACTGTATGTACAATATTTTATTCCCAATCTCCCCCTGCCTCTCTTTTTCACATGCACGTGTGCACGTGTGCACATGAACACACTCACACTCACACACACACACATACACACACACACACACACACACACACAGCATGTCACTATGTAATCCCCTTATAGCATACTTAAAGTGCTTACTCAGTCCCTCTTATCTTGACACAGTGAATTGCCAGAATCCTGCCTACCTGTGTATCAGCCCCTTCAGTCTGCTTAGCTAAACATTCCTATAACTACCCATCATACATATAGTATTTAAATACAGTATACCCTCAGACCCTCAGAAGTGAAGAACGTTCGAAAAATAAGATCTTTGGACCCGCTCAACCCAACTTTTGGTTTTGGGAGAATCCCAAATAACTCTGGAACTGTATCTACTAAAGAGAAACACATGTGCATCAATACTCAATATGTGTGTGTGAATACCCGACACACATAAACGCGGTTAATGGAGGGCACCACTCTCAGTTGCACAACAGGAAATAATTCCAACGTTTCTGGGCCAAAAAAAGAGAAGTAAGGCACTCCAAAAATCAGTAGAAAACACCTTTGTTCTCTTTGGCTGTTCTCATATACCCTGATAATAGTAGCAGGGCAAAACACTTACAAATGTGACTAATCAAATAGAATAAAGGCTTTTAAGTGATTTTTGGAGTACCTTGGAATCTCTTATCTTTTTGCATACTAAGGGTGTTTTCACACCTATACAGTTGATGAGTTTGTAAACTTGGTGTGTTTTCCGCTTGGTTTGGTTTCTTTTCACACCAGAGAAAAACCCTAGTGTGCCAAAATGCAGCATCACAAACAATGTGAGAATGTTCACTTCATTCATTGGTCAGATATGTCTGGGGCAGGAGCAACAATGTAAACTCAGGAAGAAGGTCCTGAAGAAGGTCCAGGTCAGGTTGGACTGAGGTCAGATCATGTTCCCACCACAAACAAACCGCTCCAGAGTTCATTTGGGTTTGGACTGAGACCACCTCCTCTAAAAGGTCTTGTTGTGGTTGTTCTGGTCCACACCTGAGTGCGATTACTGTGTTCATACCTGCCCAAATGAATCGCACCAAAGGTGAAAATTATCCAGAGTTCTATTTAACTGGACTAAAAAGTACAGGTGTGAAAACACCCTAGAGGACCTTTTTTCTATCCAGCCATTTGTCTGACATTAAAAAGCAAAAGAGCATTCTCATCTATTATCTTTTTCTGCATCCTAACAAGACATTGTATTATGCAGACACACACAAATAATGCCCATATACAAAGGTACATACAAAGATACCTATTGGTTGTGATGAATAAATCTATCTCTTAATAAAGCAAGAGAAACACAGAGGAAGACAGGACTGAGAGGCTTTTATAATGTTTTGACACATTTGATATTTAATTTTCATCATTTGACACCTCTGCAGCAGATTCCATTAAGGTAGGTGCTCAAAACTGTCACAGACACCCACAGAGATCGGTGCCATCACTACTGGTTACGGTTACCGTGGGGACCTGGCTTGTAACTGCTGGATATGAGAGCCTGGGAGAGTTGTTCTATCAGTGCAAAACACAGCAGGACCCTGTGGGGGCCATGATGGATGCAAAGGTCTTTTTCTCTCTCTGTCTCTCTGCCATGCTCGCAGCCTGTAACATCCCCTACTACTCTCTATCTCTTTCACAGTTTTACCACTCTCTCCTCACACTAAATCTTTCTCTCCTCCTTTCCCTGTGTGCCCGCACGCCATCATTACTCCTTCTCCTTTGATCCATCTCTAAGGGGCCAAATCGCAGAGTCTGGAGCGTATGCAGAGAGGAGATACAGATGCATGCCGGTGTGTGTGTGTGTATGTGTGCATGCGATGAGCTGGTCTGTAAAGAGTGAGAGATCAGAGGGAGAGGTGAGAAGAAAGTAGGATTACTGCAAAGAGGAGGAGGAGGAGGAGGAGATGAAACGGGGGAACGAGAAGAGGCGGACGAGTGAAAAAGGCGGAGGGGGAGGTGTGGAGAGTAGAGAGGGGAGGAGCAGGAGCAAAGATGGGAGTCATTTCTAGCCATCTCCCATTTTACCCCAAATTCCACCGATGTACTACAGACGTTCATAAATTTCTCTCTGCACTATGATCTCAAAACTCTTTATTTTCAATGTCACTGGCCAAAGTCAAATCCTCATCCTTCACTTCCTCCTCCCTGCATTAACCATCCCTCAATCCCTAATTCTTTTTGCCTTCTTGCCTTTTCTCTTTATCTCGCACTCTGTTTATCTCATCCCTCCCTCTTTCTCTGTCTACGCACACACACACACACACACACACACACACACACACACCTCTCGCTCACTCCCTGTGTCTCTCTCTCTTAGCTCGGTCCTTGAAGACCTCTCTAAGCCGGGAGGAAGGAAAAGTACTTTTCTGCCTCATCAGCTTGCTAAGCCCGGTGTGGAGAAAGCACAGCTAAAGGCCCTTCTACTACTGATGCTAACAGCTAATGCTAATGCGCCCTTTGCAAAGCATGAAGGCCAATGGGCTCAAGCTAAAGGCTAATGATAATCACACTTTACAGCATGAAAGCCTGTGGGTGGCGAGCACTGGTGCTAACAGCTATTTAGCCCTGGCATAAAGACTGATTGACTGGTAAATGTTGATGCTACTGGCTAATGTCCAATTATAGCTCATTAGAATACGTGTGTCTCGTACCTTCAGGATATCCTCAGGTCCCACATACATGTGCACACACAAATTCTCATTGCAATTACAAAACTTTGTAATTTGCATGTCTGAAACATATGTGACAATGACATGAATCCCTAAAACTGCCTATGTTTTTCAACAATGGATCAAATGACATACTATGTATGACTATGTATGTGTATGTTTCACATGTATATGAAAGGGGTCACCTGTAGTGATAAACCCACAAAGGATTATCACCCAACACCTAACTGTTTTGGTAGCTGTTTTCATTAAAAAGACAGACAAAGTTAGCAACTAGCTGGTGAACATAGTGGAGCATCTAGCTGCTAGAGAGCCAGATATTTTTCTCAGGAATTGTGGGAAACCAAACCAGAGCTAAAGGAAGAGTGAATATTAGACTCAGCAGGTGGCCAAACTCATCACTTAAAATAAAATGCTGACATTTCTCCGTGTCTGCTTGATGTGTAAATAAGAAACTGTTTGCCAAAATAACTTTATACGGTGATAAAACGTTAATCTTATGTTTTAAGCTTGGTTCCAATGCCCCCAAGTGACCAAAATCAATCTGAATTTGAATAACTAATGCAATGCAAACAGAAACAGTTCTTGTTCTATTATTCTATAAGAGGAAACCGTATCTCTTGTAACCTTGTCCCTTGTCATGAAAAAAAACAACAACTTTTACTACTAGTTTCTTCAGCCCTGGTCTCATTTCCCCTTCATTTTTTATTGGGTTGAAGTATGATGACAGTCTACAGCTTCTCTGCCCCTTTTCACAGTGACCAACTTTTGTACATGAACTTCTTAAGACCTCAGTGACCTCTAGTTACATGAGATAAAACAGGATTCATTTAATCCAAATTAAATCTTAACTCTAAAATAAAATCTTGAGGAGACCCTCACTAAAAATGTCCTCATTTTGAAGATCTGAAACTCAAACAGGTTGTTAACAGAAAAGCAGAACAAACAGATCTAACAAATACATAATCACTCCACTGTATTTATCATGTGTTCCTCACCGGAGCGGTTATTTGGTGACGTCCTGACAGGTGAGACGGAGGGAGTTCGTGAAGATGAGTAGGGCCTCTGTCTGTCTCTCTCTATCGTTGAGGCAGAGCCCACAAAGTGATACTGGGAGTAGCCGTCCTGGAAGACAAGTATAACCGTGATAAGCAACTGCACAAATACAAATGACAATATACAGTTGGTAAAGTGTTACTGACCATTTTACAAAGATGTGAAAAAAGGGTCTTCAGTAACTTCCCTTTTAACAAGTTTCAAATAAATAATTGGAATTATATCTGAGGTCTTATGATAGCCATAAGACATCAGAATTACTTGTTTTTGTTAGTTAATCACTGTCATCTCATTACATCTATTAAATTTAGGATCACCATCTCCAGTTAGATGAGATAAACATTTATTGGTAATCCCTCCTTTTACAGTCTAATTAGTAATTATTTATCCAGTAAATAAATGGTAAATTATAGTATATTATTGGGTAATTACCACTGGTAATAAGTAGGTAAATACAGAGAAACTACAGCTGAAATACTAAGAAAAACCTTTACTATTACCTATCAACTCAACTAAATACCATGTAGTTGTGACAACCCAAGTTTAATTATGTGTATGTATAACTGAGTGGTTATTACAGAGTTATTACCAACCTAAACCAGTCACAAATACACAGTACCATATATTTACTGGGCCAATACTTCTACTTCTCCCCTCCATCTTCTACTTTCAAACACTTATGTACTACTACTGCAATTTTCAGTGGATGAAAATAATTTAAAACCATTTCATCTCAAGGAAGCCACAAAAGTCCAATAACACATTTGGTAAGAACACAGTATGAAGTAGCACTTCAACAATGGCTACAACACTGATTTGGTGTTGAATCACATCAAAATATATTGTAGCCTATCTGTGTTACACTACCAAAAGCACAGATGGAGTATTTTAGCCATAGTTTTTAGCAAAATTTGTGCTTGAGGATTTTTCTGATACACAAGCAGAAGAAAAAAACCACACAATTTTGTACATATGAAATGATGAATGAAACCGTAAGAATTTAGTGACCACAAAACATCAATTTCCAGTAGATCAGCATGGGCCAAACTGAATGTGAAATGTTGAAGGGAAAAAGTTTGTTCTTGGTTGTCTGTTACAAAAAGGACCTGTGTGTGAAATCTTCTGCATAAATATGGCATAATTAACTGAAAATTCAATATTTGATTTCTTGAGTTTACCAACCTAGTAGTCTACTTAACAAATTATTCTGATCTCTGAAGGACATTAACAAATACACAATACCCACACATGCTCATACGACCGTCCAGTGCACAACATGAACCCATTTGCATCAAGCTTGAGCTTAGTGAACATCCCGCTGTCCTTGTAGAAAAAATTAATACAACTAACAACTCCACAAGCATAATTACTGCAGAGCCAATGACTTTATATCTGTATTAGTTTAGCAATGATTGGAGCAAAGCCCTTTTCACAAAAATGGATTATGACAGTCAACAACAATCACGGAGCTGGAACCAAATTCAATTTAGCATTAAGATAATTGGGTACCTCTGAAAGCAAAGCACAAGCAGATGATAAAAGATAATGGAGACATGTTCCATCACAGCTTTACTGTCTGGGGGCCTCGGCTCAGCAGTGGGGAACTGGTTGGACTGTGGTGACTGTGAGTACACGGGAGAGGTGAATCACTTCAGTACAGTTAAGGCTGGAGAGGAGGAGAATGAGATGACTTAGAGATGAGGCAGAAAGAGAGGGAGGAGGGACGGAAAGATGAGAAAGACAAAAGATGACAGAAAGTAATGAGAGTGAGGAGGTGGGAGAGTAATGACAGGAGAATAATGATAGCAAGAGGAGGGGAGGTAACGAGAGAGAGAGAGAGAGAGAGAGAGAGAGAGAGAGAGAGAGAGAGAGAGAGAGAGGTACAGATAGACATAGAGAGACTGTGATAGGAGAGGGTGAAAAAGAGAGAAGTAGACTGGAGTGAGCACAGTCCCATTTCTTCCCCTGACTCCGATTTCCTGGCATAGCACTGAGGACTAATAGAAAACCGGATCCTCTGACACCCAGTAGGCTAGTTCAAAAGGTAGCTCACTTCTAGTCTCCTCCATCCCTTCCTCCCTCAACTAATTATCCACCACTCCCCCAGTCTTCTGACCCACCTTGTTTCACATTCCTTTTCTCCTTTTTTATCCCGACACATCTCATTATAAACCATGTAACCTCCTTATGGTACACAGGACCACTGTGCACTTGAACACCGTCAAACTGTCATGCTGCTGAAATAAACACTCAATATTGAATGATGAATGAATTTTGCAGAGTGGTATGTGCTTAGAATGAACCACTGAGGTCCTTAAGGCCCATCCCAAGCAAAATGTGGAATACTTAAACTGAACAGAATTCACAAGAATGATCATAATCAGAGACGACAGTATAGAAGAGAATATATATAAAATTGGCTGTCATAGGAATAAGTTTCACTTTTATCATTAGTAGCTTCACTTGTTAACATAAAGTTTCTTCCCTTGTTCCTTCTTGGGCAACATTATGGTTGGAACAATCATTACATGTTCCAGATCTCCAATGAAGCTTTATCATGTTAATATCGTGCAATATTCAAACCCATGATTTCACATAAGTCATCCTGAAACATTTGGTATCTTGGGGAAATCCACTAGAATTTTAAATAAATTCAGTAGGTTTGACCAATGATGGGCTGCAAAGCATTAGTTTCTAATGACTGGGCCACCAATCAATCAGTGAGATTTAATGGGTTTAATAAATATTAAATCAAAATTTCATATGGGACCAAATCAGACAGCAGGTCAAAGTCTGAAGTCTTCTATTAGTTTTTTGCACCGTTTTGCACTATTTCCAAAGCTCTGTTATACTTCTTCAGTGTCTGTCAGTATGTACTTTACAATGTAAGCTGATTATATGTCCCAACACCTGAAGACATCATCTGCTCCATGAAGAGTAACTGATCTCATTCTCACCTATTCTCTTCCTCTTACCTGCTTTTCTTTCTGTTTCCACTCTTCTTTCTTTCTTTCTTTCTTTCTTTCTTTCTCTCTCTCTCTCTATCTCTCTCTCTCTCTCACACACACACACAAACACATAGACACAGACACAGGCACAGGCACACAGACACAGACACAGACACAGACACACACACAATGTCTAACACTCTTTTCAGCCCCTACTGTAAAAATATGAGGAGAAAAAAAAAAAGGAGAGGTGGTTGCCATGCAACCATTCTGCCTGTTGCTCTCACAATCACTGGATGGTTAGTTGAAGGTCGCGGGACAGCAAGGTAAAAAGCAATTACTGCCCCAACAAATTAAGTGGATGTGTGTGTGTGTCTAGCAGCGCTTGTGCTAGACAGAAATTATGGCAAAAATTGTAAAAGGTTACACATGATGAGTGGTGGGTCCCCTCAGGGCCTCAGCGCCCGCTGAACATTGTCATTTTTTTCAGTCGTTCAGTCCTTTTCTCTCTCTCTCTCTTTCTCTCTCATTTCACCCTCAGATTTTCAGATTTACAGTTGCCAGCGCTTCAGTCTCACATGATCCATCTTTGCTCACAGGAATAATGTGCCTCTGACCTTTGCATGCTTTAATTTGGTTGCTTGTGGTTCTGGTGATTTAGGAACTGACCTTTATTGTAGGTAAAGTAAGTAAAACTTTATTTATATAGTACCTTTTTTAACACAGGGGTACAAAGTTCTTTACGTCAACATCGGCACACATAGAAACAAGAAAAACAGAAAAAAAGGAGGAAACAGAACAGAAAAATACATACAGACATAACACACATGCAAACACAGAAAGCATACAGCGACCAGTCACCACCCAGTATCGTAGAGAAGCATTTATTGCAAATGGCCCAAAATACTGTAAGAGTGTGCTGCAGCTCTACCTCTCCTCATCATTAATCCTTAAATACTGTTAGCTTCTACACTGAGAATATCTCACCGCACCTTCATCTCCTCTGTCTCTTCCTCTCCCTGTCTGACACAGGTGAACATCAGAGAGAAACCAGGCGAAACACAGAAGCAGCTTCTGAGGCCCGCCGTTGGTTTGATGTCTACTGAAGTTTTTCAGCTCATCTCCTCTCGCTGTCTTTTCCTGTTTACACTGTATGGTAACTAATTTTAGCCCTCTCTACAAGAAGAGCATCTCATCATTTTATTCTTAACATGCCGTGCAACAAATACTTGAAAGGTCAGGCTCATATCATACACATATTTTAATACACGACTGTACAAACCCAAATTTTTGGAAAAAAATATGAAAAAGTAAGCATTTGTAAATAATTTAGAGTGTTTGCTGTGACCTACTTGAAGCACCCGGATAGGTGTTGTTTGTTTCATTACAGTCGGAGGCTCAAACTGTGACAGTTACTTTGTCAGTAGAAAAAGAAATATACACGATGACATTTATGGTGCAAACTTTCTGCCACCTTTCTTTCAAATGTATTCATTTTATTTACAAGAATATCCTGAGCATTGTGTGTGCAAGGATCCTGCAGAGGACTAGGCCGTACAAACAATGACCTCGCACATATACACAGACATTTCTCTCTCACACAAACACGCCCACACACTGAATTACACATCGCTGGAACATATTGTAAATCTGTCACACGTGTGACAAACACAGCACCTCTCTGACCCTGAACCCTATCTGTCACGTATGTGCGTATCTGCTTTTTGTGATTTGTGTATGTTTGTGATATATGTGTGTGATATGAGTGTGATATGTGTGGATGTCTGTGTGTGTGTGTGTGTATGTATGTGTGTGAGTGTGTTTGATTAAGTGCCCGAGCTAGATCATTTATCAAGAAATGAGGCACGGCAACCCAACAGAAATTACGCACTGAACATAGTTATGATGAAGTGTAACAGTGTGAATATACAGTATGAAATTTAGTGTTGTGTGTGTGTGTGTGTGGTTTATTTACTAAGTGTTTCAAGTACTTGTTTTCTAGAGTAATCCCCTGACTGAACAGTACTGCACATTTGTTGTTTACTTAAAAACACCTGACCTGTGGCGTCCCTCCAGGGAACCGTAGATGAAACACTGCACACATACACACACTGAAGAGGACACATCGAGTCAAATAATCCAAATAAACTCGGGTAAAAGTAGAGTTTTACGGCACTCTGGAGACTATTATACATGATTCATCCTAAAGTCAGAGCCTGTGTTGCTACCAACAGAGTCTGGCTTTGGTTTATTAATGACTGCTGCACCACCGATCTTTCAAGTCATCTCAGATGCTATTTTCATACAGAGTTACTGTTTATTTATGGCGCCTGAACTTTTCCGTTTTAGTGCATTCAAAAACTGCTAGGGTGCTCTGCTCCCAGTTCTGTTGCGATTCTCTTTTTTTTCTCTCTCTCTCTCTCTCAGCCTCGACTGCTCCCATGGTACTGTTGTAGGAAGTTATTAACTCTTCTTACTGCGGTTTGACAAAAACATACCGATTCAAAGACACAAACGCGCACACGGACAGAAACAAACGTACACGTATTGTATATCCACACGCAAAATTCCACACAGTTGGAAAGTGTGTTTCAAAACGTTCTCATTACTTGAAACTTCAAAGCAAACAATTTTTTTTTTTTGCCAGCAAAGCTCAAATTGACTCATTATTGACCCTACACTCTTCACCACATTCCAAAACTAGACACACAAACACACATATAACAAGTGTTTCTTTTCAACCCCCCCGAAATTTCAAGAATTCACCTCACTTTCTTCTTCCTTACTTCGTTCCTTCTTTCTCTCCTTTTCCATCCCTCTTTTGCCGCTCTCTGTTTCTTCGCCTTTTGCTTTTGCTCACAAACATCTTGCCCGAGACACCCGACTCCACTCTCGTCTAAATTGTATGCTAATCCATGTTTGGATTGGAGGCTAACAGGATTTTTGCTGCACCAAACACCCATGAACTAATACGTCATGCAGGGATACTAGCAGTAAAGTCACTTATTTCGAGCTCTGCAGTCGAGTGATAAAGTCAAAGTGAGGATCCTCTAACGTAACAATTTCCACAGTTATAAAATTAGGCTGCTTTGTCACTAACCAGGCTGTGTTCATGCAATTTAGAAAGTTAATAGCAAGGTATGACTTCTATCAGCCTTTAAAAGTATTTTTTTTTTAGAGTAAATATAGCATAATGCAACAGCTTAGCTAACTGAACTGCTTAAAAAGTGTCAAAAGTGTGAGAGAATTTAAATGGTTTCTGCTGTTTTAATTAAAGTTGCCCTGGGTGAGAACAACATTTTAACTGCTTTACAAAATGTTGTTCATTCACGATTATGATGAAGCACATGCGTTAGGATGGAACTGGAGATGTTACAACAGGAAAGACTGTAGATGATATCTTGTTTCAATTTAAGGATGATGGATGAGGCTTTTTGCTATTATGAAGTGAAAGAGTCTCGTCTTTCGGTCATTTCTCTTTTTTTTCCCCCACATTTGTAATGTTTAAATCATATCAGATCAAATGGGACAGATGCAAAACTCATTTAGCTCAAAATGTGTGGCTATTTATTACTGTTTGATGCAAAGATGGGTGTGGGGTAAAAAGAAAAAAAAGAAAAAAACCCAAATAAACACTCCGCCCCCCCTCCGCCTGGCTGCCGTCAAAGCTAATGTCCTTTGCGTCTGATCATTGGAGTGTTATGCCATCCAGTCGAGTGTAATGCTATCCAGTGGCAATGATTAGAGAAGTGTGAAGCAGATGAGGCTCCAAGGGGCCACATGGGAATACTGTTCTGCGTTATACTGGAGATGAGAGGATGACGAATGAAAAGAGGGACACAGTCGACAGGATGAGGTGAGGACACATTGATGCCATGGGGCGGTCTGTCCTGAAGTGACTGTAGCAAAACATCGAAAGACTTGGGCTCAGATAGAGCCCACCAAAAAAAAAAAAAATCTTCATCTGTGGAAGTCATTTGGTTAGATATTAAATCGAAAGCCTTTTGTTTGTTTCTCACAACACACAACAGGTGGAACAAAAAGCCATTTGGGTGAGAGATTTTGTTTTCTAGTTTCTGATGCATCTTCAAAAGTTATTTCTTCTGATATGTTGCATGTATGCGGATAAAAATGGGCACATAGCTCAAATAAATTATCAGTGTCTTTTTTCTTTCTATTTTTTTTTTTTTTTTACCTCCCCACAGATATGAAGCCACATTCAAAGCCAAGGACACCATCCTGGAATGTGTTACTTATCATTTCTCAATATCTGACTGAAACTTGTTGATCACAGCTCAAAAGTTTTAGTGCGCTGAATGGCAGATAACCTTGGTGGCAGATATTCACTTGGCAACACTCATTACTAAGAAGTGAAAGGAACAGAACATCTGTCATTACTTTTAATCAACTTGCAAGCGTGTGCAGGTATTTGTCATTTGAAAAGAAACAAAAGAGCCGGAGGAGGAGAGAGTTGTTTTCAATAGTGTTTGTGTGTATGAGACAGAAAGAAAGAAAAGAATCCAGACCATACGTGGTTTTTCTCTTTCTGCTTGTTTGTGTAATTCTTTGTGAGCTACAAGTTTAGCTTTTGTATTGATGGGCTACAGTTTCCTGGTAGCCAACAGCGTTACTTCATGATAATAATTCAGCCTTTATGATGGGCTAAATAACCATTAGAATCTATGTTAGACTGTGTGTGTGTGTGTGAGTGTGTATACGTTGAAAATAAAAACCCTCAGAACAATAGGCTGGAGACTTACACCAAGTTATTGATCCTCCTGCCTCTGTAAACACTGTTGCTCAGATGTGATGGTGCCCAGCAGAAACCCATTATTCTTTTGTTTGGTAGTAGTTATGACTGACCCCAAGGCGAAAACACACACACACACACACACACACACACACACACACACACACACACACACACAAAGCCATATACTGCACAAGACAAAAAATAAAGGACCTGTATGTCCTCGTATTCACTCAGTCACTCAGTACCACATAAACACGTATATGCGGCTATAAGCTACGCAGACTACAGATCTCCAAACCAATATCTTTCTTAATGAATATGGAAGCACTGAGATTGTCTGGAAGGAAATCTACCTTGGTCATTTAATGACAAATTTGAACTCAGCTTCCTTTTCTGCCAGTCACTTCACTTTTAATAACTTTTTTAATTATAAAGATGTTATTTCTAAAAAAAAAAAAAAAAACCTAATACAATTAACATGACTGCTACTGCTGGCCATTTTGATATGTAGCTCTTTTTTTTGCCAAAGCTAGTTACTTTTCATAATATATATTTTTAACACGTTTAAAATTGATTCACACTGAATATCAATTACTCTATATCAGGACGCCTCATCACAGGTGTTGCAAAGCACTAATGAATTAAAAGATGGTGCCATTTTTTATGACATTTATGACAATGTGCTTATGGCAGGATATCTGAAAATGTGCACCATTTTAGAACTATATTTCAGGTTTACCTTAAAAGGGTCTTTGCAACTTGAAATATGTTATTTTCAGGATAGTGTAATAGTGTAAAATAAGTTAATTCCGCAAACTAAACTGCAATTACGTGACAAGCATACAGTAAGACATTTTCTTTTGGGTAGACTTATGGGTATCTAGCAAGCCTGCAGTAGAGGACTCATGAAGGAACATAAGGCAACAGGGAGTCTGTGATGTAGCTCGGCCCTAACCCATTGAGAGCTTTATAAACAAGTAAGAGGACTTTAAAATCAATACTGGAAGACACAGGGAGCCAGTGTAGTCCATCCAAGACCCATGACTGGAGTGAAGTGTTCTCTCTTTTTTGCTTTTGTTAACATCTAGCCGCAGAGTTCTGAATAAGCTGTAATCTTTCAATGAACCCTTTAGGAAGACATGGAAAAAGTGCATTGCAGTAGTCCAACTTACTTTAGATAAAAGCGTTAATTAGTTTTTCAGCATCTTGCTGAGCTAGGAATGGTCAAATCTTGGCAATATTTCCGAGATGAAAGAATGTTGTTTTAGTCACTTTGGGACTTAAAGCTCAAGTCAGAGTCTAAAATGACTCATAGGCTTGTTTGTGATTTGATCAAGGGAGTCAGGTTGCCAAGTCTTTTAAAGAGCTTGTCACTTTTTGCCTTGGGGCCAATTAATAAGATTTCTGTTTTCGCCTCAATATCAGTAGGATTGTCAAAACCTTTGAGAAAGGTGTGAAAAAATGATTGTGGTCCACTAAATGATTGCAGCAAATATGATAACTATGTGATAAATATAATAAATATGTGTTGACACAACATCAATAGTGTGAGATGAATTGAAACATATAAAAGTAAAGTATGAGTATATGGTTTGTACCACATCTTACCTTCTTGTAGAGGGAGCGCAGGTCTCTGTACTGCCACATACTGCTGAGGACCTGAGAGGCTGCCTTCACCACCTTTGCTGAGTGTCTGAGGAAATACAGAGAGAGTTATTTCTCCTGGACCCCAATTTCTTGTGATAATGTTGCAATTCTTTTTATTCTGTCTCCTGTCTTTACCAGCTGCACAGCATGTGTGCTGGCCAGTAGCACTTATGATGGCTTTAAGAGTAAGATGGCCATTTATGAGCAGAAATATGCATCATTAGAAACTGAATTTGAATAATTTATATGTGAATTTGTGTTATTTAACTAGAATAATAGCATTGCAAAACTGAATCTGAATAGTGTAATCTGAAAATGAATGTTAGTTTGGAACTGAAGTCAAATAAACTTGAAACTGAATGTAATATTATGAAATTGAATTCAGTTGCTCTGAAACTGTATTTGATTCTCAATGAAAATTCAACTCTCAATATACTTCCATATTCAGTTCACACAATTACAATTCAGTTCTTGCAATTTAATTTCAGTTAACTGACACACACAGGAACAGCAATCAAGTGCAGATTCACAGAACTCCTTTTCACATACAGTACTGTAGCAACAGGCGCTTTTCATTAAGCTAACGTGTCTCCTCACTTCCCTTGCTCCTGTCTCTTCCTCGATATACAAATTCAAATTACGTAATTCAAATTCAGCTTTTTAATGCAATTATTCAAGTTGAGCAATTCAAATTCAAATATAAATGATTAAAATTCACTTTCTAGTGAGACATATTTCTGCCCATAGCCATTGCTCTTTTCATCAGAGAATGATTTTCCTTTCGCAAAAACTGAGAGTTTCTAGATGAGTTTAAAATGACCCTCTCAGCCATGCTAATGGTCCCATCCCCGCCACTTAGCTGAAAAATGACTCTAGTAGGAGTCAGTTCATAAGCCTTGCCCTTCTAACAACGAGAGAGGGAAGCAGAAGGGATGCTCATTTTCCATTTGTCCGCCAAAATGAAGAAAAATCCTTGTGAAAACAGACTTCACCCTGGGATTAATTTTTTCCCAGTAAAAAGAACAGAAAGTATGCCAGATTTACATATGGTGTAAGCAAATGTACCAACCTACTGCGTAATTACACACAAATAAACTGATCCCAGGAAATTACATGCTGATTTCTAGTATTACTTGTGGTCAATGACTTTGTAGTGCAAACAGGGTCAGCATGGACATTGGTAATGTCACTGCCTTACACACCATATCAAAACATTTTGATCCTTGAGTCATAAATGATTACTTATTACATTTGACTGCTGTAATAAATTCCAGTCACCAGAGAACAACTTCAGTATCTTTGAAAAATGAGCCAGAATTTATGAGATTGACAAACAAGGTTGCTGCTTGCATCAAACTGCTGGATTTGTATGATGGGCATTGTTTTGGTATTTAATATTTCAGTATAGGTATACCAGTATTTATATTTAGTGTTTTTTGCTTATTTCACTCCAGCTTTCTGCTATAACTGCTTAAATGAAGTTGGTAAACAGTAGCTATCTGTGGTTGTACTGTAATGGGCATTTTCCATTTCAAAAGTGTGTAATTGTGTGAATGTAGCAAGGCACTGCTGATAAGAGCATTTATCCTCAGTGTAACAATCCTGTGAAAATGAAGATATGTGGGCTATTAGCAGCTAACTACACTCACTGTGAAATTTGCACTTATGGAGGTTTCTTCCAGCACCTCATCTCTCTCTGTAATGGTGCCCTTGAGCACAGTTCCCTAAATAGACTGAGTCTCTCTCTCCATAACAATAAATCAATGTTTGACCTCAGTCTGATAACACTCTGGTGTCATGGCAACCCCTGACCTGCTGGTTGCCATAGCAGCTAGGAGGAACACCCTGCTCGGTCTCCCATGGCGACAAGAGTTACATTCCTGGTCGCTGCTGACACTATGGGAATTGCGGAATGATGCCTTGACAGGTATAATAAAGCCTAGTTCAGATCAATGATTCGCAACGAGACGAAACGGTTTTAAAATGTTGCAGAGAAAATTGCTGCGGTATGAATTGGTTAGTTGCAGAGCGTCTGAAGCCGTTGCCTGGGGTCTCAAAAGACCTACCTTGTCAAATCACCAAATACAGTTTTAGAACATAAGGACATAGCTATTTCTTTTCAGCCAATCAGAAAACAACACAGGCCAGTATATGACATGGCAGACTTCTGGACAGAGGAGTGGAAGGCCCAGCTCATCCAACTTTACGATTGTAGCTCAAAAACATACTCCAATAAAATAAACAAAAACAACACCCTTTGCTTGACTGCAAGCTTCCTGGGTATGTACGGTAAGTTATGTTTTTTCCTCCAAAGGGTCAGCAGATAAAACTGAAGGTTCATGAGAAGATTAATAGGGGAGGAAAGAAGAAAAACAAGTTCTGATATATAAATCTGTTTTAAGTTTTGGACTTTTTCTCTAATCTTTGATTTTTGGTGAAATATTGGATGATTTGAACATTTATTGAAATGAAACCATGTGAGAATTTTAGAGGGAAAAATCACTATTTGGTGAAGCTGTTAACCACTCATAGACATCTGAAATGTGACCCTGACTTTAACAATGTGTTGTACTTTAAAAGCTTGTAATATTATCCATTGTATCAAATCTTCATCTGAAAAGTAACTAAAGCTGTCAGATAAATGTAGTAGAGTAGATAATAAGTAGCATCCAATGGAAATACTAAACTAAAGTACAATTCCTTGAATTGACTGGATAGTTTTTTCCATCTCAAAATTGTACTCCAGTACAGTACTAAATAAACGTACTTAGTTACTTTCCACCACTGTTTAATTCCCACTTATGTAACTCACAACTCATGTAAACAGGCACTCATAGTACTATCAGGCATTTTGAATGAAGGAATCAATCAAAACATGTAGTATTGGAGTAGTTGTTTTCCAACATATTTCTGTCAAATACAGTGTAACTTTAAAATTTTAGAGCCAGAGTCTGACTTGCTGCTTTTATCTTCTCTGCCTAGCGCTTCAGAAAAAAGTGTTTTGTCAGTGTCCAGGCCCTGAGCCAGTATGCTATCTGCAAAAAACCCATCATCCACCACCAAAGGTTATACAGATTCACCTCAACAGTGAGGTCCCTTCCAGCTAGTTTATTACAGAGACTGATGATATGCTAGTTTAGGGGCGTGACACTGCAGAAAAAGCTGGGTTCTTGGCTGGCTCATAAAATAGCTAAAGCTATGTATTTGGCAACAGAATCATTGACATACATGTAATTTAAATATACTTTTTAAATAACATTATGGCACCAAATTCATTCAACAAATTCAATCTCCAGACATCCACAAAGTGGTTGATTGTAATTGATGTAACAGTTAGTAATTTTTTTTTACTTCTGTCTCACAGGTAGCTTTTTGGGGCCAGCACAATCCCATAACTGCAAGGTCACTTGTGTTATTCCCTCAACAGCCAAGTGTCTAATCAACCACCACTTTTACCCTCCTCAACCCTGAAAGATCCTTCAATTGGTCTGAGGGGTTTCCAGAAATATAAAATATGTCATATTGACCTTTAGAATGAGGCAAAAAACATTTACAATTTTCCCATTGGGGTTTGAGTATTTCAGTCAGTGGAAACATTCAGATTCAGCACAGTGTTGGAAGAAGTGGATATAGCATATATGTATACTGTATATTCTACAGTCTTGAAAAATGTTTTCTCTAACTAAAGGGAAAATAAGAGTTCAAGGGTTAAACTCCTAGTTAGTCTGGATAAGTGGGAATGCCTGAATATTAATTCCACTTTTAAACACAACAGTAATTTTACTAACATAGACAAATTGAACCTAATTTTGTATTATGCTCTCAAAACTTTTCCTACTCACTTGTCTCCCTTGCTGCGGGCGATGCCGATGAGTTTTTCGATGCCGCCAGCATCGCGAAGGGCTTTGGCGTTCTCCATGTTCTTGGTGATGACTTCGTGCAGTGCGCAGCAGATGGCAGTTACCGTGTCATCTGACATGGCCTTGCTGGGAGGACCTGTGGTCCCGGTGGTCCCACTGCTGGTGGCGTTATTGTTGCTGCTGCTACTACTGCCTGGTAACCGATGGATCAAATCTCTCATGGCATATTTACCTGGTGTGTGTAGAGACAAAAAAAAAATATTCGTCAAATTTTATTCTCGGAATAAGCCAATTTTGTTGAAAACATCTTGAAAGCTTGCTCTAAAAATTGCCCTTTGATGGATTTTTTTGCACAATAGAAGGGATAGAATTAGAAACCACTGGTCTGAGCTTTGACAACATGAATATATTGTATAATTTTTGATGTACAGTCTGAGTAGGGGTGAGGGTTTACGTTTTTTTTCATGGTGATTCATACGCTCATGAACATGGGAGATTATATGTAGACAGGTGTGTGTGCATGTAGTTGTGGATGACTGGTATAAAAATCCATAAAACCTTAATAATATACTTTACAGATACTTCAAAGCCTCTAAGTAATAAAACTAATATTGCCTTTTTACTATTTTTTAAACGCAAACGTCTTGTACAGCTTGAGTAGTTTGGATAACTCCATAAGGCTTTAGTTTGAGAGAGCACACTGCAAATCCTCTGACGCACACACGCTAATGCAGACATGCTGAGAATCCAATAAAAGGGGCGACTTGTGGTATTTCGGTAAAAAGGCTGGCATATGAAGAAAATGAAAAAAAATTGACATTCAAAGAATGGGTTGTTGGCGGGATCGAAGCAACACAGAGGAGTAATTAAGTGTGCAAGAGATGATGTCAGATAGGAAACCCATAAACTTAGCTAGTCAGAGGTGGAGCAGATGGAAGCAATAAAGCAGGTTTAAGGCAAAATTTTGTGAGGCTGGAAGTGGAGAACAAAACCACCGACATGTAATCTGTGTTCACCCACACAGTAATGTAGTTAGTTCAAACAGGGTTAAGAATACCATCCTCAGAATACAGACTGTTTTAGTTTAGATGAGAGGTTTGTTTTTGTCTATTTTTTGACATATATTTGCATCTGAAATGGTACAATGATTACAATTTGAATCATCAAATTTGCTGAAGGATACAGTATTTACTGTAATTAGGAATGGGTCAGAATAATTAAATAATTAATTATTAATCAGAAACATGCCTGATCAATCAACTTCACTTTCATATCTATGTACTGTAAACACCTCTGTGTGTGTGGAAAACAAAAGATATGATATAGACAAAACTGTATTTTGTTCTGGATATTACATTTTAAAAAGTGGGAGTTGTACTATATCAGTGCTAAATAACAACATGTTATTCACAATATCAGATATTCTTCTTGAATGGAAAAAAGTGTCAGCGAGTGTCAGATTATGGGTTGTTTGTAACTTCATTGTTGCTAGGCTACCGAGTTCCTTCAACTCTGTTTATAGTGTGTCTTTTTGAGTTAATAAGCCCTACAAGATCTCAGGAAGTCTGGTTCAACCTAACCAGTGAGCGTAGTGTAACATGTTATACTGCCACAAAGGAAATCAATTTCTGAAGAGAGAAAAGGGTTGAAAGTATCTCCTGAAGTAAATCGCAGAAACACACCTGGAACCAAATCATCTGTCAAGCAGGAACAGGGGCTCAGTCTGAAAAATGATAACTGTCAAAGAAAATCACTTTGACCGCTTCCAAGAGCCTTACAGAACACTGTCTAAGTATGGGACTGATACACAATACATTTAATGGCAGTTTTATTCTATGTCTTACGAACAATATTTGATTGCCAGTGATTTCTTCTCTGTGCAATAACTCAATCTAGAATTGAGTTTATTACATGACTTCTCCATCTGTGCAAAATGTGAGAGTCAAAATCCCTGACTGTAATTAGGAAACAATTGACTGTTATTTCCTGCAGTGTTTCTGATGTAAATACTCAGGAAATCATAGTGGAGTTTCCCATGGGAGAGAGAACATTGGATATGAAGATGACTGAGGAGAGGGGCCAATAAAGGAGAGATCAGAGCAAATAGGTGATGAGTGGAAGAATAGAGGACTGGAGAGGAATTGAAGAGATGAGAGGAAAGAGATGATTGTGCTGACTGAGGTGGTGTGAATAGATCCATGAAACATGAGCAATAGTCAAGGGGTAAGAAATGCCTTGACCATTATAAAGCCTGTCAATTATACTTGAGTCATCTTGAGTTCCTGGGACACAACCCACAGGTCATGTTTCAGGTAAAAAAAAAACAAAACATCAATTTGAATGCTTAGGTGATAGTTGAATAATGAAACATGGCTGAGATGTGATTAATTTTTAACAGAATCCACTCACTAGAACCACTAGGACGAGCCCTTTTACCCCAATACCATCTAAAAGGCACACTTCAATCAACCGAGTATCTCCGCAAGAATGAATTGGCCTACCCTCTTCGTGACATGTGTTGCTGGGAGTAACAAAGCACGCCATTTAAAACAGTGAATGCATGACAGTTTGTGTGTGTACATCCAACACAGAAGAGCAGCTCTTTAGGCACTCTGAGTCACTGTCAGCACCTTGATTTTTACAAAAGCAAGTCCTCTACACAAGTGCTAGATTTGATGAAGTAGATGAAAAACAGGAAATGCTATTCTAAGTGTTAAATCCAGTGCTGTATCATCTTCAGGTGGACCATTACATCCTTTCAAATAGCAGAGAAAACTGAGGCCAAAGCACTCAATTTGCAATAAACACAAAATGCTATTGGATTTCCCTGAGAGTTTTTTTTCTCCAGTTGTGAAATAATATTTCCAAACAACTCATTTTCACAGCAATAGCATAAAAATACCACATACTTATCTACCTGCCACTCTGCGGCTGAGTTCTGGTCTTCTTCAGCTTATGTTGTTACTTTGAATTTATTAACTCTTAGAGAGCAATAAAAGAAAATACAAAACATCCTTTTGGGGGTGCAGATTGGTTCCTTCACTTGTACTTAATGTTTTCTATTTTGGAGCCTCTCTCCTTCCTACCCTCCTCCAATTCCTCCTTGCTTCCCTTTTCCTTCATTCACTCTTTCCTTGCCCTTTTTAAAATTATTTCCCACTTCCACATGATGCTGAAGGTTTTTTCCCAGACCAATTCATCACTGCGATACCAAAGGGGCCTTCACAGACTGGTAGTAAATCCCTCGCTCATATTACCTCTAATAAGTCTAAGTGATCGGGGAAAGGCTGAGGACAGCAAAGCAAAACACAGAGCGGAGAAATCACACGACGACACTACCAACCTTCTTAAACTACACACAAAAATATGCATGATTGTAGGTATATGCCCTTGTACAACAAACACTGTCATACACTTTTGAATGAAAACAATCACAAACACACACACATACTCACGCAAACTCTATCTATAAGGATGGGGTGGTGAGTTAATTGACCAAGTGTTATCTCAGGCTAGCAGGCTGAACAGAGGTTAAGCGGTCATTGTCTTTTGGCTGTGAGGACAAAGTTGAGCTGCATCTTAAGAGGAAGACTCATTATTTGACTGACTTGAATCAGACCGACTCATTTCCTGTAGGATTAATTTAGGGACGACTTGCTTTATTTAATGATTTGACTCATTTCTGAGTAAGTGACTGAATTATTTAATGACTGACTGCATGACTAAGTTGCTGACTGGCTAATTTACTAACTGACTGCCAGATAATTTACTGCGTGAATGACTGACAATTTATTGATTGACTGACTGACTGATTGAGTGAGTGACTAATTTATCAACTGACTGATTGTAGGGAATCTAGTAATAACAAAAGGAGGATATGGAGTAAATATAAAAGATGTGGAAACTTCTGTATTGGAGGCATATCTGTGTTTGTGTTTAAATATTTTCTGCTTGCAGACAGATGCTCTGATAAAGTGCTGTCAGCATGTCCCTAAAATATGCTTGTGTGTTTGTGTGTGTGTGTGTGTGTGTGTGTGTGTGTGTGTGTGTGTACACAGGTGTGTGCATGCATATCTCTATCAGTCTCCGCAACGTCATCACATTCATCTCCACAGCGGGCGAGTACGGAATGAGAAGATGATATGGAAGCAGAGAGAGGTTGAAAGAGGAGGAGGGGAAGAGCATAACAGTCACCCATGTTTGAGCGGGAGGAAAGGTGCAGACTAGGAAGAACGGAAAGAAAGCCTTCACAGACATTAGTGTACGCTGAGACGAATGCAATGTGAAACACCTTGATAACTGGAGAATCAAACGGAGGAGCCCTCGTCATTTCCAACCCTTAATAACACACCTTGTTAGAGGAAGACACTGCCTCCCGATAATCACTGAGTGCTAAGAAGCATGACTGAAAACCTCTCACACACACACACACCTCACCTTGACAATGCATCACATATACAACCATGCACGCACACATACCCATCGCTCATTATCTGGCTTTCAGTTTGCATTTGTTTTGTTTGTGATGTGTTTCTTCTGAATTATTTGTTTTGATGCAAGATGCATTTAATAAGACCCAAAAAATCTCAGCGTCACAATGTCATTTTTTCTTGTCTCCTGTGGGTTTTAATGTATTTTTTAAACAGCACTTTATGAGCACATATTAACATCAGTATCGGTAAAGCAAAAACTACATTAAAATTAACTGAACGGAACTAAAGTTAAGCTAAAAGTCTGCTTAAACACCATATTAGCCAAATAAAATCTGGTCTCTTTCCTGCATCCTGTGACTATGATACCCAGAGCCTGCAAGAAGTGTATTGATGAATTATAGATTAAATGTCAATGCAAGATTTAACGCATTTTAGAAGCTAAATCGTTTGATGTGCTCATTACCCTGATGAAGAAATTATTTGATAAAATACTGAGTTTTAATTACTACTAAATATACAATTTATCTCTTAAGACTTCATTTACATTTGAGGTATTTAGTTGACAAATGACTGATCTGAATGTGTTTGAATGTAAACAGCCTAATTATTTACTATATTACAGTGCAACCAGAGGCCAAGCTATGTGTTAAAGCCAGGGACATCATGTAGCACTTATTCCTGTAACCTCAGAATAGTCTCATGGTATTTGCACAAAAAGAAAAGAAATGATAACTGAAAGCTGAAGAGCAAATTAAGATGGATTTTTCATGAGTGGGTGGTGACCTCGTCCAACAGTGACCCAAGACAGCACAACTACAATGTTGGAGTGCCATATCCCCTCTCCTCACACATTCACTCTCTATGTCACTGAAATGTGAGCTTCACCTGGAACATGTCCTCGAGGAGAGAAACAAGCCCTGTGCTGATCACTGCACAGTCTAATAAACCTGTATTACACAATTCCTCCAATATAGCCATCTTCACCTGGGAGGCAGAGCCGGTAATGTATTCCTGTGCTGCATTCCCTCATGTGTCGCTAACTCCCGCTGAGCAGGGTGTGCTTCATCAGGGCCATAATGGCTGATTTGATTTAAAGAGATCCAATTACCCTCAACAATAGAGTGATTTGATTGTTTACTGACGGAGAAGGGAGAGTGTTATTGAAGTAAAATTGGAGGTAATTGTCTCAGGGTGATGTGGGGAAAGATGAAACAGCTTGATTGGTTGTGGCGTCCGACTGTCTCAGAATAAAGGATGGTTAATATACAGTTATCGGTGACTGGTTTGGGGTCCCTGAGGTGGGCTGCTGTACACTTACTGGTATCAAAAGCTTCTGGCTATGTTATGTTTCTAAAGCATCTCTAGGTTGTCTGAGTATGCTCTGGGCTGACCGAAAGCTCATGATACAGGGAAAGTTTAACACCTTAATAATAGACACACATAAGGTAGTTTAGCTAGCATCTATGAAATCTGTTTTGAGTTGTGAGAATAGAAACTGGGAATGTGATAAATGCTGGACCAATCTGTTTTCTTGTAGACCATTTTTTTTAACCTGTATGCAAAATCTGTATTTTTCTCTGAACAGGTGAAGTATTTAGTTTGAAATGTGGTCACCCCAATGTGTTGATTTGACATCAGTCAGCACAGACTGACAGCTAAATTTGAAATGAGGTATAATTATGGGGTGCTATACCTGCCATTAAAAAAAGTGACAAAACTGGTGTTTCAGTGCATCTGTGTGATTGGAGCCAGTTTCCCCTTGTGTGATTTCATTAGCAGTGTGTCACATTGTCGACAGGGGGCGCCAGATTCAAAGCAACAGGGTGTTGGTTTCTGCTCTGTTGGACTATTCCTTTATTGAAAACATGAAGGAGTTTTTATGGTCCTTGGGTGTCAGCCACTAAAAGCCAAACTGAATGGAAGTCTGTAATAAAATTCCATCTACAAACAAACCGCATATTCTCAAACATCAATACTGTCGCTCCTGCAGGTGGGAGGGGCATTTTATTGACACCAATTTTCTCATTTTCCCTTAACTATAATCCAAATTGTAAAAAGTTACAGCATTCTAATGAGATCTGAATTATGGGCTCATATGGAGAGCAGCCAAAAAGTAGCGAAAATATCACACACACACATACACACACGCACACACTCCCCGCAGTCACCAATTATCAACATCTTCACATCCTCATCAAACTAAAATAGATAGGAATAACCTCCAAAGACGTCTGATTCCCCACCGCAAAGTGAGGTGTATTCCTTTCAACTTCTGAATAAATAAATATAGATATAAATAAATAAAATGAACTGCAGAGGAGGGTGCAGGCAGATGAAACACAGCAGGTTTAAAGAGGTCAGAAATGGAGGTAAATTGGAAAGTGGCATGCCGTCGCTTCCCCGTTCTAAAATATTCTGCCTTCCTGTGTTTGGTGCCTTTCACACCAGTTATATCTCACCCTCTGTGTCTCTCTTTGATGTCTGTGGGTGACAGGTTTACAGCGTAAACTGCAGAGGAGGGTTGCGAGGGAGAGAGGGTGAGAGGAAAAGAGAGAGAGAGAGAGAGAGAGAGAGAGAGAGAGAGAGAGAGGAATAAAAAAGGCAGGGATGTTTTTTCCCCTGTGAGGAACCTGTGGCTTCATTAAAGATCAGCTTCACGCACGAAAAATATGCCTACTGGGGAAGATGTATAAATTTACACTTACAAACATACTGTATGCATACACACACTCACACTTACAGAAAATGGATAATTACCATTGTGATGGTTAAATAAAGTTACGTTGTTCAGCTTTCACAAGTGACGATATTTAGATATTCTCTTGAATAAAATTACGAGGGCACAACTTTGAATATGTAATATACATATGTTGATACTCCTCAGCAGCATTTAATGTAGCTGTACTCCTCCCAAGATCAGGTCTGAGGCAGGAGGGACAGCTGTAACACTGACAAAAATCTCATCATCTCATGACACCACTTCCTCTCTCTCTTTCTTTTTATTGTTCTATATTTCTATTTCTGTCTGTCGTGCTCCCAGTCTGGCACAGTGGAGCAGAGGATGGAGAATGCCAGTGAGAACAAAGTGTGCTGATAAAAGACATGCCAGACCCTCACACACAAGAGATTCATCCTGAAGGCGACACAGAAATTTCATAAAATACTGCTGCAACAGGGAGACACAAGTGAGTGTCAAGTTAGGGTGAGTCAGTGTGAACGTGGCCACATTGTCCTCGTCTCTTTAGCCTTCGAAAGGGGATCTTACCAATGAACAGAAGGGTTGGCATGGGTGAGGAAAACACAAAAAGGACATTCTCCAATTCTGCAGTCGTGTAATACACTACATTGTGTGTGTGTTTGTGTGTGTGCATGTGTGTATGAGAATGTGGGGATAAAATGTTTAGATCAAAGCCATGAAACCTGTGAGTTTTCTGCACCTTATTTGCATGTGCGTATATCAGTCCCTGACCTCTAATAACCACGCACTCGCTCGCTCGCTCGCTTGCACACACACACACACATTTGCAATCATGAAATTAGTAACATCCCTGTGGTGCACTTCTTCGGTTTCCACAGTAACACACCCCAGCACTGATGTCATCAACGCGAGACACAAAGAGCGAGAGATTGCGAGAGAGGGAAGGTGAGGTGTTATGAGTTCATGTCTGAAACGGCATGGGAAGGAGACGGAGAGGGAGGAGGAGTGGGTGTGGGATAAACGGATGGTAGGTGGAAGTATAATATTCATGTTGTAGACAGGAAGGTGGGCAGAGTGAGGGCAAAGAGAAAATGAGGGGAGGAGAGTGGGAGGGGAAGATAAAGTCAATAAGAGGTGTGGTGTGACAAGAGAACAAAGACAAAGACACAAGGGAACTGGACTTCTGGAGTCATTTTCTGTCCTTATCCTTGTCACTTTTATTGATTATGTTTCTTGAATGAAACAGGTTTTAATGTTTTGCTTTGATTTTCATATATATTCATCACTATATGGATTTTTTTATTACATTTAGTTAGTAAAGTATACTGTAGGGTATCTTCTGCAACCAGTGAGCAATCCAAACAATGACATAAATGTATTATCAGGAGGGATGTGCATCTTCATCACTGAGGCTGATGTGATATACGTCTTGATGCATTGCCAACGATCCGATGCATTTAAGATACATATGAAGCAGCAACCATTGCGATAAAATGCAGTTCACCCCTATTGTGATGCAGTGTGATTTGATTGTGATTCAACACAATGTGATTTGAGGTGATGTGAATGAATTATGCTATGCAATTCAATAAGGTACAGAGAGTTTGATTTTATTTCTTAAGCATTCAGCAAATCATAAATTAACTTCGAAAATGACATTTTTACTCTACACATTTGTTTCTTTAGTGTTGCAGCTCAGTAAGAATCTCATTTATGCTGTTTCTTTTTGTACTCTTAAAAACACGCTTGTCCCTTTCACAAACAGGTGTTTTCACAAGTCCTCTGTAGTGTAAAGTTCTCTGTCTCCAGTTTACATGTGTATGCTCTGTGAGCCAAACAATTACTCACAAAATAGTTTAATAATCCACTTACTCTGACATGCGGAACAATAATTCTAGAGTGCAAGTTCCACCTGGAACGTTCTGGCAGCGCATCATGTAGCTGTAGCATGCTAGTGTGTTTGAAAAACAGTTTAGAGAGGAGGAATCAATCTAAATATCAAATCATTGGTCACAAATTATTGGTTGCATTTCTAAATAATAAAGGCATAGAGCCTCTACTGATATAGAATCGGGGAAACTGCATGGTGAATGTTTATGCCGGTGCACTGATGCAAATCTGTGAATCTTCCCATTCCCATCAGTTATCAGTATTCTGAAGGTGTTTTAAACAGAGCTGTGGAGCTTCTACACCTATCCCACATGAGAACATCCTAATCAAACTTGGGCATGCACCAAAACAAGCGCCCCCTTATTCACAGTTAGTAAACCATGAAGAGCTTTGTTTGATATTGGAGGTCAATTACTGTAACCTGAATGTAGGAAGGTAGCCAGAAAACCTGGTATTTAGAAGCTGACTGTTTAGATTTTGTCATCCTCTTATACTAAAATATAACACATTCAGTGATCGCTGTTAATAATCCTTAACAGTCTGAATAATTGATAATAATTGATTTGTATATTGGCAGATAATCAAATGCTATTTGCATGGTAAGATTAATCAATATGCTTTTATCGAAGTATAAAAAGTGTGTCTCAAAAAGTTTTACACTGAACTTTGTATTATATACATCACATATTGAATGTAATTCCTAGTACAGGTTTTTTGCATTAAGAATTCATATTTGGAATTGAATTTAAACACTTACTGAAAAATACAGAAACCCATTTAGATTTAGCAGTTGGAGTTACTTTGTACGAAAACACATTAAATTAATTAATTAAGTGTCTTAAATAAATACAGACTGCATTAATCACTTTTTCATTAAACACCAACTTTCTTTGGATTTGATTGCAAGCGCAGCATGTGTTTATAAAAACCTTTGGTAAATGGCTGCTGTATTTGAAATAATACAGTGTCTTTTTGGCATTCAAGTGCCGTTCCCAATTCATGTGTGTCAAATTACCATCTGTAAGTAAATAGGGAAGAATTGCACAGACAGACGGTGTAGCAGTGAATGAGACTCATTCATTGCTACGCAGGCGTACAGTACATTATGCAAATCAAAAACTATGAAGGAGGTGAAATCAGGAGAGAGACAAAAACGTTGACAGATGAAAAGAATGATTCTCAGTGACATCAATATGCCACTAAATCACATTACAGAGGGATTGGAATATAAGCATACATATGTGGTTAGGATTTAAGCTGTCATCGCTTTCTCTTCTTGTTCTCCTCTGTTTCATCTTGAACCCCTGTTCAGTCTCCACAGCCTGACTTGGCCTCTTGCTCCTTTTTTCATCCATACCTCTCTTGCCTTGTTCCTTCCCTTTTTCTTGTCTCACTGCCATCCAATCATACAGTACTTTGCAGAGGGTCTGACACTGAGGTTACTGTGTACGAAAGATGATTCTCATCTCCGCTCACTTGGCTGAGCTCTCATGCAAACAACTATTCCCCTAAAGTGATGCTGCCAAACCTACTGGCACTAACAGTTTATGACACACTATCGCGTGAGTTTTAAAAGAAGACGATTTGTTTTTTTTGTTTTTTTGCTTTTCAGATAGAGGGATTTTCTCTAGATTAGCCATGCAAAAAGATATTATAATTAGGTTAAAGTTAGACTTCATAAAGACCCACAATCTGCTCTGTAAAATATATTTGTCACTGTGGGTTAAACTGTTGTCTTTCAGAAATGCATGGTGTAGAAAAAGGTGTTTGACTCAGAGGTTAGAGTTACTCTGCTGGATATAGCTTGCGAACAAGGGCCAAATGGGGCTTGTCTCTTAGGAGCGCCTGGCCTCTACCTCTTTCCTGTCGACACGTATCAACTCACACCTTGCCAAGAGCAAAGGCTCATCCCTGACTGATCCCTTTCACTTTTCTCCCTCCTCATATCCCCCCCCATCTCTGAGCCATTCTGTCTTTTTGTGTCCCTGTGTGTCATCAACTCTGCCTGTCGCTTTCTGTCTCATTTACAATTTAGCCATCTCACAGTTTGGAAGAGAAGTTGATTTGTGAGCTGATTTTGAATGTAAACTAATCATTAATTTCACTCATACTAATATTGCAAATTATCACTGTCTTTTTGGGTACATTAAGCCATTTAAATATTAAAAATGAGTCCATATACTGTGAAAGAGTTGTTAGTAAAGTCAGTCCCACTGGGAATTAATAGCCAGTTTCCAGCTGGTAAAGAAAAACCAAAACAGTACCAGCTCACATAAAACCATGGTCAGCCACTTGCATCCCACAAGACAAGTCAACTCTGAACAGTTTAAAATGGTGACAAAATTCATTAATAAATGAGTGTTGGTGAAGAAACTCTCATAAATGTCTAGCTGTTTAATATTTACATTAATCAGAAAAGCAATGTCATGAGATGCTCACACTGCTCTTGTTCAGTTGGATGTAGTGTACAAAGGCAATCATTCACAAACATGCCGGTAACAAGAAAGTGAGAAAAAAATAGACAGTTTAGGAGTTTTTCTGCCATTCAGCACTCAAATGGCTCAAGGCAGCTTTAATACATTTGTTTTAGAACACAAGCGTCCCATTAATCCAAATTTCTAAATATATTAGCTACACCAGACTGCTGACTTTAAATAATAACTTCAATTAAATGACCATCTTAATCTCTGAACAATATTTCTCAAGTATCTCTGTTTTCTGGCACTGTTGTACCTATTTTTTTCATCAACCTGCCAACCCATCCCTGATGGAGCCAGCCGCAGTTGCTACAGGAGAATAATGATCTGCAATGCCCCTAATTTTCTCTATCTCTGTTACATATCTTCTTCTCCCTCCATCGCCCTGTCTCTGTTTTTTATTGTCTGTCTTCTTAAGTCTCAGAAGTAACACCGGGAGGGATAATCACATGCAGGACTTAAACCATGTTATCCCACAACTGAATAAGTCAAGCATGTATTCAAATGAAAATGCCACACAAATTTGAATTGATTTTCCTTGTGAATTTGCAAGTAATTACAATATTCAATCAGCCTGTGTGTTTTGCTTTTCTCTCCATCAAGCACACATTCATTGCAGCAGCTAACTATCTTTCCGTAACTCTCCTCTTTATCTTTCTCTTCTTGGGAAACTAATGGCAATAAAAGACTAAAAGTAAAATAGACCAATTACATCTAATATTTTAATCAATTAGCAAACATTTTAATGATTTCCAGAACGAAACATACTCAGTTCTTATTGTAAAAGGTCAAATGGAAGAATTGGTTAAATCTTGTCAGAATGTAGACTGTTTTATTCAAATGAATAATTTATTTTGACAATGTGAGAGCAAATGGCTCAGTAAGACTCTATTTAAAAGGAGCTGAAACAGCAATTTCACCATGGAATACTACGTTAGTCTATTAAAACCAATCATATTGTACATTACACATTATTAAACTCTACAGTACCTGGCCGGTGGCTGGGTAACATTTACACACTGCAGTAAACATTCTGTTTCAGTTGATATGTATCAGTGTTTTCCAGTTTGATCCGGTATCAATTAAATAAAAACAACAACAAATCTTGCAATGTGGCTGTTATACTGTGTTTGCATTTAAAATGATTCCTGCCTCCATATTCTATCATCTAAGACGTGCAAATTTGCAAGCTCTAACACTTTTACAGTATTTCCATTTATTTCCATTTACAGTATATTTGGGAAGCAAGCTATGGGATCAAGCCCGCCTACATTTAGTATACAGACAGTTGTTGGAGGTCAAGAGTTTACCTGTATTTTTATTCTGACAAATTTTAAATCTCTATATTATATATAGATGTTGTATTTTCTGTCTTTAAATGTACGCCATCTGCTATGAATGCCAATATAGGTTTAAAGTGGAGGAAATAATGGAATAGGAGAGACATGCAAAGGTCCCTATCAATCTTATAGATGAGAAAGCATAAATCAATGTACCTGCAAAGATTTCTACACCCCCTAACTTTCTATTTATCTCATTTCCCGATACATCTGCAGCTGTAGAAAGAAAAAAAAAGCAACAACAATACAAAACAAAAAATATTCAAAATCGACTGATAAGCCTCTTTGTGTGAAGGCTTCAATTATCCTGTAATCCGCTGCCGAGCGCCAGCCAGACCATCACAGTATGGGCGTGTTGAGCTTTGCCGGCGGCATTCCTTGTCGTTCTTACACCACTCCAGCAAAACCCAGAGAGGCTTCAGACGCCCCTCGCCTGAGACTGAGGGTAGCCGGGTTGCTATAGAAACCACTGAGCCCACCAGGAAGCCGCGATAATCAGAGATACCAGAGACAGAGACGAGTGATGTCACACACGCACGCATACACACAAACACACACACCCACACACCCACACACAAATATACAACCCTATCAGTTCATGTGTGTTTACACAGATGTAGCCACAGGGAGAGAAAGTTGTAACACACACATACAAAAATAAATGATGATATAAAAGTGTCTTAATGTGTTAGGTTACAGAGTGATCCCTTGTCCCTAGATGTGGTGATGGTGCCAGTCAGTAAGCCTGACTAAGGCTCACTCATTACTGCAGTGTGCTTTCCAAAGCCCAATTCAAGCCTTTGATCTGGTCATCTCCTCCTTTATCTCTCTCCTGCTCTCCCTCTTTCTCCAGCTTCTCACTTTTTAAATACATATCATCTGCCTGTTTATTTCTCTTCGTCTTTCTTTCCTTATTAGCCTGATTGTCTCAGACATCAACATACACACATCGGTCTCAGTTAATTATTAGTCATTATTATGTGAAATAATTTTACTCAATAATTCAATAGTAATAGTCTCCACAACCATAATACTTCCTCCTTCATAGTGTAGTAATGCTTGGAAGCTCTAGAGCACTGTTTTCATCACATGAACATGTTACTACTTGTCTGTTTATATAGACTTGATGCTAGCATGTGTTTAATAGTTAACTGTCTTCATTAATAATATTATTTCATTTTAATCATGCAGCAGTCCCACAATTCTCCATCAGGTTAACATGGTAGGCCAGGCCAGGTGAGCCATCAGCATCAAGATAGAGGTGACTTCTATTTCTACAGTACTTCTAATTGGTGCAACTGACTGCAAGCTCTTGACCCTAGTGTTACATGAGAGGAATACAAGCTCCTGACTCGTGTACTCTAAATGAGAAAATTGTGACAGGCACAGGCCACAGTAGACCGTCTACAAGAGGATGCAATTAGTGATGAAAATGGGCTTCAGGTTGAACTTCACAAACAAAAAAACAGAGACAGCACTTGTGTGTAAAAGATTAGAAAAGCCAGTGATCTCTGCAATGATTTCTTGTAACAGATGGGAAGATGTTTCAAAGTCTTTATCACTACTCACCTATGAGCTCCTTGTTCCTGATGTCCAGGGCCATGTTTCTGAGAGCGGTGGCCACTGCACACACCACCTTGTCGTTGTCTATCCTCAGTAACTCCACCAGGATTGGAAGGCCTTTCTCCTTACGGACAGCAGCCCGGATATACACCGACCACTGACAGGGAGAGCAGGGGGAAGGTCTTAATTATCAAGTTTTGTCCATCATTCCTAACAGTTTACTTCCACTTCAGACAGCTTTATAATAGATATGTGCTTTGTGTGACGTTTTCCCCTCGATAGCTTCCAATGTCTTTTTCTTTTTTTACCATAAGCCCCTTTTATACAGAGATCCTGTTATACTGCCATAAAGAGGACCCGTCACTATGACAGCTTTTCTTTTTTACACTGAACCAAACAAAGCCAACATAATGCTGCCCCCATGTGTGATTTTAGATAGCAAGTCAGCGTTCCAGAATCAGAGACGTGACGTGTAGGGTGCGTTGTCCCTCCATGCTGGCTGTCCGTTTTACATATACATTGATCTGACAACAACGTGACTACTTCTACCGCTCTAATGGCTGAACAGCAATATCCCCCCATTCTGTGTTCATTCCTTTTATACAGAAGAGTGACGCAGAATAACGACACAACATTCTCGCCTTGAACAGGCTGTATAAAACAGGCTATAGACTCACTGTGGATAAAGTGGTAGCGGTACAAAAAAGGAAAAAGAGACAGACAATGGTCGAGGTCAAGTGGGAGATGTTATATTCAAGGGCAATATAAGAGAGGCTGAGGCATTACACTGACTCACAAGTGATATACTATAAGAGGGAGAATTATATGAACCAGAGAGAGGAGTTTTGTGCTTGGAGACCACTCTATCCTCCCTCAATAACTGTCAAGGTACACTTAAATGGTCTAGTCAACCCTAAACAGCTCAAGTGGTGCCGCCTTGTGGGTCAACTGTAGAAGACTAGCGATGTGCTGAACAGCACCCAAGAAGATATCAGTAAGTGAAGTGTGAAGCAGAAAGTTTCTGTAAAAAAGAATTATCTACCTTTCAAATGGGCATTAAACTTAAAACATATTAGTGTTTTTTCTAGAGAGGGAAAACTATGGTTCATAAAATCATTTCAGGAAATAATTCACCCTAGGGAAATCAACATATGTCTTAGCCAAGAGCTTAGTGAGCAGAGCGTAGAGTGTGCCAGCAGTACGCCAACACATCTTCTTCGGAAACCGTTAGCGGTGCTATTCTCAGCCAGGAGAGGTAGCTTCCTTAGACGAGACACAACAAAGCACACACGCACACACACATACACACAGGCGTGCAGCAAGGCCCTAAAATAGAATAAGTGATTTCCTGAAGACCACCTGCCCCCCATTTCCACCTCTTCCCTTGTCTTCTTGTAGCCTCCTCTTCCATCACTCTCTCTTGCTCTGTCTCTCTGTCAATTCCTCTTCCAATGGAAATACTCACCAAACCAAAATCAGATACACACACCTCCCACACACATCTACAGAACCACAGGGACATCCCTCTCCACCATAGTGCGATCTCCTGTCTCTCTCTCCCTCTTGAGTTAAAGGTTTTTTTTTTTTTTACAAACAGCAAAATTAATGTAACCTTCTGACTTCTTCTGTGCATCTTTTCACAACACAGACATTCATACAGATAGCCTGTTTGCAACAAACAATGTCAGATGCAGTCTTATCATTTCAAGGTTGTTTAAAGGTTATACCCTCACCCTTTTTACCCTTATATCCATCTCCCTCAAGGCTAGAGCTGCCCTTAACAATACTATCCAATATGACTGCATGACTCACACATTAGTACGATCTAGCTGCTTCCATCAGTCAGCTGCTGTTCAACCCCGGCTGTACTCCCTGGTGTGTTCAGGCTTGGAGCCTTGACATTATTACAGTAACTGCAATGCTACTAAGCAGTATTATAAACTATAGAATGCATAACATGGGATTGCGCTTACAATATTTCAAAGCCAGCAGGATGGTGTAGTGAGCAAATAGAAACATTTTCCAACTGATTGTGTCTATGAGTTGTTTATCCATGTTTATGTGCTCTGGCATTAACTGCAATCAAGTCAGTCTTTGATTTGTTTTAATAAACTGAATTTAACTTTAAGCAGATGATCATGGTTAGAAAAATTCCAAACCCTCCTTAGTGTACTTATTGATAAGTAACCCTTTCTTAGCATTTCAATGGATATTTGTCTGCCATAAAATAATATATGTATTACTCAGCAAGGTTATTCAGATTCTGATTTACATTTTCCCAGAATTTTGTTACTATATTACTTTTCAATAAACAGAAGCCAAACCAGCACAATGTTGTGTGAATGGACTGTCTGCTAAGGGTATGGAGGCAGAAGACTTCACAAGTATGTACATTTAGCTGTCTGGGTGCAGAGCAGTTCTTGGCTTCAGGCTGTGTGAGTTTCTAAATAAGACTCAGTCATCACATAGGTAGCATATTCTCATACTTACACATTCACATACAGCACTCATTTAAGCGGTTTGTCCTACTTACAATGGTGAGTAAACAGTTTTATCTGTGGTTTATCTGTACAGACTGTGAGTCCATGCGTGCACTGTACGGCTGGATAAGGAAGGATTTATGATGAATCTATTCCTCTTACAATAATGGACAATGAAATAGGGAGAAACATGCATACATTTACAGTTTTCATTGTTTACTACTCAAAGTGAAGTTCAGCAACTGCAAGAACAGTGTCAGCTCAAATTCTACATCAGCAGCGTTTCAGTTTTACACTCTACAGTCAAAACAGCAGTGCCTGGATGCTCACAGCATTTTGTAACTTTGCTTTAAAAAGTAGTTTCAAGTATATTTATTATGACATTTGTGTGTGACAGAGATGATTTGATTATAGAAATAAGAAGGCATAGAGTTTGGGAAACATTTTAAAGTTAGCTGTTACCTTCCAGCTGCCTGCGGCCAGGTTCTGCAGAGCCCCGGCTGCTCCCTCCAGGGTGTCGGGATTTGAGCATTCAGACAGCAGGGTGAGGTAGGGCTTGACGATAGTGGGGTGCCACAGCATCTGAACCCCTTTGGGTGGCTCTGCTGTATCTGGAAAAGGGCCAACACCATCCCACTGCAAGAAAGAACAAAAGAATGTCAACTTTTTAATGTTAACTTTCACTCATGAAAGGATAGTTGAATGAACGTTGGAAACTCTTCAAACAATATTATTGCCTCACATTCATACAATTTTGTACCCTTTTCCAAGTCAGCAGTGGATTTTGAAAGAGAAAAGAACACTTTTTTATTCAGCTTCCTGTCCACTTTTGGGATATAATCTGATTTCAACGGGACTTTACTGATCACAAGTCAAACTTTTAACCTCTACGCTACCGCCATAATGGCATCACTCATGAAAGATAGAAATCTGTGGATGAGTATGGTGTTTATTCTCATGTGTGTAAGTGCATGCGTTGTGAGAATGCATAACGCATGAAAGCAAACCACATCTCACAGCACCTCACAGTAAATCACTCCCCGTTATCCTGTTTAGTAGGTGAGAATGATGATGGAGGGGAGTGGTGGGAAAGGGCAAAAGACTGCAAAAAAAGAGAGATGAATTTGAACAGACTTTGAGAGAACATTTCACTCCTCTTCTTGCTTTGAGCAATAAAACTAAAGCTCTGCACCTCTCTTCCCCTGTTCCTCCTTCCTCTACTCCACTACAATAGAGTCCCTTGATGTTGAAACCCCTTTGTTGAGTGACATGCCCACACTTCTTTCATGCAGTAAAAGTGCATGAACCCACAACTATAGCTCTTTCCCTCTTTACTCTTTTATTTCTGTTTATTTCTTGCATTTTTTATGCTGTTTGTCATTTATATCTTGCCCCTCTTTTTCTCTCCTGTTGATTCTTTCTCTCTTGATTCATCTGTTTCTTCCTTGCTTTCCTCCATCTCTCCCTATTTACCCATCTCTCCCTATTTTCTTATTCTATTTCCATCCTTCTCTCTCAAGTTTTCAGTTTTTCCTCTCCCTATCGACCTTCTTGGTTTCGCTCTACTGCCTCCCCTCCTCCCCCTTGTCTCAAGGTAAACTAGGCTAGTGTGTGTCTTGAGAGAGGTGCTGCAGTGTGTGTGTGTGTGTGTGTGTGTATGAGTGCATATTTTTATCCATACATAGATTCTCTGATCACAAAATCAAAGGCTTCTTATAGTTTGAAGTGTGTACAGATGCTACAGCAAGAGACATCAACTCGTTTATAATATTTTCTGTTGCCTAGAGACATCCTATACAAATAATAATGTATGTTATTTGTGTATTTTTAATTCTCTAAAGATGAAGTATGTCAAACATGTTTGCATGTATTTGTTTCAGTACCAGAAATACTGGAAATAAAATGTTCATATGTGGCCTTCAAATTATTTTTTTTAAAAGGTGAATTCCATACAGTCTTTTTAACCAATGCATTTTTATACTCTATATGTATGGTTGTAGTTCTGTAAATATTGAAGCTGCTGTACTACTATGGAGAAATTGATGTGGTGGTTGCAGCTGTCCTGTTTGCCAATGCCAGTAAAGTAACCAGTGGTGCAAGAAGTACTGAAATCTTTAACTTAGGTAAAAGTACTGTACCACCACCACCACCACCACAACAACAACAACAACAATCTATTACAAGTGAAAGTCCTGCCTTCAAAATCTTACTTAAGTGAAAGTATTGGCAGCAAAATGTACTTAAAGTATCAAAGTAAAAGTACTCATCATGGAAACAGGTCCCATTTAAAGTGTTAAATATATTATAAATATATAACTGTAATTAATATTTTACTGATTTATGTACATCTAAGGAAGCTACAGCGGCATTTTAAAGCTGTAAGCATGAAGCTAGTCTTAATGATGCATACTGTTGGGCTGTCTAATCCTTAATCCTCATCTAATAAACAATGCTATTTTATAGTTATTTTATGAGGATGATCACATGTTTTATGTATAAAATATTGATATGAAAGAAGCTAGTAACTATAGCTGTGAAATAAATGTATTAAGTGAAATAAATGTAAAAAGTACAATATTTCCCTCTAAAACATAATGGAGTAGAAGTACTAAGTAGCATAAAATGGAAATACTAAAGTAAAGTACAAATACATTATAATTGTACTTAAGTACGGTGCTTGAGTAGATGTACTATGTAATTACATTCTAATACGAATAAATTCATATTCAAGTTATCTGGTCAATCAATCAATCTGGTCAATTAGTCAAGTGAGAACCTTACAAGCCTTTCCATATTTGCTGTACTTGTAGAGTAACAATGTAAAATGTTAGAGATTTCAGCTTTAAAAGGCACTTGAAAAATACTTTAATCCCATAAAAATGTCCCTTGGTTTGTATTACTTGCTTCAAGAATTTTCAAGGGACGGAATATCTTCAAACAAAGCAGACTTCCATCGAATATCCCTGGTAGTAGTGTGTGTGCGTGTGTGTTCCAGTAGTCCATTAGGAGTGTTTAGGTCCAGTTCAGGCTCCCATGCTACTCCTTGGCCTTGCTGTCTGAACCTCTAATAAATGATTAAGGAGACTACATTACAGTCTAACTGGCTGTGTCTCTCTCTCTTGCACTCTCTCCGTCTCTTTATCTGTCTTTCTCTCCCTCTTGCCTGATTTCCTCTAACATCGTTTCTCTGTCTTAGTCTCCCGCTGCCTGTCTGTCATTTTTGTGCCTGTCTTACTGTCTATCTCTCAATGTGTATCAGACTAATATGAACACATATAGAGTATATGAACACACATAAATACAGTAGAGTTCTACTGCTTGACCTGAACCTGATTGGTCCTGATAACACATTAGATGGTGGGTCAGATTTGGGTTGTTTTGTTGCACAGAGCTTCTGATTTAATTTTTATTTTCTTATATTGTTATTTGTTAGGAATTTATCTGGTCTTGGTCCTCTGACTGTGTCAATTTTCATCCATGCACTTCATTGTTACAAGTAGATAGACAAGGCCCAAATAACGTGGCAGAACCCACTGGGTTCAGTTGTATTAGGTTTTACAGATACATGTAAATGTTCATGTCTCAGTTTTAGGCCCGTGCAGAACTCTCATGTACACGTTCACTTGTGTAAAACTTATGTAGGCCAGTCAGGTGTGCTTTTGATTTTCTGCAAACATGACAACTAGTCCACAGAGGAGTCCCTATACTCTGATAGCCTAAAAAAAAAGCATAGAGTAAAGTAGACGGCAGGAGGAGGAGGAAGAGGAGGAGGAAGACACTTGAAAAAAACGAGAATGATGAGGCTTTTGACCAAAGAGTTAGGGTTAAAAAGTTTCAATTATATAAAGGGTGATAAAAACTGCAAAAAGTAGCTTATGAGCCAATACATTATAAAAGAAGCCAATGCTTTTCAACTCAGCTCTGTGATCTATGAGTTTCATCCCGTTCTCCATTATTTACCACATGTCCCTGTTGAACGCAAGTCTGCCTCAACTTCTCACACTATGTTCCTGCTTCATCATGAAAGCTGTCTTCTTCTACTTTTTGCACCCATGTCTATATATACATAAACATAATGAATGCAGATCTTTTCATACAGGGCACAGACAGTCACTAAATGGTTTGACTTGACAGTGATGTGAATCATATGCTATGGCCTTCACTGTCATCACGTCTCAACTAAATTGAACACCTATGGGAGATTTTGGACTGACATGTTAGACAGCGTTTTCCTGCCATCATCGTCAAACCATCAAATAAAGATCGCAGACACACATCCGATGTGTTCATTCCATCCATCCACATCTCCATTATTTCCTTGCACTCATCATCTCCTATTATCTCCGTCCTTACCTGTTCGGCACCCTTCTTTTTCTTCTTCTTCTTGCCCCAGCAGCCGGAACTCTCTCCGTCACGACCGTTGGCGTCACAAAGCAGGCCGTCGAGCTCCTCCAAACCCCCCTGCTGGCCGTGGGATGTCTCAGCAGCCAAACGATACGACAGGTTCCTCAGGATGCAAACGCAGTTCTCTACAGTCTGCGAAGAAAGAGAGTCGTGAGATATGAGGGTTAAGAGATGAAGTCATGTGGGAGGAAGAGAGGGTTTGGAGACAGAAGCATAGATGAAAAAAAGAAGAGAGGTATAAATGAAAAAAAGCGAGAAAGTTGAGGTGGGAAATTTGCATTTGATGCAGTTTAATGAAACATCTCGCTTGAAAACACACCGCATACTCAAAGTCAAAGCATGCTAATAAAAACTGCCTACTCTCACACTTTTACACTATTGGCCTTCCACCCCCACCCACCTGCCAGACAAACGGAGAGAGCGGGAAACACAGAGAGACGTAGAGAGAGAGAGAGGCCAGAAGGAAGATAATCTCATAGGTAATATGCTTCTGTATTTTGTTAGCTCTGACTTTGAAATGAGATTAGAAGGAACTCAGGTAAATGAGGAAAAATGACAAGCCCGATATATTGTATCACACCCCATTAAACACCAAGTTTAGAGGCGCACCCGCCAGCCGGGGAACGTGTTAGCGTGCATGTGTCTGCATGAGAGAGAGAGAGAACACATTTCTACAGTGCATGTCTATGCTTAAATGTGTACTTTCACGTCGGTGTACGTGTTTAGTATCACTGAGAACGGGGAGTCATCGAGTCAACAGAGTGGAAATTAACAAAGACAAATCATCAATCTTCTCTCTGTCTGACCGTCGGTTTACACAAAAACAACCAAGGAGTGTAATTGAACAGCCTCAAGAGATGCAACAAACAAAACAATGTCTCACTCCAGCGAGCTGCAGTCATGTCTGAAATTCTATTCACATTCTATTACAGAACAATGTAGGTGAAGTTAGATATTATTTACAATTTACTGTGACATTTCGTATTTCGATCTGTTATTTCACGTTTGTTCGGTACCCTGTTTTTTTCCGGCTGCATGGTTCAGGGAATAAAAAGACACTTGATTTTGGTTTTAAAATGATTACGTGGTTCTTACTGGCTCCACAAGAAGGTCAGGGATCAGGTTCAATTACAGAACAGCGGCCTTACAGCTGGTAGGGATTGAGGGTCTTTATCAAAAACAGAAATGCCACTTAAAATTGACTACAACACATCAGTTTTACATTACATATAGTGAATATTCTTCTGATCTTGTGCATTTCTGTCAGGGTTTGTTATGGGGCTTTTTTCCTATCTTTATTCAAGAGCGTGGTCTTTCAATTTGACAGCATGATGTATTGATTTCACGTTCAGATTTTGTAATGCTTTCCCTCAAACCCTGCCCTGGCACTCAAATAGCTCCTGCTTGCGCTTATATTTGCTGTGCTTCTGCTCAAACTGTGTGCTTGCTCTCAGATATATTGTTGCTTGCACAGATTTCCTGCTCCAGCTTCAGCCCTTCTCCTCACACTCAGGCTGCTTCTGTGCGCTCTGTGTGAAATGTCTGCTCTCACGATTTCTGCTCTGCTCTGCTCTTGGATTGTTTGTGCAGCAACCTCCAACTAACAGAATATGAACCAAACGAATGTGTGGTGTTGACCAATGAAATTATCCCTGCCTCCTTGTGGACGTGTTTGCTTTACTTCTAAGAGTGTCCTGTACGGGTGTTCTTCGAAGTAAAGTGACCTTTTTTTCTCCTCCAGCACACCAACAGGAAGCTGATGTACTATACAGCTACTATTATATACAGCTATTACAGTAAAAGAAAATCCATGGAAAGCAAGGGACGTACATTTAATAAAGCCCTGGAGGGTGGGAGTGCATTAAAGAGTAACCACCTGTGTGGGATGCTCCAGACAGGGATGAGGGACGTCTGGCCTCTGTATATGACCCGCAAAACCATTTGCCTATGAGGCAATTCATAAATACAAAAAAAGCAACTCAGTAATACAAAAAATTCTCTAGACAGCAATTACTTTCTTCTGAGATAAAAGAAAATAACATAAAATTGTAGACTAACATGTCCTTCTGGGTGGTCCCTTCCAAGTCAAGGTCAGATTAAACACACACATATGTGTCATCACTCACATGCATCATAGCAACAGTCAAGAAAAGAAAAGTAAGCCAGTGTTCCTACTTTGTGGGGATGCACTTGCAGTGATGAAAAAGGCCCTTCTTGAGCAATCTTGATCTTGGAGTTGCTAGCACCAGATACAGTAAAATTGTTCCAGAGTGTCATTTTGTCTCAAAGAATCTTTGAAGAACAGATTGCTGATATGGCACAAGATAATGGAAAACACTGAAGGACATTGCAAGAAATTTCCAGCTTTTCACTCTAGCCCCTCATGAAACAACAGACATAACAAATACTGCCCAACCAGCTGTGCGTGGAATTACGACTAAGTTTGATACGAGCGAGGCATTGCTGTTTGTAAGCCATGCTTGGCACTAAAACTCTCAAAACTCCTTCAGGCATTTGGTGAGAAGTTTCAGGACATGAAAAATAAAGAAAAGGAAGTGAACATATTTGCTACAACGTTTAATTTGAACCAGCTGATATCCCAGACACCCACAAAACAAAATCATTGAGCTGTAAAGCAACGGCTAGTGACGTACAACAACCTCCCTCTGCTCAAGTTCTATAAAGTTTATGTATGTCCTGAAGATATTCCTGTTCTATGGAGACATGTACTGAAATTCGCATCTCTGTCTGGGACAACATACTGCTTTAAGCAATTCTTTTGAAATCTGACTCTTACAAAGACTCTTAAGACTGACAGATCTGAACCTGGAAAACCAGCTCCGAGTAGCATCATCATCACTATGATCTGACATCAGATGCCTTGCCAAAGGGAAGCAGTTCCAGCCATCACATTAGAGGTAAGTGTGAAGTTTGACCAATAAAAGACATGTCAATTTAACAGTTAAATTATTATAATTAATATTAAAACATTAGTAAAATTATTAAGATGAATTGATTTTAATTCAATTATTTTGTGTGCCCCAACGCCCCAAGAGATCAAAACTGAAATGGTCCATAATAGGACAAAGGTTCACAACCCCTGCTCTAAGAAGTAAAACAAACGTGCCCACAAGGAGGAAGGGATGATTTCATCTGTCGACACTACACATTCTGTTGGTTGGTTGGGAGATTTCAACAGGGTTGCAAAAACAATCCGAGAGCAGAGCAGAAATATGAGAAGCAGCCTGAGTGTGAGGGGGAGGGCTGAAGCTGGAGCAGGAAATCTGTGCAAGCAACAATATATCTGAGAGCAAGCATACAGTTTGAGCAGAAGCAGAGCAAATCTGCACGCAAGCAGGAGCTATTTGAATGCAAGGGCAGAGTTAGAGGGAAAGAAAAATCTAAACGTGAAATCAATAAATCATGCTGTCAAATTGAAAGACTGCACTATTAAATAAAGACAGGAAAAAAAAACATAGTTTGTGAACATGAAAGACAGAGAGGAGAGAGCCGGGACTATCTTGATGATCGAAATGCAAATCATGAGAGCGAAGGTAAAAGGAATTTTCATGAGATCAGCAATAGTGTTGATTATACTAGAATACTGTGCCTAACTGGTAATCACTGCTAATTTTACTTAAACTACTTGCTTGTGCTTCTTAATTCATCTTTGCTATCTTGTTTTTCAGAAGACCAATATCAAATATATCTTTATTGAATGAATTTACACAAAGTATTGGTAAAGTGGAGCTATTAAATATAAATAATGTTTTTGACTCTCTGAGTTTCAATCAGTCTGCCAGTAAACAGCTACAGTAGCAAACAGTGGGAGGAAGAGGTAGTCTGGGCACAGCAGGAGAACTAAGAAGAAAATGGAAAAAAAAAAAAAAAAAAAGCATACAGAGACAAAAAGGAGCACGTAGCTAATGTACATCACTACTGCAACAGTGACCACTTGCTGGTTCACCTGCCAATCAGTCTTTGTTACTGAGGCGACAGCAGAACTCCTCTGGTGACTGCAGTCAGATGGTGGAGAGGGGCGTGCGGTTTAACAGTGATTAAGGATGGCCATTTAGAGAGGCTGGGAATCAGGGAGACCTTGAAAAATCAGCCATCCACAACGCTGTTCATGTTATATTGACTGGCCCACACATACTGTGTCATGAACACACATATACACTCAAAGCCAACATGAACATGTCCTCGCTCAGAAAAATGCGAAGGGAGAATAAACCCGCTCAACCTAATGCTGGCGGAGCTGAATGGCAACAAGAAATGCTGAATTTGAAATGCAAGACATTGAATTTGAGAGCTTTAATTCACCCCAAATAAAGCATATTGATGAACTACACGCTCCTTGAGAACTAAAATGCTTCTTCCTTGTGGTGGATGTGGAAAGAGCCTTTGTTTTTGCTGACGTAAGTGGGATCTGGTCAATTTTCTGTCCTGATTTAGTGTGAAAATACACATTAACTGTATGATAATCTCTCCTGGTGTAGATTCAATACAAAGCACAATGGATAGAGATGGAAAGACAAATAAGAGTATGAATTCATTCATACTAAAACAACAGTAACACACACACCTTGCTGTCGATCTCACTGCTGCCCAGAGAGGTCTGGATGACGTAGAGCAGAGCATCCGTCAGGCCGTCACACTCCCTCATCCTTCGTCTCGCCTCCTCACCTGCAGAGCTTACATTCCTGCAAGACACACACAGAACAACGTCAGAGTGTCTGTGTGTGTATGTATGTGTCTGTGTTTGCCAAATAGAAAGAGAAAGGTAAATGGAGAAAGAAAGAGAGTTTGGTGGGAAGGGAAGATAAGACAGAAAGACACATGAAAGAAAAAAGAAAGCCGGTAACGAGAGGTATAGAGAGACAGACGCAGGGAGAGAGAGAAAGAGAGAGTGAGTGAGTGAGAGACAGATACCAGGGAAACTGGCAGCTCTCCCTAAACTAAACAATTGAAAAAGGAGCATTAGAATTCTGGATACATCTCAATCTATGCCCCGAAGACTCACTTCAATTTAAAGCACTTGACTTGAGCCCAAATAAAAAAAAAAGAAAAAAGAAAAGAAAAGAAGGAGGAGAAAAAAAGCAGCTTTATTCAGACAGTTGGTAGCTGAACTTCACAGCCAATAGTCACACCAACGCTGCTTTGATAATTTAACAATATTGTTCCATTTATTATTAGCAGCTTTGCCAATATGATGCTCTGAGATAATGAACACAATTTAATTGAACTCGAGGTACAGGTGGGTGGTGTTGGGTTAGATTTGTTTGGGTTTCAACATGGAGCTGTCTGTGATAGAGATATGCTCAGTACCAGACACTGACTCATGCATGAAATTATCACTTGCTTCTGTCAATAATATGAATATGAAAATGAACTTTGAAGCATTTATTAAAAAAAAAAAAAAAGGTGCGTTTGCTGATGCCTGGTGTATGAGCGCATCATACTTCCCCTTTTGCAAAACCTGTTGGCGTTTCATCTATAAGCAGCTGACACTTTCTAAGATAAATGTATGTACTTGCATAATAAATTATAGAATGATGCAAACTGAGTGTTGAATGTTTATTTAACTTGAGAAATTACATGATTTAAGGTCAGTCAACATTACACCCTTGACCTGAACATAATGAGTATGCTGAAATAATGAGTGACTCTACAAGGATAAATTATGATATTATAGGCTTTATGTAAATTCATTTGCATGCACTTCATATTATAACACAATTGGAGACAGTTATGATACAGCATAGCATGATATATTCTGGATGGAGTTCATACCATCAGTGCTGATAGGAACAGTGCTGCTACTAATGAGATGTGACCAAAAAAAAAAAACCATCAAGAAACAGATGAATACATTCTGAATTGACTAAGAACTTTGAAAGAAGCTGTGCCAGAGATAGAGATATTATTTTTGCCATACAGTACTTTCCATTTTTATTCAGTTATGAAGACAAAATAATAGTCAGGGTTATACAGAAAACACAGGTGACTTCACACTCAGCTTTTCTCTCAGAAGTTCATTTTCCAAAGAAGCTTCATGAATTCCTGCAGTTTCCTGCTCAAAAATATTCACTGAAATATAAAAATATAAAATATTTCAAAGTGAGTACAGTGTGTCTCTGTGCGTATCATGCTGTTGACAGCCTTTAGGGAAATAGAAATTAGAGCTATAACAAGCATAGTGTAGTATGCTTTTTTGTCTTTCTACATTATGTGTAAATACCCGAGAGACAAATGTATACAAGCACACTCTAAAAGTCTTAAAACCTCACTGTCATGGTCACTGAATAGATTTTCTCAGCAAATCAATTCTTGTCAGTTCAGTTGAATAGAGATGATGGAAGGAGACATTGGTGGTTCTCTAACAATGTTCCATTACACAATATTGTCTTGTTATCACAATAAGTCTTGGAAAAGGGACGAGGGAGTGAGACAAGACAAACGCACACTAACCTAAGTTTGCATTTGTCATTGTCATCATACAGTTCTATCACAGCCAACACAGCCAGGGCTTTTATGATTTTTTTTATATCTCTATATTTATTGGCTGGTTGATGTACACTAATCCTTTATTTGTAGACAATTTTTTCAATGAACTTCCATTACGCTGCCTTACAGATAAAGGGATGTGGGGGCAGACAAATGACCAAACAGATGGCAAGAAATCAAAAGAATTAACAAAGCAATTACTTAAGTTTAGGGACATGAGTTTAAACATCCTCCTTTATAGGTGAAATGTCAAAAAAAAAAACAGATGAGACAGACAATAGAGGTATGAACAAGGAGACAATGTGGTAGTATGAACAAATAAGTTCATCCATCATATCGGCATAATAAAGAGATCACAGCTTTTTCACCACTCTATGAGATGAGGTCAATCATTTATTGTACTGATGAGAAAGAAAGAAGAGAGAGCGAGAGGAAGACACAAGAACTCAATTAAAACTTCACGTTCACGGCTTCACGCTTCCAAGAGAAGGTCAAGTCATTTTCACCAGCTCTGCATGCTAATGGGCAAACAAGCACACGATAGAAAACCCGCTTAGCAGAGACACAATTCTCCGTTGAGTCGATATGAAACAACAGAGAAGTGAAAACACTTCACCTTGACTAATGTTTAAGCAGCAGAGACAGGAGGTGGGTGGGTGACAAAGAGAGAGGATGGATAATTTATTGCTTTAACACTCAGCCTTGAATATGCTGACTTCTACTGAGATTTCCATCAAGTTTTTAATCTGATGCCTTATCATGGATGGAGGGGAAGGCACTTGGATGTGCACATAAATGTTTAAGCAAGAGAACTTTCACAAAATCTGAGTGTTTGCCTGCAGAGGTGTATTCTGTCAAGACTGAATGAGTGCCTGAGACTGCCCTTCCTTTCTTTGTATATTGATTGCCCAAAATTTACAGTCCTCAACTAAGAACGGGGAATAACATAGAGTTGAAGGATCTTTTCAATTTACTTTAAATTGCACAGATAGGATTTTATTGTCTTGCACATACTGACAGGGCACAAAGATCTTGATGTACATAAAACTTAAGTTACATGTATCAATCCTGCGGCCATTTGTTAAAGTGCAGTCACTTTAACTGCAACTATTCAATGAATGTTTTCAAAGATATAGTGACTTACTGTTACTCAGTAACAAACAGGCATTATAGATATAAAATAAAGCATGGTAAATAGTATTCAAAAGATGGTAAAAAGAAAATAAGGGATATGAGTAGTTTCAGAGAACTTTTCCAGAACAGACATCAAGCTTTTGAAGACTTGAAATTAGAAGCACAGACCAGTGACAGCTTTGAAAGTGGAGCCTTCATCCAGTCAGGTGTAGGATGGGTTCATTTTGATGACAGTGAGTGAATACAGCCAATTATGTGATCCATAGATTTTTTTTAAGGAAAAAGTAACTTTGTACACTGTTCCAGGATAATAATTAGAAACTACAAAGAGTACTGGGGAGGTTGAACAAAGCTGTACTACTGTCTGTCGTCACTACTGTCACCACTGTCACTACTTTCAAGGTCCCTGTCTTCCAACAGCTTGTTAGTATCATACTGTGATTCTCAGCCATGTCATGCAAATCATTGTGAAACCTTTTTAAATACCTAGAAATGAAAATTATTCTGTGTTGGTGTTGTACTATGTTAAGTCCATAACTACAATTACTCCCTGATATGAGCTATTTAATAGCTTGTGTCCGTCTGGACCAACTGCCCTGGAAAGGCCTGTACACAGCTGCCCCATGAACAGAAGACAAATGTTGCCATGTGTGTGTTTGTGTGCACATATAAGAAAGAGAACGACACAAGTGTCTGTACAATATGCATGAATGTGCTTGTGTGTGTGTGTGTGTGTGTATGCTCTCTGTGCAAATGTGCTTGTTAGTCTAGTGGCTTGGTAATGAAGCATGAAATATTGTGCCTTTCTGCAACACGCCTTTCCCTCTGTGCTAGTTACTGACAAACAGTGAGGCCAGAATTTCATATGTGGGAAATAAAGCCTGCTAACTTTTTTTTCTCTGGGTGTAATGTGTCCTCAGGCATCCTCACATCTTACTGTGTTGCATCACAGAATATTTAGATAAGGCTAGCTTGTTTGTTTGAGTCAGCTTCCTCACTCTAACATAACATCTCTGGTAACATAATCTGTCCATATGGTATTCACTTAGAAAGAGAGAGAGAGAGAGAGAGAGAGAGAGAGAGAGAGAGAGAGAGAGAGAGAGAGAGAGAGAGAGAGAGAGCAGATCAGATGGCATATTTCATAACAAGATAAAGGATGAGTATGGAAGGCGACATTTTTAAGGTTTTAAGCAATGTATGTGTGTATAAACTCTAAAAATATTTAACTGAAACAGGGAATGTGAGCACTTGCATGCTGGTTTTCAGTTATTATGAAGGTGTCTGTGAATGTCTTTAAATCTAACTAGTAATCTCTACTATTTAACAAGTCCATTCCAGGCTTAAACTTCATCCTATCTGATGTCACTCTTCATTAATTCAGTCTAACTCATTAGCTTGCATCGTTAAATAATTACCTACTGAGCAAAAAGACACAGAACTTGATTAAGTATCCCATTCAGAATTTAACAGTTGTTATTTTAGCTGCAGTTAAGTAACAGGAAAGTGCCACTGGTGCCAGTGCTAAAGAGCGAGCCACTTCCCAACTTCACTTCTGAAGGTTTTGAAAAATACATTGTGTACTAGTTCTGGTTACGTTTGCCATTAGATGGTAATATTCAGTAATCTCTGTCATCCTGAAGTGTAATAAACAACATTTGGTTCACTCTCAGGGGAAATTTGGGACATGGAGAGAAGTGTAGCAGTGATGTGGTATGAGCCCTCTTTCAGGGAAACAAATTAAAAACAAAATATTTGCTGGAGAGCTGCTGGGCCAGCATCGTCTAAAGTACAGAATGAGACAAAGATGTCTTTTTTGGAGCACAAAAATATAAGGGGATGGAGAAACTGGAAAAAGATGGCTGAATCCACTGCAAATACTGTATAGGACTGTAAAATAACTTAAACTGACACAAGTTATATCAGAGGTAATGAAAGTAAAGAGAATTATTCAGTGACAAAGATGAAACACATCGTCAGCTCAGATTGTTCAGGTTCCAGGTAGCCTAGGTTAGAGTGTAGAGTGTCATGTTAAGAACGTTTTCAGATATTTTCTTTAAAGTTCTCATTGAAGCAGGAAGGTTGTTAAAAGCTCCCTCAACACCACCCACATTTATTACATTCATTTTATTAATTTGCATTATACAGAATGAAGGCTATGCATATGCAGTTATATACATGTGAGAGCTTCCCAGAGCACATACAGCCTTCTTTTATTAGTCACTGCTTTACTGAAATAATCTTATGTACAAATTATGTCCCTTGCTTAAAAGGATAGTTGTGGCCAGACACAACTATCTCACTTCATTTTACCTTCCAGTAACTGAAAGTTACCTTCCAGTCTAGCAACCTGTCAAACAGTTTATCTGCTATAACTTTTAGGCTAAAACTTTTAGACTCAAAAGGTTTTATGTTCTTTTAGTATTTTGTTTTTTATCTTGCTGCATTTGAACATTCCTTGAAATACCTACTTTTATTGTATTTTCTGTGTATCTTCGTTAAAATTTTGTTTTATTTCGCTATATGTTCTCTATCTCTACTTCTCTATGTTGAAATATGTATGCACCTGGTTTTGAAAGGCATCACAGATATAATGTTTGCTTACTTAAAATCCAAATCTCTTAAAACCAAAAACAAATATATCATTTAAATATGGCATTGCCCGGGTTTGTGAATGCCAGGTAGTCTCCTCTCACAGAAAAGATGGCAAACCTGTTACACATGCAGTTTTCATTCACTTTGAAATAGAAATCGGTGTACATAAAAGTTTCCAGCATTGCAACCAGAAATGCCAAAAGAAGAATGTTGCACTGTGATTATTGGTATGATAATGCAAACAGTACACAAAATAAAAAAGTATACATAATCACAATAAAAGCATCCTTAAGGGTACTGTAACATATAGACAACACACATATAAAGTTATATTATGTGCACTACTGAAGAGTAGCATCTACACATAAGTGAGAAGAAGTTCACTAACAAGCTCCTTGGTATCTGCAGGATCTGACTCAGCAGTCATTAAAGCTTGGCAAAGTTCAACATGTATTCATCAATTACCCTGTTTAAAAGATACTCGACAGGTTATTCATTTTTCATTTAACATTGATTTTTCTTTTCAGGGTGCCATAGTATACCTCAGGAAATGTGTCAGTCACTTTTTTATAGTTTTAGCTGTTTAAAGATCCATGCAACATGTAGAGGAAAGATGTGAACACGAGTGAATCTCAGGCAGATGGCTCTCTAATGTTGCTCAAGAAACAAATGACCGCTGAGTGACTTTGTCTCAAACAGCTGGTGTGTGGTGGCCCTGTACAAGTGTGTGTGTGTGCGTGCGCGTGTGTGCCAGAGCACAGGCAGCAGAGGGTCATCACCATATGGCACACACATGCATATAAACCAGGTAATCAATGAAATAAATATGGAAACAACCTCATCCGTGACCAAACACTCCTTATTCTTGATTCATATAATAACTCATTCTCCTGCTGTCCCACATTTGTGGGTGTCTGAAATGAAATAAATTGAAAGTGTTTATGAGTGTGTGATCCCAATAAGTACAGAAACAGACAAAGACACACATACAAACAGTGTGTACAGTGTGGAGGCAGCAGGTAGCGTTTTTTTTCTCTGGCTTGGCTGTAAACCAAAAACCTGCAGGGAGGTAAACAGCCCCTGAATGGAGGATATGGAAACCCCTCCACAGGAGACCTTGTGTCTGGCCTGATAACACTGTATGTGTTTGTATGTGTGTGTGTGGTTTGTTTGTGTGTGTGTGTGTGTGTGTGTGCGTGCGTGGATGTGTGTGCATATGTGTGAACAGGGAGGGGTCTTTAATGTCCACCACCCAATTAGACAACATATGGGTCCATCAGCATCATTAGCTGCTTGGCCCACATTTGATATATGCACACATGAACACACAAACATACATGAAAAGACACACATGCATAGATACACACATGCTAACACATACCCATAATCGAAACACCTGACGCCCTGACACCAGTTCATTTCCATTATCACATGCAACTTCCCCATGCAGGCTGTGATTCCTGAGATTGATTCAATTTACATCTTCGATTTTCAATGGGCACCAATATGTGTGCGCGTACATGTACACATACACATACGTACACACGCATTATACACATATACCCCAAGATACACGCATACATATCTACGTATGCACACCTATACATACCCTGCATACACACATGCACACAGACAAATACAAATGGGCACACAAATGTACACAATGGACACGTACACACCGTTTTACGCACACAAAAGATCACACAGCAAAGGGAAAATGAGCGAGGTGAGAGGTCTGAAATTGAGCTTGAGGTACACTGGGACTCGAACATTGTGGCCTTGTGCCACTTTAACCTCTCAGAACAGATAGTGAGATAGAAAACAACCTTGAAGAGCAGCAGAAACACCTTCATTACTCTCTGTGTCTCAGCTTCCTTCTTATAGACCCTGTTAGTCTCTCTTTCTCATTGTTCTGCAGCTCGACATTCTCTCTGTTCTAATCTTGAAATATATTTTATTTCAAGAGTCTTTGAGATAGTATCTCCTGTTGAGACTTCAGCCACCATCTTAATACTATGGAGATGAATGGAATTTAGTATGTGATATGTCAAAAATAAAATACATTTCAATATCTTAACAGCAATGTATCTTTCCATATCTATCTACAGAAATAGATACCAAGGGAGGATAATTGGAAAAAATATATATTTTTTGTGATTTGGGTGATATAACCTTTTGGATTTGCCACTTCTTTTCTGCATGCATGATATGTAAAGAAAAAATCATTTCAGCTCATTTTGCCTTAAACAGCAAATATCCAAGGAAAATTCAATTAATGTGTTTGTTTTAGATTTTTTACAAATTGTAGCTCCCAGGATACACAGCTCTTTCAAAATACAAAATGCATAATCTCTGATGCACAAACTAAACCATTATTTCTTCCAACTGCAAAATGAGAATACATTTCAGTGGCAATAACCCAATGGGCCATCCTCTCAATCCCTATGTAAAGTGCCATCCCATCCACACAGTGGTGAATAAAATAATGTAATTCAATAAAACAGATTCCCCAATGTTTCCCCAATGTAATATTTATTGCAAATGCAAAGCCAGTCCCGGTGCCAGAGGAAAGTTTACTGGCTAGGCATTTGGTTTTTATACCATCCTCCTTGCTAACCTCAGCTAGCCACTTTCAAATCTCCTTCTCTGGTGTCACATGCTGACAAACAGCTGCTGGACGCTTAAAAACTCTGAATAACAGTTAATCAATTCAAAGGGTCAAACAAGCTTCTTAGAAACACAGAGATGACAGAAACATTTAAAAAAAAGAGTGAAACTAAAAGTGTAAAACAAACAAACAAATGCCACACTTCCGATTTCAGCTTAGGAGCAGCAAAGATACTTAACCTGAGGACAGATGTCTCACTTCACTCTGAATCCAAACACCACAAATGGAAAAAAAACATACAAATGAGTTTTTCTTTCCCTCCCTGTGAATTTTATTTTTTTTTCTCCTAGAGCCTCAAGGGCCCTCTTACGTCGTTCGGCCTGGGGCTTGAGCCCGTGCATTAAAATGACTTTTATGCTGATTTCTCCTGGGAGGGCAAAATTCCTGGATGGGCAGGCCTGACCCCTCGGGGCCCACCCATGTGCAAAGCCATGAGATAACTGAATTAGATTTGTAGAGGTGTTTGTGATATTGAGTTATTGTGTATAATTATCTTGTCCTGTACCACAGCCCCCACAGCAGTTTCTGTGCTGTTCTGTTAAGAATGCTAACGACAAGAGCCGGAGAGGAATACGACCAAATATTTTACTGAATTTCACATTCCAAACACTTTTCTAGCCGACACTGTCTGTAATTACTTTCAAGCCATACAAGTGCCAGCTGTAGTTTAACTTCAGAATTAAAGCACTTCACAATACAGTAATACAACAAGAGCTATTGTGCTCTCATGTTGAAGATATTCTTGCTGTTAATTAGCTGATACAGATTAATGTCTTTATAACAGTAGTGTGTCCCCGCTGACCGGCAGGAGATGTACATTTGACTCCTCAGCCAGCAGTCATAGAGGTTTGACTGAAACACATTCAAAAGTTAATATTCATAATTATACATTATGGATATTTGGGAAGACCACAATTATGCAGATAGTATTCATATTTAAAATTATTACAAAAGGAACAATGACCGAAGGTAGTGGAGTCTTTGCTTCGGCATATTGACTGCATACACACATGCACATGCACACAACGAAGCACCTTACACACAAAATTATGTGAATACGTACAAAAACCTGTTTGTAACATCTTCAGAACGGCTTTGAAATCCTTTTGAGGAACATTCAATAGCTTGAGATAAGCATTCGAAACAGCTTGAGAGGAGCTCAGCAAAGCGAGTGGGGTGAGGTTTAATCCAGAGGCTGCTGGTGGTTGATTGAGTACATAGCTCAAAGAGAGACGGCCAAGTGGACATGTAGTTTTTTTCTAAACCATCTCAGCCCTCTGTGGATTGTGTGTGAGTGTGTGTGTACATAGATGAGAACATGTTCTTTATGGGATCAAGGAGCAGGGTTGCCTTTATGTGTTAATGACATACTGCCAGTCAGCATAGATACACACAACCACAATTAAAAATCAATACTATTTGAGTATTTGTGAAAACTATACAGCAAGTTACATGTAAAGTATTGATTTTTCTGTGATAAATTTCTAATATGGCTATAAGCTTATCTTGAGGATTTATCTACAAACGCTACCTTGGATGTAGAGTACTCCTATTAAAATTCACATGGACAATTTCTCTGTGAATCATATGGACAAATATCTTTTAACAGATATCTCCTAGCAGTTGAGTAGTAGAGTAGTAGTAGAGTTTAAAAGGACTCTGAACTTCTGACTGTGTTTTGGCAGGTGTTTAAGTCAGCAAATAGTTACGACAGTCTCCCACTACATCTAGTCTGCAGCATTGACTTTTTCATCAGTGACATGTCAGCTTAGCTCAGTGATGTACTTATCCGTAGCAACATTAGGTGGCTTAATTTAAAATAGTTTAGTAAACTTAAAACATCAGGTACATTTCTGTATATGCTCTTGTCAGGCTCTCAACATATTTTTTAAAGAAATCAGGAAAAAATTCCATACACAGAGTGGCTTGGATTATTTATCTTTATGACATTCAAATGAACTTACTGTACACATGTGAACAGTCATCAAACATGCATGCCATTAGCAGTTGTCACACTGTGCACCATGCTGATTTGACTGAACACACACACACAGCTGTGACACTGAACCCCCTGGAGGCTGCCTACAGACACTGTCTCATTCCTACAAGTGACTTCTCTTCAATTATCAAGGAAATAATCCACATGTACAGTCTTAAACTTCAGAAGCTGAGAAATATAATGAAAATGAATAGATAGTAATTATCACACTGTGACCTTACTGTGGTTGAAAATCTATTTTTATTTAAACTAATGTTTAAGTCAATTGAAGGTGACTGGTTATAGCCACAGTCACTCAAGCATAGTAGCTGACTAGTAAAGCCATAATTTACTGCTTGTTATAAAGCAGCTTCACTCGAGCAGTGGGACTTACATCTTGCTCAAGCATCCATCAGCACTGGTTGTTGATAGAAGTCATACATATAAACTGTTTTGATTATGATAGTTTTCTGTAGATTTTAACAGGAAGTCTGGTGAGCCCTTATATATATATTTTCTGATATATATTTTCTTTAGTACTGGCATTAGAACATTTTGTTTCTATGTTAGTGTCTACTAGGCACAGGTACTGAATACTGTTCCTCAGCCGTTTTTCAATGTTTAGGAAATGTAACTTTTTTATTTGATAAATCCATGATGCATTGCAGAACAGTTGACTTAAATTAATTTGTCAGACTATAGAAAGGTTGCAAACAAGCCTCCCAAAGAACAAAGCCGTTAGTTGTACTTCATTATGTCGAGCTTTAACAACTAAAAATCATATTTTATCAGCACACTGCACCAAAAAGAAAGTCTTGACACACAAAGGACCCATACAAGTGGAGGAGTTGTTACTATGGTTACCAGTGTGAGTTAGTGTGAGAGAGAATGAGTGAGTGTGCACAGACTATTGTTTATAGTTTGTAAATATATGCATTTATAATCATGTAGCGGTGAAGATTCAACAGAGATACAATTCCATCACATACAAAAAAACGGTCTTAACACAGTAAATCTCAATATTTATTATTATCTGATTGATGATTTTGCACACACACACACAGCCTGACTGACAGACTGTAGAGCCTAATGAAACCATGGTGAATTATGCATACTGCTATTGTAAGATGGCACCAAATCAATAACATGACAATATAATTGATAAACTGTATTTCAGGGGGATAACAAAGGAAGTTCAAACACATACAGTATGTGTACATATTATGGTAATGTTTGTGTTGGTCAGTGACATGAGGAAAGAGAGAGAGAGAGAGAGAGGAGGGAAAAGTGCCTTGACAGAGACGATGACAGTAAACAATACGTGTGTTGTTGTCCAGTGAGTGTGTGTTTTTACCTGAGGCAGCCTGTAGCGTTGCGAAGCACCTGGGAAGTATGGAGGTGAAGCTTGCGGTCATCATGGTGATTGGGGGACGAGTCCCAGTTGGAGTGGGGTATGATTACGCTATTGGTCAGAACCGCCAGGGCGTCCTGGATGATTGGCATCTTCAGAGCATCGCATGACGACAAGTTCCACAGCACGCCTGCACACACACACACGCACAAAGAAAAACACATTAAGAAATATGGTTTATTTTTGCATTATTGCAGTAAATAATAATTAAAAAGAGTGTTGTAGAGAAAATGAAGTAATTAATGTACTAAAGTAATTAAGGGCAACCTGCATGTGTCTGCAATACTGAAAAACACTCCATAATACAAATGTAATCCAGGCTGTTAATTATCCATTTGTCAACAGAGGAAATCAAACTTTTTCCAAGTAATTAAGCACATAAAATGGAAATAAAACAAACAAAAAAAAAAACAAGAACTTTGCATTCATATCTGCAAAAGATCTTGCAGCAATTCAAACTTTCTGCTCTGTAACATTTTAAATGTCCTTATTCGTGATCTTCAATTAAGAACCGTTAAATACATTAAGCTGGATAGGAAATAAATGTCTCGCTTTGTGGGTTTTCCTCCTACAGTGCACAGCTTGATGCATAACAATCTTTCTATTAATGCTTCTGTCAAATCTGGGTTCTCAAAGCACAAGCCGACAGCTAAGTGCAGACAGCACTCTTTTCCACTTTGCTTTTTCACCTCTTCATTCCCCTCTGTCAACTTTCCACATGTCATCATTTATAAGCACATATTTTATGGAATTTTAAAGCAAATGGTTCCATTAACCTCTCAGAGATGTCAAAGGAAATACATTTGGTTGTGTTTTGTGAGGTCAGAGCAGCTTGGGCTTGCCCCTCTGATTGGTTTGAGAAATTAAAATAACCTAGAAGTTTTTTTTTAACCTACTGCATGATGATATTGAGAAAAGCCAGACCTTTCACCTGCACCGGCACATCACAAATGAAATTTGGAGATACTTGAGGACTGGAAATGCAGGATGAAAATTACCCCCTCATTTTTATCATTTTTACAAAACGCCACCCACTCTTTTATTCTGGAACCAGACTTTGCAGTCTACCTGATACTGATGATATCTGAGGAAATTAGTTTGTTGGTCCAGGCGGAAAGCCAACTGTCCAACTAGTGTATCATTTGCTACACACCGAGTGGTGCAGGACACACATGCACACATTACACAAATACTCTCTAAGCATACGAAACTGCACACAAATATATACTTGCTGGCAGAAAAACTCTCTAGTTTGTATGTACACAATGATACATTCAGTAAACTGCAAGGAAACACATATACACACACTCACAAGCATGCTAAGTCTTAATCACACACAGTATGGGTACAGGCATGCACATGTACACACACACACACATCCACTCAAACAAACACACTTTTCTTCCTCTTGTCAGATGGAAGACCAGATGCCTTTTCGCAGACGGGTGACAGCACAAGTCTTGTTGGTCAGCTGTGACACAATCATGCACATACAAACCACACATTCTTACACACATACACGCAGGTCACATCAGCATTTGCCCATTCCAAATATGTTAATTAGTCCCTGCTGCTTGTACTGGTCATTCCTACTGAGAGAGACAAAAACAGATAGTAACAAACAAAAAGATTAAATGTGTGAAACAGAGGGTGACAAAGATGAAAGCCACAAAAATAGAAAACTAATGAGAGGGGAAGAGCGCTGGAGGAGCTGAATGATAGTTTAGGGAGACGGGAACAGATTGAGTCAACGAAGGAGACGTGACGCATTTTTAATGTGACAAACTATAAAAAGCTGCAATGTCGAAGGTCACCATGTCTCATGCATCTGGTGTCAGACTCCAGATGTAGCAGGTCCCAGGTGACAGATATCATTCATTTGCCCAGTTACCACACAAAGTGAATGGGCACAACTCAAAGACACTCTGCATGGAATAAACCATGTTCATAGAGGCTGTCAGATAAAAGATGTCCTCTTCAATCCACAATACAGTACGACCAATACAATTTTTCATCAGGTCTTGTTAGATATAAATGTGAATTAAACATAGAGAAACTGTCTGTCATCCGAAACAACAGCGATACTGAAGTTGAGCAAGTTGCTGCATTCTTTAAAACTCCAGAGAGGTGTCCTTGTAGCTAAATATGACCTCTGACCTAAGGGGTAATAAAAAGAGAATATTCTGTTTTGAAGCTGAAAAAAAAAATCACCAAAAAAAAAAGGAATGCTCAACTTGTGTCTGGCATAGAGAGATCCAAAATAAATCTACTAAAGATATTGAGATGGTTTCAAGACACTAATAATGAATATACATTAAGCCTCATAATCTTTACTTTAACTGAAAACACTGTACACAAACTGCCATGGAGGCACTGGATGTTGACTGGCAGCCAGTTTTGTGTCGCCAACAGCAAAGTCAGTGTTGATGCCTTACAGTACACTGCGCTAGTGTCAGTCATACTGACAATCTGCAATTGTCAGACAAAGGCTTAGAAGGAAAATCCAGCCAAGAAAAAGAGAGGGAATAAAGAAACAATGATGACGAGAGAATAACATTAAAGAATAGCAGATGTTACATAAAAAGGAAACAAAAAAAAGATTACAAAATGAGATGTGAAAAGAGGCCGCTCAGTGCGTTAACATGCACTTAAGTAATCAGGTTACTCAGAGAAACCAGGTAATGCATGTTTAGATGTGCTGCAGTTACCTGGTTACTGTGAATCTGCATATACAGTGGAAACTGCTTATAGTGATCACATCTATCCGTTTCAAATTGATATCTATAAGTGGATAATTATTATCATCAAATGCTTTTCTTTTTCTTTATTTCTCATGAAGATTACCATCTAACTGACATTTGTATATGTCAGTGTATATATAGTGTATTGCACCAAATAGTTTCTGATATCTTAAAAGTGTCCTTGCTGAATATGGGTAATGAATACTGGTTTTTAATTACTTTTAACTGATCACAGTTTGGCATTACTTTTCGGGCCTGATCTCTGCAGTTTGAGCTACTGACAGCCGCCTTGTGGACACCACGGCACAGCTGGCAGAGTTGACGGCTAGCGGGGCTAGTGGCTTACCTCCTGTAATTGCTGGATTACAGCTGCTGGTTGTCAGAAATCCAAGGCAGTGTCTGAAACGCAGTCGTGGGTTATCCACTTGAGAGACTGCGTTTTCCACAGACAAGGTGAAAGATCCTGAGCTGTCCGGGCTCAGGGCAGAGCTCCTAATCATTGAGAGCCTAATCAGCAAACTGCTTAACCGGCAAGCTAAACTGTCGAGCTGGAGACTGCTGGACAAAACCCAAAATGAACACAGTAAGCTGGCTATTTGATTACTATATGCAAATGTATGGGGATGGTTATGTCCCAAGCTTTTTGATCCATATAAGCAGTTAATCACAGTAACTGTGATGACTCTAAGCAGTACAATGGGTCAGAAATCAGATTTTCCCCCAACATTTTATTTCCAAACAGTAAAATGTTCATCAGTGGAGTTTGGTATGGAGTTTTCCATGGAATTATCTTAAAAACAAACAAAAAAAACATTACTTCATGTCTCCTTTCCTTGCTCTGCTGTTACTTTCCATTGTCTGGAGTTTTAGTCATGCGCATGTGTATTTGTAAGAAGCTGATTAGAAAACTGGTTACCTGTGTAAATGACCAAGAAACTGATATTGTCCATGAGAAATCTAGCTTGAATCTCCTACCTTGAAATCTAGCTTGAATCTCCTACCTACAGAGACCAGGTTTTTCATTTACATGACAGTTAACAAATCAACTTAATGGAGAAAAATGACTGTAGCTCCATTACTGAACTGCATGTATATGCACTGATGGACAGATCAAAGACAAAAAAAAAGAAAAAAAAATGTTAAAAGTTTTTATTCTCAAATTAATTTATAAATATTCAGGATATTACTAACATATGTGGAAACTAAATGATTAACAAAATGAATTGTGAAGAAAACAGTTCAAAAAGAAAAGAGACCATTTTAATGGGAGTCTAACAGGGAGCAGGGAGAGCCAAATCTGAGAGAAAAAAAAGTCAAACGACTGTGCAAGTAAAGATGAAGAGACAAAAAATGTGAGTGTGGGAAAAGTTGAAAAGAGAAAAAGAATGCGAGAGAGAGCATGAAAGAGGACGACCATGTGTGTGTGTGTGTGTGTGTGTGTGTGTGAGAGAGAGACAGAGAGTGCTTGAGAGGACAAGAAGAGGCGGGTGATAATAAGGCGATGACCTTGTATGCTGTTTGGCAGCAATCAAGTGTTCACACTTAGGCTGTATGTGTGTGTGTTTGTGATGGTGTCAAGTCTCTTTCCTCTCAATCTCTCTCCTCTTGTGGACTCTTTTCAAACCCAGGTAAAAGCTCAAACACCCACAAACACAGGCACACACACACACACACACACACACACACACACACACACACACGCAGCAGCACATTCAGCAAGGGGGAAGACAGGTATTCAGCAAAACACTTCAATTAAATAAAGCTCAGTGCTCTCAAACATTTCTTTCTGTCTCTGTTTCTCTCTTTCTTCCTGTGTCAGTCTGTTTCTCAAGCGGTGAGTGTTGACAGTGTGTGATTGCAATCAGGTTAAAACAGTGCTGTCTCTGATGAGCCGACTAGAACCTGTCTGCCGCCTTGCAGGAAAAGCCACTCAGCTGCCTTTCTTTGTTTTCTCTAGCCACCAAACTTGCACATACAAAAATAAAAACTCATGCACATACTATACATACTAAGGGTGTGAGAGGGTGTGGCCCTGACGTTAATATTTGCAAAGAGAGAATGTGAAGGAAGGAAGAGAGCAAAAAAAAAAAAGAAAAAAGAAGAAGGATAGACTGGATTGTGCAGTTTTTTCTGGGACAAGGACATTATGTCTGCTACTGTCTAACATTGGCCAAATTCAAGGCTGACACACACATGCACACGCACGCGTACACACAGACACACACGTACACACACACACACACTTACCTGCTCTAGAAACATAGATCTGTAATGCTTCACTAAGCCCAGTGTCCTTATGGGTATAACAATCAGGTGACCAACAGACAATGACATCATACTAAAGCTTTTGTGTGTGTGTGCGCCTGTGTTTTCATCCTTTCTCTCTCCCTCTCTTTATCTCTTTCTCTCGCTCCTCTGATTGGTTCCCTTCAGACACTTGACGGACAGTTTCCTAGGAGCTGGGCGGTTTGGGGAAATGGGGAGATGATTGCATGAATTCATGAATAAATGAGAGTATGACTTGTAAGGGGAGAGTGAGGCCTGTTAGGCCTCAAGTGGCGATGTTTTATTAAACAGCCTTCATCTGTGTGGCTCTATGTGAATTAGTTAGCCGCAGGGTCAGAATCCGGTGATGAGTAAAGCCAAAGACGACAAATTACATAGCTAATGTGTCCACAAAAATCTGTGAACGAGAAATCAAGAAAGAAATGCTGATTTTCTGGATGACATTGTGGGTGGCAGCGGGTTAACAGTTGCTGACTTCACCCCAGGGTCATAAAACTTTCCTGCCTGGAGGGTTGTGGAAAACATTTGTCAGCGCAAGGTAAAGTCCTGCATTGTGGGTGAGTTGTCAGTGTCTATACTGGAGGTTTCAATCCCACCTGAGCCTCCCACAGTGAAAATGCTGCAGTGAGATTTCTGCAGGACTTCTGAAGAACGTATCTTGTTTCTCTACAGAAATCATCATAATGACTTTGATGGAGCTCTGTCCTGGAGCGTTTTTTGAAAGCTTTGAGCTTTTACTTAAATTAAAGTGGCTTTAACAATACTATAACAACAGTTGGTACATGGAGATTAGGATACTGAAATGGAGAAGTAATTGCCTGCCTTGAAGTGAAGGAAAACAAGGTGAAGAATTATCCAGCAAAGGGTGGCAACAGCATAATTTGACATTTCTGGTTTGTTGCTAACATCAGCTTGTACATAGTCTTTTTCTCTTTGTGACACTCTTTGAGACTATTCTAAAACTAAGTTGTGGATTTTGAAGAGCGATCAAACCAGCATCTAATGTGTCCAAAGTGACATCTGCAGGTATGTTTACATTCTGCAGCTGAGCACCTAATTAGCTATTTAGCTGCTATCTGACAACACTTTTCCCCGGTGAATGTTTGTTTGGTGGCTCGTTCAGCAAACTAAGCTGCAGGACGAGACGTGTGTTCATGTTTGTAAGTTGTCATTGAGTTTTGATGATGTGGACACAGGCTGTTGTTTAATTCACTACCATGTTTAAAAGGAGGAAGTTGTCATGCTTCATACAGCATTTCAATTTAACAACTGAGTATTGAATATTTTATTAATTTTAAGATTTTATTTAAACACTGGGCATCTCATCTCTTTTGATAAACCAAAAAAGGTCCGATTTTTAAATCGTGATACGATCCTAAGTGTGAGTTTTGTGATCTGTTGCAGCCATAGTGCAAAACATCATTATAAATAGAGGCAGTAAAGAGTAAAAGGTAGTATATTTCTTTAGGACTGTAATGTCAGCATATCTAAGCCTAACTGTTTTCAGCAACAGGCTATTGTATGATAGCAGAGTGAGGTTAAAAACATACAATTGTCTGCTTTTTAAAGAGCAAAGATGACCAGCCAATGGTTGAAAAAAATGCTATTATCAACTATCAAATATTAATCAGGAGTTGTAAATTGAAAATGTTTACACAAATGCTGGAACTTTAACCATTGCTTCCCTCAGCATCTCATCAACCATTTAAGAGCAAGCAGCAGCAGCAGCTGGGGTATGTCATGGTCCACTGCCTCAAGGTGAGCCCACGAGTAAGGATAGCATCTCCTATTGACACCCAAAGCCTCTGCATCGACCAGACTTTGACTGACAGGCCCGGAAGCCTTGACTTCATCCTATCTACCTCACGCTGACACCAAGGAAGCCAATAAAGCTTGTCTAAATTTAAACTTCAGAACCGACAGGGAGATAGGGTAAACTGTTGAGGGAAGGTTTTTCCGGTCACCAAAAAACATATGCCCTGTCTCATTTCCCAAGAACTAAATGGATTCTTTAATCACAGAGAGCAGGGAAGTGCTTTGATGAAGCTGACAACACAGAGGCAGTAATGAGGAGTCTGACTTGTTATGACGCGAGCACAATCACTATTTTTTTGAGTCAAGTGGTTGAGGATTGTGTATGCACCACTGCCCCTGATGAACCTCTGGTGGTCTCCAACTGCCATTTGCTTGCTTTCAAATCATTTAGTCACCAATTAGCAATGAAGGTCAAGCTTTGAGTAGAATGTAATTTGACAGTGCTATAGATCCAATTTCTTCTTACTACCTATCAGTGTAGAGGAGCTAACACAGTTTTTTTATAGTGCTTGGTGTGCAATGTTAACACAATGCGGTGGTATTTGAAGCACTGGTTGGAAGAAGGAGGAGTTTGTATACACTCATACCGACTCATCTGGGAGCTGCCCATCACAGCTACAGTCAAAAACATTTTGGAATTTCATCCAACTGCACTTGGACTATAGATGTAAGAGGAGAGGAGAACATTATGTTATTTTTTTCCCAGTCTACAGTTTTCTAGCCAGTACAAGCATGTCTACCAGTGATCTTTCTGGTTCAAATCCATTTTTTCCACCCAAGGCTACTCTATTTTAAAGGAAAATTAATTTTACAAGCTGGTTATTGTAAAGGTTGTGGCCAATATATGAAACCAACTAATACGAGTCATTATAGAAATAGTGGACACACACTGGAAACAACCTCAGACTGCTCCAAATGATCAGAGTCTACAATTGGAGTCAGCTATTTGGAGGTCTTTAATCAAGAGTTTGAGACTGATCCCATGCAGATAAAATGGAAATAATCTGAACACACAAGCATCATATATCACTGTACATAAATTCTTAGCAGAATGGATCTCTATTTATGACAGAAAATACATATCTAACTGAATTACAGAGCAATCATGCAACAGTTAAATTGGTGAATTAGAGCACCAGCAGGGTGTTCCACAAGGCAAATTAAGACAGACTTCAAAATATGGTTGTACTGGCATGAAAGCAATTGAGATTTGGAGTTCAATGCTAAGTATGAGAGTAAAGAGACAACAGGGTAGAACGATACATGACACTGATTCACTCAGCCAGCCAGCAGGGGAGAGCCAGACAGAAAATGGCAGGAAGAGTCAGAAAAAGAGAGTTAAGCCATGCTTCGTCCGGAGGAACTTTCCCCAGGTACAAAGAACCTTTTGAAGAAATTAGTTCCTTGACCTGTGTTTCCAACAGAGGGACTGGGGTCTAAATTAAGTTCCATGGAGGTTGTTTTACCCACAAAAAAGTCCCTACTCACTGATTGGTCAAACACACACAGTGCAGCTGCTTCAACTTGTGTGCAACAAGGAGGAACTCTCGCATCAATTTAGAACCAGTTTAGGACAAGGGGAGGACATTTCACTTAATTTGTTAATGTTAAAAGTAAAGTAAGGCATTGTTGTTGGCTTCCCGACTCATTTTTAAAAAAGAGGGAGATTGCGTGAGTGAGCTGAGAGGTTGAGCAAGCAAGAGAGAGACAGTGTGGCGGTGGTCAAGTGAGGAGAGGGAGTGGCAGTAGAGAGAAAGCCCATGAATGAGAGAAATGAAATGTTACTTTCTGATTGTTTCACAGCGTTTACGTTCTAAGGCGAACACTCAACAGATGATTTATTGTGGAGACATACGCTCTTGGTTTCAGTTTCATTTTCCTTCTCTGTATTTCTCCTTTTCATTCATTCATTACATCCAACTTGTGCAGCATTGAACACAAAGAAAAAGACAAATCAGTGTTGTTGCTTGCTCATGTGTTAATACTGTGTCTCTAAATGCTGCCATCATTTTTAATTTCCTCATGGGTCTAATTTGCATGATCTACCTGGTTCCTCAGATGTGGTGGAAACTGCACTACAGGGACTTAAAGTTCCAAGTTTAGTCCCAGAGATTAGTTCCTCTGGGTCCAAAGTACCTGGATCTTTTGGTGGAAAGATAGAATTTCTGTGTGTGTGTTTGTGCAAGATGACTATTTATAAAAGTCAGACCTCAAAATATGATGCAGTATGACTTGCGGTGCATTTAATTCATTTGTTAATCTCCTTACAGACCACACACACATAAATACCCACTCCATCTCTGAGCTGTGCTTTTAATATCTTAGTCTCTGCAGCGCTACAGTGATATTCTTCAAGGTGCCAGACTGTCACTATACACTGAAAAAAAAGTCTGAGTGGATGTAAATATGCCATAATTAAATCTGTGACATTAACAAAAAAAAAAAAAAGTTTGTATCTTTACATGAATATAGCTAAGTTGTGAAGTTAATCTGCATTTGCTCAAATCACATTGTGCATTTTTTCTTTCACAAGATGCATTTGCGTAATCCCAGCCAATCTTCTTAGGTACACCACACAAAAATGATCTTGTTTAATTTACTCTGTTTCAATATAATTGTGAAGTGGGAGGAGATGAGGGGCATATTCCCCATTGTTTTTCCAATCCTGGAATTTTACTTTTAAACAACGACAATATTATTGAACACAGAATCACAGGAGTCTCCTGGATAAATATACAATACTACAGGATTATGTAATGGCCGTCACTTCAAAATGTTCCAACTTAATTTCTGAGGAATCCAATTTTTCTGTCCATTCGGTATGTAGTATTTTGTTTATTCCTCTTTTGCTCAAAGAAGCAGCAAAGGAGACATCAAGGTGAAATCTGTAAGTATTTTAACTGATTTGTACCCGTATTTTTCACATATAACATATTTAATCATTAAAACGCCCTTGTAACGGTGTTTTGTCTGCAACTAAATGCACAAGTAAGTTTAGCTTGTTAACTTACAGTAGACATAAGCTCAAGAAGAAAAAAAAAGGTTGATAAAGGTTTGGTGGACCAATTTCTTATTCCAAACATGTTAATTTTATTTAGGCATAACATTAATGGTATATTAATAAGTTCTAAGTTTGGTAATAAAGGTAAGACTGTGGAGATGACAGTGGACTTTAGGAGACACCCCTCATCAGCACTGTTCCCCCTCACAATATCCAACAGCCCTCTGTCAACCGTGGAGACCTTCACATTTCTGGGAACTATCATTTCTCAAGACCTGAAATGGGAGACCAACATCAGCTCCATCCTCAATACGTCCCAGCAGAGGATGTACTCTCTACGGCAACTAAAGAACTATGGTCTGCCACAGGAGCTGCTGAGCCATTTCTACACCGCAGTCATTGAATCTGTCCTGTGTACATCCATCACGGTCTGGTTCAGAGCAACCACAAAACAGGATAGGAACAGACTTCAGCGAACAGTAAGGTTAGCAGAAAAAAATCACCGGTGCTCCCTTGCCCACCCTCCAGGACTTGTACTCTTCAAGAACCAGGAAAATCAGGGCAGGGAAAATCATTATACATTCCTCACAAGCTGGACACAACCTTTTTCAACTCCTCTCCTCCGGCGGGCACTACAGAACCCTGTATACCAAAACTACCAGACATAGGAGATTCTTTCTTCATACCATCACACTCATAAATAGCTGACCAGTATCATCTGCTATGCCATAGCTACTCTTGTTCTTCAGATAGTCATTACACCTCGCTTCACATCTCCAAACTACTGTATTGTACAAATATTCAGACATTACAATTTCATTCCCATATGTGACACACATTATTGTTGTTTGCACCACCACACACTTGTACTGTATGTATATTGTTTGTCTTTAATATAATCTGTATATTGCTTGCGTATTGTATATTGTCTGTAAGTAATATGTACATGGTCTGTATACTGTCTGCATTGCTTGACAGCCTACATTCTTCCTTCTTCCCTTCATTTGGTCAGTCCGCCATCTCTTATTTTCTTTTATCATCCATACTAATCACTGTTATTTGCATTGTTTTTCATCCTTCTCAATTCCTCACTCCCTTTATTCAGATAGTATTTCACCAACGACAAAATCAACAGCCTTTCTGAGGAAAAGATGTCACTAAATGTCCTTCCTTTCCATCTGCCACGTTTCCTTCTTCTATCCAGCCAGGCATAGTGGTGTCGTACAAGTGAAAGGTCACTTTCCTACTTCCTTCCTTCTTTCCTTTTTACCTCTTGCACATCCTAACTTTTCTTTCCCCTTCCACCACTCTCTAGTGGGTTGTTATCAGTATTTGAGGGGTTTGTAAAGAGAGAGGCAAAACTCCTCGCTGGCTTGCTGGCTGTCATTGTTGTGATCCACTGGGTCCCCATCTCCTTGGAGAGCTAGCGACCTATGGGGATGTGTCTAGGGATGGATGTTTGAGTGTGCTTGTGTGCGCTTGAAGATGAGAACAATTGGGTCAGAGGCCAAATTGAACATGAGGGGGCCGCGCTGACTTTATCTCAGTATTCGGTGTGTAAATGCGTGCACAAGTTATGTGTGTTTGTGTGTCTGTTTAAATCTATGTCTGAGTGTGATTGTATTTTATCTTTGGAAATGTCCAATCCTCTTGTATGAGCTTGCACATGTCTCTCTTATCTAAAGGCTAACCTGCTGCAACAAAAGGGGGTTTTGTCTGAGCAGAGACATAGAAACAATGGTGATATAAGCGCAGTTACACACAGGCAAGCTCAATGTGATACAAGATGTCGAATCACATAGAAAATCAGCGTGCACATGGATAAAGTAGAGAGAAGAAAAGTGTTAAGTGGACGAGGAGAGGGCTACGAGATGCGTATGAAAAATTTGATGACAAAGGAGGACAGGGCAGGAGAGAAGAAGAGAGACAAGGACTGGCTCACTTAGATTCCGTCAAGGGAGCCCTCTTAACTTGTCATGGAGAACTACTCATTAGAACATCTGCTAGCATTCATCGCTCCACCTATCACAGGTCATTTCACATGAATTATAGTCAACTATTATTTAAGCCTGTCTGATGCTTGTCTGCATAGGAGACACAGATAATTACTTGCTGAATTTCATTAATATCAATATGGATTTTAACCTTTATAGACACATATGCCAAAACACAGTTCACTCAGTTCATTGTTATTACCTTTCCTGAGGTTGCAGAACCAATGTCATACAGGAAAATAACAGCAGCTGCACACTGAGATTACACGTATGCTTGAGGTGGTGTATGTCTGCATGTGCGAGCGTGTGTTTATATGAGACAGAAGTGTTGTGTGCATGTGTTAGTGTTTACTGCAGCACTAAAGGGCCTCTAGTAGATTATTACATTTTTAGTGGGAGGCATATTGCAAAATATTTCAGGAGAAATGGAGATCAAATTATATCCGCTCGTGTAATTTCTGTGTGTTCAGGTGGGTGTTAAAATTCAATCTATATATCTTTTGCTTGCATAATATTCACTGCACATCTGAGTGTGTTTGCATGTGTGTGTGTGTATGGATGTGTTCTTCTAAGTTTGCATGTGTGGGTGTGTGCGCTGCTGTGAATGTGTGTCTCCAGTGCACTGGCTAACTTGTACTGCTCACACCACCCCAAGGCTAAAGGGAGATTGACCAGTGATTGTAAAACACCACACTTGCTGGTAGGGACATGAATATGAGGTAGACCCATTTGTGTTTTTGCATGTATGCACCCACGCATAAAACAAAACAAATAAACAAACAAAAAACACAGAGATAAGGAAGACAAACTTTGTATTGCATTACAATTAACCATATTAATGAAGTTAAACAAAGAGGACACATAACAAAATTCTTTGTATAAGGAGAAAGAGATGTTTTGTTGGATGCCTTCCCTCTGCATTCTTTTGAGAAGTCATGCCTTAGAGTCTTATTAGTCTGTTGACGAGAACTCTGAATTGAATATGAAATATCATTCAGGGGGAATGTTATATTGTATGCATGTGAAAGAACTCAAGAAGCAGCCTTGGTTTCTACAGAGTGAATAGCATCCTTTTTTTTTTTGAAGAATATTATTTCAGTGGAAGCTACAGTAAATGTATTAACTCTCCAAGAAGTAAAACCACTCAGCTAAAACAACTATTGGCACTGACAAGGTCAAAGGAGATTTGAATATACTGCGGCTATGTAAAAGTATGTGTTCGTCTTTAGGAATATGAGCATGCCTACCGTACGTATGTCTGTGCTTAGTCACGACTGAGCAGAGCCTCAAGTGTCTTGGATTTATCAAATACAGACAATTTAAAAAATGCCCAAAGAGTAAGGAGTCACACAATAGTCTACTAAATTCATAAAATAAAAGTATAACAAAAACTTTAAAAGAAAGAAAAATAGTATGTACTGTGTATGGTTTAGATATGTGTGTGTGTATAGTGCAGCATGGCATATTCTTGCACCTCCACATCAAATTCCATCCACTTGTTCACATAAATTTACAAACACACACAAACATATCCTTGCACCATTATGCTAAGGCCATAGAAGCAGAGTCATACTGGAAAATAACTGCAGCTACACCGGATTGGATAAATGCCAGAAAGTCAGAGTGAGTTTGTCATAGATACTGTACCTGTGACCAGCTCTCTGATTTCCACATCTGCAGTCTTCCTCAGCAGGCGGACCAAGGCAGGGATCCCTCCGCAGTTCTTCAGGGCTACTTTGTTCTCATCGTTAGCTTTGCCATAAACCAGGTTCCTCAAGGCTCCACAGGCGCTGCGGTGAACTTCGCTCATCCTGTGGTCCAGTAGGTCAACCAGCAGCTGGATGCCTCCCTGTCTGCGGATCTGAGGGGCAAAGACACTGTATCAATGAACATTGTACTTGTGCTTTATACTGATACTAATGACTGTGCTTTCACAAAATGACACCTAAAGTTGCAGTGTGCAGAACTGAATAGCCCTCCCTTCACCCTCCACTTCCAAGCAGGTAGGTGAATGTACAGTGGCTGCAAAACTCATAAAAAACCTAAACCTTTCTAGAGCCAGAGTTTGGTTTGTTCGTTCTGGGCTATTGTAGAAACAAGGCAGTGCAGTATTACAGCCTCCACAGAAGAGGACATGCTCCCTATGTAGATACAACGGCCTCATTCTAAGATAATGAAAACATTTTTTTTTTTATTAGGTGATATATGTTGTAATATTTGCTTTGTCAATATTCACAGACACACAAACGTGCACACAGACAAACGAGTGAAAAACAACCAAGCCAATCAGTGTAGATTTATGATTACATCCTGAGAATACAAGGCAGTCAGGACTGTTAGCCCAGTAGGGATCACTATGAGGGCACTTTGGTGTTACACATAATGCCTTCCCCCATGGTGCTACACATATTGCCTTCTCCCTATGGTAGTGCTTTTTAACCCCCCCCCCCCCCTCCACACACACACACACAGACACTGCTTCTCCACCACAGGGATCTTCATCTGCCTTAGGGGGCCAAAGAGCTTAAAGTAGCCAGGGTTTAGTCCAATCGACAGGGGTGTAGTACTAATCACCAGAAACAGGCTGCTGTGATCACCAGGAGACAAGCAGGAACATGGATAGAGCGTGTGTGTGTGTGTTTGTGTTTGCATATGTGTGTGTGTGAGTGTGTGTGTGTGTGAGAGAGAGAGAGAGAGAGAGAGCCCATCTTTACACTTACACTTTTATTCAATCTCTGGAGTACTGCAACAGGCAGAGTTACTCAGCCAGATAACTCGAAAAAAAAACTTTTTCACAGTTAACTGCATAATCAAGCTTCTTGAAACCCTCTTTTATTTTTCTGCGTGTTCTTGTTCAGACCTGGGACATTAGGTACTAGAAAACCATTCTTAGTGTCTGTTTTATGCTGCTGCACCAGATGGTTGAAGTTTGCCATACAGACAAGTTGGCAGGAACAGAAAAGTACACGAAAGAGACTTCCAAACCCTTTCCTGTAATTATCTGAATGAATGAATGGCAAACTAACCTTGTTCCATTGGCCACACAATTTCCTCAACCTGATTTGCTGTCCCTCTTATGCCCTCTAGTCCTCACCTCTGTTCCTCACTTCACCTCCTCCCTCTGCTCCCCTTACCTTCTCCCAAACGGATCCCTGCTCCTCTCCTCTCTCCCTCTTAATGCTTGTGTCACAGTTAATCTGTTATTCCATTAAAGCCATAGTGCTATTACTTTGTATTGCCTCTGAGCTACCTACAAGGCTTGCCAATACCTCAGCACCTATTCCTCTATTCCATGTAAAGAAGATTAGGAGCGCAGATTGATTTGTCTTTGTCTCCTGCTGTACCGTGGCGGCCACGGCTATTGGTAACCCATAGCGACAGCATTGCCGTGGTAACAGTTAGCAGTGGTGACAGCTGGGATTGTGGGAATCAGAGGTGCTGCCGGTGTAAAAGCTGGCAGCAGGACACACGGGTGACACATACATGGGACTGTGGCATGTGAAGCCTAACAAGTGTGTATGAGTCACCACATATGGAACGTCAGAACTAATCAGCAGCATACTGTAGACAGTTTACTGCTTGCATGTGAGTGAACAGACAGTAAAGATGTGTCACACCTTTAAACTGTTCATGCATGTACACACTCTGGCAGGCATACACACATGCAAGGGATTTCTTTTTTTACCATACACTTTGCCTGCGGCTAACTACATTTTAGAGCCTTTCAACCTTTGGCTAATTGAGTTCCTGGCCTTAGGCTAACATTTCCCTATGGGGCCATTCTAAAATGGGGCAAACACAGTATTAACCTATGGCTACCTAATATTGTTCTGAGGCAGGGACACAGCAAATTTTTTTGCACCAGTATCAAAAGTAAGATTCATCAGTGAGAATCCACCATGACAAATACACTACAGACTTTACTCTGTTGTTAAAGAGTAAGGCAACAGAGAGACATACATAAACCACTAGTCTCACAGCAGGGAATGAAGAAAGTGCTTAATAAACCTGATACACGAGTATGTGTTTGTATATTTTGTAGAGTACTTTTTATTGGAAATTGAAAAATAATATATTTTGTATTACTAATATTACTCAACATCAGATATTTTTGATATTTTATAGAAAGAGTTGTATTATGGGTTGTTTTTACCCTTATTGTTGCTAGGCTAGAGAGTTTCTTCAAGTCCCTTTATAGCGTACCTTTTAGAGTCAGTCAAAAAAGTGTTTAGGATGCAAAGCTCAACCCACTGGAGTTCTAATGGCTCATGTAACTTGTTTTACTGGCACAGAGGAAATAAATTACTGACGAGAGAAAACTAGTCAAAAGCACCTCCCAGAGTCGACTGCAGAAACACACCAGGGACTAAATCCTCTGTCAAGTACCCAAGAATGGTCTGTATCACAGAAAATGCTAACTGCCAGAGAAAATAATTTCAACTGCTTCAAAGAGCAAGACAGGAGAGTATGTTGACTACAGTATATGTAACTGATACGCAAGCTCCATGACTGTGGTATTTATGTTACGCTTTAATAGAAGTACTTCATGTTGTACTCTTAAATCTTATAATCAGAGTTGTTGTAATATTCAGAACAATATAGTTGATTGTTTTTTCTCCCTGTGAATAATCATTCATACAGTATCTGTGAAAAACATGAGAATCAACATATCTACTCCAAGTACATGACACCTGGAGTGAGGCACCTTAGCATACTGTTGTAACACAGACATAATTGACACGGGGGGTTCAATTATACAGTGATCACAGTGGAAAATTGTACATATGCAGTATGCACTGTGTAAGAAAGGAGAAAAGCATGCAATATGAGTGCAGTATTTGCTATGGATCATTCGCTGCGTCTTTCTCATCTTTCATGCTGATGTCTGTTGAACAGATATTCACAGTTTGCAGATTTCACTGTCTGAAAAACCCCAAATCTGATTTTAACCATACTGACTTCACCGTACTGGGTACAATAAACTGTAAAACACTTCAATTATAACTTCAATAGAATTTAGTTGAATCTCCAGGACCCTTCTATTTGTACTGTGCTGTATAATCAAGCAGCCAGCCTCACTGTAAAAAATGAAAATGATAAAAAAAAAAGGTGGGAGGGGGAGAAATTAAAGTAATTGATATAAAAATAAAGTGGGAGAGACAGAATTTATGAGGGTGTGAAATAACAAAATGGATATGTGTAAGAAAGAGAGAAAGAGGAGAGAGAGAGAAATGACAGAGAGTCAGGGGGCACGTTCTTCTCTCTTCAACCAGTCTGTTGGATAAATGGATATCGACAAGGCTGCTACCCAAAATGAATTACTGATGTGGCTGAACTTTAATCTGACACAGTGTGTGTGCTTGTGTGTTGGTGTATATAATTGGGATGCATGAGTAGACATGTCAATGTGCATGTGAGTATATGTACTGCCTATGTGTAGTATAGGTGACTGTATGTGAAGTATGACTGTGTGTGTGTGTGTGTGTGTGTGTGTGTGTGTGTGTGTGTGTGCGTGTGTGTGGGATAGTGTATCTGTCTAGAGCAGCTATAAATGATGCTGAAGATGAATTTGCCAAGCTGTCTCTGTGGTCAACTGTAATCTGAGCTGAGGCCAGACCTCCATCTGCCCCGCCACAAACACACACACACACACACACACACACACACTATATAAATCTCTTGCTCTATACATCTGATGGGACACCAGCATATACAAAGGCAAAAAACATGAATGCATGCACACATGATCCTGATTGAACATTAAGATAATCTCACACACAAACACACCTAAATAAATCCAAAAACATGTGCTCTCACATACCCAAATACAGGTAAACGGGTAAATGCATACACAAACACACACACACATATCTGCCATCCAGGGACAAATTGCTGCGTTAATCATCCCCTCTCCATGCTTCCAAAACAGACTGCATTCTTGTCATCTGATCCAAGATAACAGACAGCAATATTCTCTTGTTTTCAGTTTCTTTTCATTGTCTCCTTTTCTCCCTTTTCCTTTCTATCCCTCTCTCTCTCTCTCTCTCTCTCACATTTTCCTCTGTTCTAGTCTCCCTCCCTCTCTTACCCCTGTAGTGTATCTCTTTAGCGATGAATAGCAGCCATGTTGTGGCTGTATTTAGCCGCTCAGTGTGTCCCCTGCCATCTGTGTCTGTCTTTAGATCAGTGCTTATAACAAATAGTTGCCATCTACATTCATAATGCACATTAAATGAGATGGCCAATTCCAACTGATAAAACAGATACACACATACAAGCTGTGTTAAGTCTTTAACTGAAAATCACCCTTTGTGCCAATTTAAATAACATTCTTGTTTCATTACATTATGAAAAAATCCCTTGTTCAGTAGTTAACATAGGCCTTTACTGGTCTGTTACTTTTATGAAAGCAATAAGACACTAGAAGTGGTGTACAGTTTCTTTTAGAACAGCTGAGAGGGCTATAAGCCTACCTCTAGGCAGCTCTACGATCAGATATCAGATGCTCATAGCTTATTGCTTAAAGATATCCATCTTGGAGAAAGAAAACCTTGAGGTGACTATTCAGTTTCTTGGGAATATAGGGATGGGATGTTTTTTTTCATATTTTCAACTTAAATTAGTATCATTGGATTCAATTAGAAGTAATTATTATTTTTGTGAGAGTAGCTGTCAAGTTTTAAAATGGCATCTTTGGTTTTAGAATGAAAAGCATTGATGAATAAATAATGGATAGAAAATACAAATAAATAACCATCAAAAGCTGACTGTGTGTGTTCAGTGAGTGTTAACATGAGTTATTTTCGGAACAACTGAAGACACAGCTGTGAAACTAAAACAAGAGGGAGCAGAGGTGCCGTAGGACAAGACTATGATATGTGACCTCCAGTCCAATAACCAGGCACAGATGATCTGCTTGTCCTTTAACAATGATATTATTTGTATGGTCTGCCAAGTTCTGGTAAAAGAAAACAAAAAGCTTAAACTGTCACTCTATTATATAATCTTCTATGACATCTTCTTTGTTATGAATCCCTGGGTTATAAAGCTGTCACATTATTTGCCAATGAAATGCATATTCAACTACTGCTGTCAAAAGTCATTTTTAAAACAGGCCAGCAAACAGCTTTCACACACTCACCAGTAAAAACCATAGTGTCACACAGTCAAATAATAAAAAAAAAACATCACAAATCATGAAGATAGGAAATATAATGTATATTTAATGACAAATGCAGGCTACATTACTTGTTTGCCCAATCCCTTTGCATTAATAAACCCAATCATCATCTGATGGAGGACACAGTGGACTTGCCCAAGGAGTTATGGTAAATAAAATTGGATACACATTGTAAGGTCAACAATAAAGGATATTGATTTAAAGAAATCAATTAACAAAAGGAATTTGTTAAATCAGAGGGAGACCTATCTACACTGTTACACTGTTCCCAACAACAAGGGCCAGGCCTGAGAAGTTGATGGTTGGATGAGAAGAGGAAATAATTATTACTGAATTATAACAGAACTCCATTAAATTAATGTGATGGAGTTCCCCTTAATAGACACAGCCAAAGAGCAGAGGTCACTGAGTGGGTCTAACCTACCGACAACCCGACTTTATTGATATCACTCTGAATTAATAAAACATAATTTAATTGCTGCTGGTAGCAAGGGAAATCAAAGTCTAATATTTCTATAAGAGCTGAGTATTATATTGCACCATCTTAAAGTCCCTGAGTATGTTTCTGTAGTTTTGTTAACGGAGTGAAGACAGCCACAGGAACATTTATTCTTCAACGCTTGTTGAAAAGCTTGAACAGCTCTGTCACAGCCTTGAAGATCTAGCAAGATACCTAAGAGGTACACTGAACAAAAGGGCATTTTATTACATTGAGCACGCACGTTGAGGGAACATGAATAGAAAAAAAACAAGTACCATTCACAGACTCTCTTATGACGGCTATAAAGAGTTTTTTGTTCTGAAAGTTTTTTTTTTTTACATTTTGTTTGAAATTTAATGACTACTGCCAGAGATAAGGAGAATTTGAGAAGAAGATGTTCAAAATATTCCAAGACAAGCGCCATCATTAATGTGATGCTTCTACATACATACATCTGTGTTAAGGTCTCTTAGGGTGATCAAAAGTTATGCTATAACAGGTGCTGTTGAGTTTTAAAACACTTAAGAAATAACAGAGAGGAAGCAGAAGTATTGTTCTCACTTCTAAATGAGACAAGAACAATGACATTGGCAAACTCTGTCAGGAGAAAGCACTATTATACTGAAGAAAATAAAGTGTAAACACTATTGGTAACAGTTAGGGGGGCATGGGTTCATTGTTCTCTTCCATGGGTAACAGGGCTTTAAGATGAATGATATTCTTATTTATCATAACAAAACAAATTCATTTCTCTCACAACAGTATAAAAGCACTGCCAAAAAGATTAGTTTCACAGTTGCTTCATTCTAATAAAAGCATCTTTGACGAAATCAATATCCCATATCTGGCTTAGTGATCGTCTGTTAAGATTGTTTTTCATTAAAAACTATTTAAGAAATATTGTTGCAGGCTTTGTGTGTGTGCCATTATATCATCATTCACATGCTGTATGTTGTCTTTGTATGCATGTGTGTCAGTGTGTGCATATTAATATATGAATGTGAACGCCTACTTTTATTTGATATGTTGTGAAGCATCAATTTTGGCTGGCTGATGTCTCTTTCAGATTTAATTTGTATAAACAGTGTTTAGCAGCGCCTTGGGCCTTGAGTGAGCCAATCAAATAGACTGATGAAGGCAGGTCAAAGCATCCACTGTCAATACACAGTTGCCATTTTCTACATTGTTGAACACCTCCATTCACGCAATAATTATACCCATTACAAAAAAACATGAACATTTAGGTTTCTTTCAGAGCTGCTTGGATGTGAGAGTGGGAAGAGAATGAAGTGTTATGTTTTTGTATGTAAGTGCGACTGCATTTTCATACGTATGTATGTGTGTGTGTTTGTCTGTTTGTGTGGGTGGGTAAGTGGGTCGGTGTGAATGGAAAGTAACTGTGTCGACATGTTTACATGTTTAATTGCCTGCATTTCCTGATAGTTATTTTTCATGTCTCTGCTCTGTTTTGTTTTTTTTTTTCAATTTGCTTCTAGGATCGTATTTTAAGTGTGTTTGTGTATGTGTGCATAGTGTGTGTTCCTTTGTGTTTGTATGCGAATAAGCATTTTAGGAATGTGGCATCACTTTTCAGTGAGGCTGCAGCAGCGGCTATTGACTGACTCTACTGAAATTAATTTCATAAAGAAAAAAAGAAAAAAAAAATCAACAATGCCCTCACCTGCATGTACTGGTAAATTGATTCTGAGAGTAATTTCGAGTGAGAAGGGTTGTGTGTGTGTGTGTGTGTGTATGTGTGTCTGTGTCTGTGTGTGTTGAGGGGCATTTGAAGAAAGAGAAAGACAGAAGACTTTCTGTATCTGTGGGTGTGAATGTGACTGCACATGCCAGTGTGCTACTAGCCTTATTAAAGGGATTTCTAGATAGTTCCAAATGAGCTTCCTTCCACAATTGCTTTGAGAGACAATCCCATGACTTTGGGACTAATTGGAAGTTTATTGCCACTATAGATGCAACTCAATAGAAGGCACAGCTTAGGGACAGAGATTGCGGCATGCTTTCTCATGCAGAACATCAGTGTGGAACCGGTTAGATGAGGCACTATTTCTTGAAATCCAACAGCCTGAGTTGTTTGACTGCAGCTTATAGGAAACTAATCCCTTGGTTTCTTATACACCTTCTTATGGCTATTATCATCTAAATTACAATCCTTCCCTTCTCTATATCCTCAATCTTAAACAAATACTCACATAACACTGAAAACATGCACACATAAATACAAACCTCAGCTTTGATCTTGTTGTCTCCAAAGCAGAGATGCTGTAGGTAGGCTGCAGCATTGGACTGCACCGATGGGAACTGGTGCTGTAACATCTGGATCACCTCTGGCAGCTCCGGATCTCTCCACCCAAACTCCCTACAGAGAGACAGAAAGAAGGAGACACTTTGATTCCTTAAGAACTCTAACAAAGCATCTCGCCCAAACACAAGAGATTACCTGAAAGAAGTCCAATAAAATCACAAACTTCCTTCCCAACATACCCAAATGTATGTACGTAGTTAAAAAGTATACACATAGAAAGAAAGACAGACAGATAGATAAAATGAGAGAGAATGAATGAGAGAGGGATTTAAATGTCAAAATTAACTTTGTTCTGTTTTCAGCCAAAGAGCTCTTTCCTTATGGGAGAGAGCTCTACAGGCTAAGTACAACACAGCCTCATAGTTAAACGACCAAATAGGTCAACTTACCATGCACTCCAGAACAGCCCATAGACCTTTTCTAAAATGTTGCCTCTGTTGGCAGTTTTCCAAAAGCGTTACAAATTATTGTTAAAAAATAATTATGTTTTATGGTGTGACAACCATAAAACCAGAGAGAGGTCTGGTTAGGTTTAGGCACAAAAACCACTTTGTTAGGGTTAGGGAGAGATCATGGTTTGGGTTAAAATTATCACTTGAAACATGGTGTAGGTTAAATTTACTGCTTCCTTAAAGGTAAGCAACCTTTGTCATCATGGTAACAGTAAACACCATAACTATTGTCATGGTTTTTAAAAAACTGTTCCAACCCTTGGTTGGAAATGTGACAATCGTGGTTGGAAGTAGGATGTGAACAGCAGTCTCCTGCAGCTAGGAGACTGTCAAATCCAAAGCCAGATGACGCAACATATAGTGAGTTTTTAAGTATGGCAGTGGTAGTCACCATAGTAGACAAAGACAAAAGTGCCACTGGCAAAAGCTCCAAGGAGATCCAAAGAAAAATACAAACAGGTGGCATTTTTGTCTGTGTACTTTGATTGATGTGATTTTATGTGAAATGCAAAAGGCAGAACAAAAGGACTATACAGATGAATATTTATGAACAAAGTGGTTGGCAGAAATGAAGATCTAGAGATTACCACCTTGAAGGGCAAGTTGAGGAGGAAGTACTTATTTCTGCATTTGGTATATGTCTGTTTGAGGCCTTTTAATCTCTATAAATAGATATCTGCATATGAATGCAAAAGCTGTAGGCAAGGGACAAGAATTTGGGATAGGGAGCATTCTGGTTATTGTTTCCGTTCCGCCAATTTCTACAACATGCTTTGGTTGCATGCAGATAAACAGTCCATGTGGGGAGTGAAAGAAGCGTAACGCATTCGTCAAAATGTCGTCTGGACCTAAAACTCCTACAAAAAATATCAATGTTTGTCTGGTTTTAAATTGAGTTTAAACTGGCTACTTGTGAAACAATCCAGTTGTAGTCATTGGCTCTCAACTCCATCCGTCTCAAGACTGTAAACAATGACCAGCACACAGAAGAGAGAGCTGGCTCGGATATTTATCAATTATCCAAGTATCTGCTGGCTACGCCAGAACCCCCGTTGCCCCCAGAGGCTAAATGCTCGTCAGATGATAGCCGATGGGTTCTGAGATTGGAGGCCATCTGAATCATCTTGATGTAATGAAACAATGTAAGCAAGTTACAGTAATAGAAATAAAGCGAATTTCAGCACCCATGAATTCTAACAGGCCCAGAAATTGTTTCGAAGGGGTACACAATTAGAGGAATTGCACAACACAGCATTACTACTGCCCGCATGCTGTCTGCAGTGTGAGAGGTGTGAGTTATGTTCAATACTTTCTACCATTAGGAGTTTACACTCCTATGAGCACACTGGACAAAGTGGAATAAATGTTTTGTCCCTTGGTAATACCCAGGAAATGGTCTCCTTTATTGTATTATCCCCTGCTGATAATTGTTTTTCTACGGCCCCCAAATGAGGAAATTATGAGAGTGTGAGTAAGTGTGGGCGACTGAGTGTGTGTGTGTGTGGATGCACATGTGTGCATCTACTCTAATATTTTCTCCAATAACCACTCTGTAAACTGTTTCTCTGACCCCCTCCTGCCTTTCCCTCTCTCTCAATGCTTTCTGAAAACTGTCAACTCTCAACGTGATCTGAAGAAAACCTACTGTATGTTGAAATTTTGTGACTCCCATCGACTGTGGTATTTGAGGATTGATTTTGTTGTTTCTGCCGTCATGCTCACTGTTCTGTGCCAAAATGCGGCCCACTGTAATCCCCATCAAGTTATCGTGAAAAACGCTGATTTATTTTGCCTCCTAGCTCAGCAGCCCCAAACATGAAAATGTGTAAATATTGACCTGCCCGGGGAGTTAAAATTGATGGGGTAGAGGATGTGTATGTGCGCGTGTGTGTGTGTCTGAAGTTTTTGCACTAGAAAATGAAGCCTCAACACTGTGCTCTCATCTCTGTCGGATCAAGAGAATGTGGTCTATGAAACATCTGTGAAAAGCAGAGCATTCACGGGGAGTAAACATGGCTCTCAAAGATAAAGCAAGCTCCAGCGTGGACGGCTCTTTATCTGCCGAATGATAAGTGTTCATTCAGCCAGAAAGCAGGACTGAAGGAGGGAGGTAAAGGAGAGATAGAGAGAGACGGAGGAAAGGGGAGGGATTCCCAAGGCATTTAGGGGATTTAGGAGGAGAGACCCTCAAACAACGCTCCTTAAATCACACAGCCAGATACCATCAGGGCAGTTTGTTTGTTTACGTGTATGTGTATGTGTGTGTGAGTGTGTGGCAAGATTAAGATAGGATCATGATGTGTGTTTATGTGGACACAATTGCCTCTCTGCCTGTTTGTCTCTGTGTGAGTTTTTGTCTGTCAGTGTGTGTGTGTGTGTGTGTGTGTGTGTGTGTGTGTGTGTGTGTGTGTGTGTGTGTGTGTGTGCATGTACTTGCAAGTATATTCATATCCATCTGTGTCTGGACTTCAGTGTATGTATCTGACAATGTGTTAATATGCATGATTGCGTGTGTTTTGAGTGTATGTGTGTGCGTGTGTGTGTGTGTGTCATACATCCCCTGCAGCCTCCCAGCTCTGTCAGTGTAGTTAATAGAAAGCAGAGTGATCTGCTGATAAGATAAGCATCATGGCTCGCCATTAATTAAAAACCCCTGATAGGGAGAGAGACAGAGTGAGAGGAACAGAGCAGGGGAGAGAAAGAGTGAAACCGAGTGAAACACAGAGGGAGAATGAGAATGAGAAGGGTGAGTTAAGGGAAAAACCAGAGCATCTGAAGGCACCTGTGGGTACAGCAGGCAAGAGGAGGCTGGTTGGAGACAGAAAAGTAAAAAAAAGGGATAGAGAGAGAAGAAAACAACTCTCAGATAAGATGCCAGTCATGTCAACACAGGTGCTAATGAGAGCTACAGCCCTGGTAGACGCATCGCCAGGCGACAAGCCAATGACGTGAAACAGCGGGATGCAAACAGAGAGAAATATAACCCGCGTAAGGGAGAACTGATCAAAGAGGTAGTGCCAACAAAACTGCAGGGTTCATGCTAAATACCCACACAGCTTTTAAGGAATCCGCAACACAATATGTTGCTGCTTATGTGCCATATTCTTTATACTATTTTATTATTTTATGTCTAATGTGGTAATAAATGCAGTACAATTTGTTAACATCTTTCTTTTTACCTGAGCTACACATTCCTGATATGACACAAATTAGGTGGCACCTTTGCCGCACAGATCCCCGTTCCTGGTTAGACTGGTTAACTTTGCCATTTCTTGAGGCATGCGGAGGCGTGATGCAGCGAAATACTTTCAATGGAAACACTAGATATGGCAGGAGAGCAGTCTGACATACTGAGAATAAAGGCAGGTGGTGAGGGGGTTGGGGAGGGAGGGAGTGGGGGAAGCAGAGACAGAGTGATATAACTGGGACAGAGAAAAAGACTGCTGTGTGATGGTATGGCTTTGATGCAGACACACACACACACATATATGGGGCGGGTGGCGGGGGGTAGGGAGGCAAAATGTGATAGAAGAGTACAACATATAAAAATACAAGAATTATCAAAGGATTTCTTTCTTTTCATAAAACTTCTCTTCATCTCTCTCTTTTCATGTCCAGGTCTCATGGGACCGCTGAAATACTGAAATCACAACCTGACCACTGATGTACAGTACAGCAATACATCTTCCTATTGTTGCATCGTTCATTGTCATGTTCTCTGTATCCCTGAACTCATACGGACAAAATGGCAAAGGCAGAGTGTGGATGCATGATTTATTTAACTCAGTATGTCATAAATAAAGACAAGGTTAAAAAAAAAAGATGAGTGCCACTGAAGTTTAGTGTCTTGTGTTCGTCAAAGAGTCAAACTAACTGCCTGGAAAGGCAGTTGAGTGGAATGGCCTTGGACAGAGTCACTACTATAAGAATTTTATACATAAATATATTTATACTATCATCTGTCACTGGACATACAATACATTAAAGGAATACTATAGTGATATAAACCAAGTGATATCTCTCTCTTGCTTTGCACGACACTAAAGATTAGCCGATAGAAAAAAGGCTCAGTAAAGTACCTGCCTTTCATATTTATTGTTCGGTTTAAGGTTTTGCACTAGAGCGAACTTGAGCAACAGCTTCAGAACTGTTGCTTTATAGCTGACCCTGACCTTTATTTGATCTCATTCACTGCCTTCACGACCTCATATGGTACATGATTGTACACACAATTTCAAAAACTCAAGGGCACATGATTTGGATCTTCTAGCCCAAATCACATTCTTCAGCAGGGCCCCCAATGCATCTAGAGTGACAGCTCCACACAGAAAGCCTGTCCCGCTGGCCTTAATCTGATTGGACAAGGCCTGTCATGTCTGTTAACTGATTGGAGGGTCAGGAATGGAGGGACTGGCAGTGTGCATACCAAAGCAGATGCTAATTAGGACCTGAACATCAATCCTCATCACTGAGTTGGAATGAAGGGGGGCAGAGAGAGAGAGTATGTGGGAGGGATAGATTGAGACTGAGAGAATAGAGGAAAAAAGTGGGATGAACAGCAGAAAGAAAGAAAATGCAATTTAGGTAATTTACTGCCTTGGTGATCAAATTTTTCCTGTTACTCTAGAGGAGCTGAATAAGAGTTTGACTTTGACAGAGGAGCAAATGGCGCACTTTTCAAATATTGGTTATTAAATCATTCTAGCAGGCCACAGTTAACTTATTCCTCTCATTTCCTCACATCTTCAACCACTTCCTCCCACAGCTAGCCTTGTTTTTTATATCTTCTTTCTGTCTATGAATGCTGATAGTCTACAGATTTTATATGAGCAGGTTGGATGTGAGCAAATATTGTGCATCTGTCTACAGTATTGTAGGTTGGACATGCTGGTGTTTTATGCATCAGTCCCTCTGTGCATGTATATGCATATGTGTGTAAATACTCCTCTTTGAATCCTCAGGTAGAGTACATTAATGAAGGTTACAGTAAAGTCAATACAAAAAAAGAGACTTCAGCAATTCCACAGATAAACAGCACACAGAATGAGATATACGTGCAAATGCACAAACGTTGACTCTAAGTGCAGTGCTGGGTCTCTTTAATTAAGTGCAACTTAATTAAGATGCTATCCAGGAAAATAACCAACACGGTTGATGTGCCCTACTGATAAATGCTTGAAAGTTTCTTGTTGGTATTCATAGCCAAGGCCATGGGATTCATCTCAGCTGCAGAGGGTGGTGATAGTAGACACAGGTAAGGATTTAACATGTATTTAAAATATATTCTACCTAACAAGAAAGAAGATGAAAAAAATCCTCAAATTATGGTCATATATAATTAATTTCCATTGGTTAACAAAATATTGGTGGAAACATATTGTCACCTAGATTATGTTTAGTTTGTTTCAATATAAGAGGAAAGTTAGCAGGTCAGGATGGATAGTGGGCATAAAAAGGTACATGACTGTGGAAACCTGGGCTGATATATATCTTTTAAAGAGGACATATCATGGTTTTTGTGATATTCTGTTCTTTTTATACTGTTATGATGTCAGATGTTGATGATAAACATGGTCAAAGGTCCAAAACTTGAGGTGGACGTATTTGAAAATGCTTCCTGAAAGTCAAAAGCCAGGACTTCAGTCTGCTCTGAATGCTTTGTTTGTAATGTTGCTCCTACTTCCTCTTAGTGATGATATCAGATTGTTTGCACATGCCCACAAATGGCCATCTCTTCTGTAGCCCTTTTTGCTGAAGTTGTTGTTAAAAATGTGTTCCATGTGTTTTTCGCATTGTCTACTCACATTTCGGATCACATCTAGGCTTGAACATGCACAGATTTGTTTCGACTAAAGAACAGACAAAGGCAGGCTTGCATACAGTCACAAAGCCTGATAGTTAAAGACAGTTAAAGATGAAGGACCGCCTCATCTTTAACTGAGTTGACCCCGCTGTTTTCTCCCCAACACCCGCTGAGGATTAGAGGTAAGATCATAAGCCCGAGCCCGGGCCTGACCCGGCCCGAATTTGTCGAAATGTCAATTATTAACTTTGGGTCGGGTCGGGTCGGGTCGGGTCGGCTTCTATCTCGCTATTTTTTTTTAATAAATATATATTTATATATTATGTATTGTATACTAAAACGATATATATACCACCTCAGCAGGTCTGACTTCTGCAAACAGCAGCTGGTCCAGAAACATGTATGATTGGATTCATCCCTCCAGCGGAGGATTTTTAAAGTCTGTTTGTTTCCGCCTTTGGTAACGCGTCCATGTGAGCACAATATCACACACAGAAATATCTTTAACAAACTTTTCCAGCAGTTATTTCATTGTGTAAATGTATTTATAATGATCATAAAAATATGTAGATTATTTTAACATTAAGAAAACTTGCGATATAAAATTTCGGGTTTGTTTCGGGCTCGGGCCTGCAAATCAAGTTAATTGATTGGGCTCGGGCCAGGTCGGGCTTTAATACCCGCGGGCCTGGGTCGGGTCGGGCTGGATTTTTTAGGCCTGATCTTACCTCTACTGAGGATCAGCTAGCTTCAAACCCACCGACACAGTGAGAGGACAGCCCCATCAGTGTCAAAGCCGAGGATCCGGAAGACAGACTCAAACATTATTTTCAGCTTTAGTGCTGTTGTTTGTTGTGCGAATTGACATTGTGTTTTGCTATAATGCATTACATATAGCAGATATATTACTATTAATAATATATTGATATTGATTGATGGATACCAACTTTATCTTGTGCACAAAGTTATATATATATATATATATACATGCTATTATGTCTCTTAGGAGCAGCTGCCTGTGTAGAGTTGTTAAAAAAAACAACTTGGCTTTTTACAATATTACATGTTTTGCACATGCTCTTCTGCTCTGCTAAATATTTTTTTGTGTGGAGCTCTGTTGTGAAGGAACACAAGTCCCAGCAACAGTAAAAGGGATCAATGAAAGGTAGGGGAAGAGAGAGGGTGATGCACATAATAGCCAGGCAGACAAATGGATAGCTAGAGATGGCTGGATGGAACCTGGGATAGAACCCATCCAGAAATTAACAGTGGACAAAAAAATCTGTGGTGAGTCAGCTGCAATGAAAACACCTCATCTTCTGTCATCATCCTCCTCCTCCTTTCATACTGCTAGCCAGTTTGGGCGCATTGAAATGACTCTGGTAATCAAAGAACACCTCTCTCTATGGAAATAGAAAAGTGAATAGAAAGTATTAATTCTACATAGAAGGTAAATCATGAAGAGAAAGACAGAGAAGAAAAGTAGAGAGCAGAGGAGAAAAGAAAATGAGAGGCCATGAATAAAAGCAACAGAACGTGTTGCAAAGCAGAGAAATGATGAATGGGATGGACTTAGGAAGAGTAGATCACTTCTGTTCTCTAGCTCATCACTTCAGTATGAGAAGCCACATGTGACTTTCTCCTTCTTCTATTCCTCCACATACCATCATCCCTGTTTCTCTCTATCTATCTATCTATCTTAGATGAGTCTGGAGTTCTTCCATCGAAGTCCAGGCAGCAACCAGACAGACGAAGAAAAAAAAATCAATACGCTTTCTCTATGGCATCTTCCAGCCTGGGATAAGAGGCTCAGGAGGTTGAATAAAAGCGAACAAAGGACTGAGTGAGAAGAATGAGAGGTGTTGAATGAGACTGACTAATATTGAATGAGACAGAGAGAGAGGTGATGGTGGGAAAAGAGATGGTGATAAAATGTACTGTATGTAGTAGGAAACCCAAATAAAATTTGAGCTGCTCTTGATCTTCTAATATATACTGATCTTACATTATTAATAAAGTATTATGTCATATGCAATTAAAGATTATATAAATGTCTCAATTATCATAATATGTAATTGTTGCTTTCCTATTTTATGAGAAAATGAGGTGGAAATTAAAATACTTGTATTTTTTGCATTCATCAATGTGAGGAATAAGTGACTTCAAAATGACAAGCTATTCAAGCTGAATGGCAAAATAATTATGGTACTTCACTGAGTATAAAAAAATTGCCCCACATTTCTTTGATGAGGTCAAAAATCTGTCTTTATCTGCTTTCTTGTCCTTAAATCAGTAAAAATACTTTTATAGCTCTTCTTATAGCTTTTCTTCTCCTTTTTCAAGTAGAAAAGTGCACTTCATCTACAATTCTTGTTCAACTCCTGAGTTAGTAGAAGGAGTGATTATGCCAAAAGTGTCAAATCCAAAGGATTCACAAAGTAAGTGTGTTATGGAGCTTTTTATCTTTAAATGTTACTTTGTATTTGCATTGTTCTTTCACTGTCACTGTTAATTGAACTGCTCTATTGCCCAAATACTTAACCAATTTGCATCAGTTTATGAATGTTGGCTTATTCAACATTTTGTCCTTTAGATAATTTATTCTGGATAAGTGTGTCAACTTGAAAATTAAAATGCAGAAAATGTCATTTAAGAGTGTGAATGTGTGTGTGACATTGGCATGGGGGAACATTAGTGGAACATTAGTGTGCGTGGCCATGGAGCGATTTTCCAGGGTAAGGAAAACACAAACGCCGGCACTAGCCCTTGCAATTAGCTGAACACACAGAATCGGAGGCCTAATCGAATAGGGCATTAAGCTGACAGACAGGTGTGCTTTTATAAACACACACACACCACACACTCACACACTCTCTCTCTCTCTCACACACACACACACAAGGGTGTTCACACATGCACATCCACAGTGTATTGAATATATACACATGCTGCAGTTAAGCACAGGTGCATACACTCACAAGCGCATAAACATTCAATAAACTACACACACAAGTGCACACCCTTGCCATTATGCATATGCACTGAAGACACACAAACACACACTCTCATATCATCAAAGAGGCAAAAATGCACACATATTCATACAGCTATTATCCCACATTTGCTGATCAATAATTTTTAGCCCGGTGGCACTATTCCCTCGTTACACAGAGCAATTACTGGATGTTTACACAGCCAAACAATGGGCCAGTGAAACATATACTCAGTCAAGCATTCATTAGACGGGGGCCAATAGAAGCTGAGGTGACCTAAACCATTACAGTATATCACTCACGACCCTGGGCTGTGTATTCTACTGTACCTAAGGCAGGAATAAAGCATAATCTGTTAGCCTCAGAACATCTATTCAATTGAAAAACCATTGGTAACCCTTTATTTTACAGTCCCCTAATTCCTAAGTATTTACTCAGTAAATATATGGTATATCATAGTATATTACTACTGGTAATAAGGAAATTGCAGTGAAATTACAGCTGAAATACTAAGAAAAACCTCTACTATCACCCATCAGCTCAACTAAGTAATGTGTAGTTGCGACCAGTTTAGTTTGGTAATAACTCAGATGTAATTGCTTACTTCCAGGGAAAGTAGGCAACCAATTCTTAGAAACACCTCCTCTATTACCCTTAAAATCAAGAGAAATTCCACTAAATTACTTTTTCTCATATAGTGAAACAGCAGAACTCACAGAACCCATTGAAATACCAGAACTCACAATGAAAAGAGCTCTAACCAAAAATAAAAACCTTAAATGACTCTCTTTCCAGGTAGAATAAATTGGTGTGTGATGATCGCTCCTTATCTGGCAATTTTATAGCAGTTGTATCGGTCCTGTAGAATGGGATTCGAAGCAGCTGTCCACACTGCTTCCAGGTTTCCCACAGAATATTTCACCACTGGGACTGGCTTGCGATCATGTTCCAGAAAAGAGTTAACTCCAAGCTACAAATTCAGAGTCATCAAAAAACCAATCTGCACATACAGTAGAGAATAAATCAGATAAATCATCATACAGTCTACTTTCAAATGAGATCTCATCCATTTCCTCAAAACTCAATTTCACAACCCTATTGTCCAGGGATTTTTCTTATAATTTTATAGTATTCCACCAAAAATGAACTTCATCTAGTATCAGTAAAGCAATGTATTGCTCATATAAATGAAATACATTCCCCACATCTCTCATATAACATACAATTATCATCCACAATACTTTGTAGTACTGTACAAAATACTCTGATTGGTTTTAGCTTAATCTCACACAAATGAACTGAATTGCTCATATTCTATTAAACTAGCAAGACGTTATGCTATTACAGTAACTATGCTACTAGTGCAGCCTAACTCAACTCACCGGAGCTTCGTAGATGCGCTTAGTAGAGCTTAGTAGATAAGGGTACTCTGTGATTATTCAAAGTATAATACGAATCACTATGCTCCTGTCTAGCAATTCATGCAAATAACTGGATATAGGTAATAAACTGCAACCAGACTCAAAACAAATTCTCCTGATTTGTAAGTTTTATGTTATTTGTTTTACTTATTAATATTGTAGAATATACAGACGGGTGACAAATTAAAGGAAAAACCAGTACAGGCCTGAATGCTTAACCCCTACAGTGACAGGATCTGGTGACTCTGTTATGCTTTGGGGGGCATTTTGCTGCCATGGTTTGGGTCCACTTGTCGCCTTGGAGGGAAGGTCACTGCAAATCAATACAAAGTGATCACCTTTATCCTATGATGACACATTTCTGTCCTGATGGGAATGGTCTCTTCCAGGATAACAATGCCCCAATTCACATGGCACGAGGGGTCACTGAATGGTTTGATGAGTATGAAAATGATGTGAATCATATGCTATGGCCTTCACAGTCATCAGATCTCAACCCAGTTGAACACCAATGGGAGATTTTGGACTGACGTGTTAGACAGCGCTCTCCACCATCATCATCAAAACACAAATGAAGGAATATATTTTTGAAGAATGGCGTTCATCCCTCCAGAAAAGTTCCAGAGACTTGTAGAATCAATGCTAAGGCCAAGAAACACCAGATCCCCTCACTGTAGGGGTCATGTATTCAGACCTGTACCAGTTTTTCCTTTAATTTTTCACTAGTATGTGTATGGTTCAAGTTCCTGTTAACACCATGGACAGTGGAATAATCTATTATTAGGGATATAGTGAGAACATGGTAATACCATGGAAACAAACAAGGGTTCCTTTTACGGTGTGGTTTCAGCTTTCTTACTGAGTAAATAGTAAAAACATCTGTAATAACATACCAAGTATTTAAGAAGATGCACAATTACACTAGAAGAAGACTGTTCCTGTGGAGGTTGTCAACAGGTTGTCAAAAACTATATAAGAAAAAAAAGTTGTTTATTGGTCAGTTCATTTTTTAAACAGTTTCAGGAGAGATGTTAGCTGATTATAATGGTTTTCATTGCTCTCCTATTTGGAGCGAGTATCCACATCCAAGCAGTACATTTTTGTACCCTGATTTTAAGTTGAGTAATGCCAACCTTCTTTAGACTGAAGTGAGTTTTGGCAAAGATTGATTGATTAGAGAACTGACATCAGTGAACCAGCATCAGCATGTACTGCCATGCTGTCCGACAGTAACCACTCTTAATTTCAGCCATGATACAACACAAGTGAACAAATTGACCAATCAAATCCCCATCCAATGCACTCAGCCAATCAAAATGCAGGCAGAAGATTAAGCTGGTGGATGAACGAGAGCTTGCTGAAAAATTACTGCCCCATTGTCTCTTGATTTGCAAGCCGAGATGCAATCATGTCAACGAGTCTGCTCTGGCCTCTGAATGACAAACAAGAAAGGTGAGCTATTTTTACTGTGATGATGCTAATGAGGATGCTGGCCTGTGTGTGTGTGTGTGTGTGTGTGTGCATGACCAGCCAATGCACCTTCACGCCTCGCCATCTAATGAAGATCCAACACACTGACAGTTTGTGTGTCCGTGTGTGTCATGCAATCACAAATCATCCAGAATTATTCTGCCATGTGAATATTAAACTGATGAGGTCAAGCTGGACATTAGCACTGTCTGTATGTGTGTGTGCACATGTGTGTAATCTGTTCATCTGTTGCCAGATTCATATTACAGAACCAGACATTTACTGTAGAGGTCACAAACCTACCCTGAAATTAAACAAGAGGTGGCCTGCCAGACACATGCAGATAAACACAACTTTTGCCCTCTGTTGGTATTTAACCCCCCCCCCCCCCCTCTCTCTCTCTCTCTCTCACACACACACGATGTGTCTAGTGTGTGTTTGTGTGTGCTTCTCTGTGTTAAAACCTCCACCCTCCTTCCTTGACAGGTTCCATTTGGAGTTCACTCACAGCTGCTGGGCCATGCTAAATGCCCTCTGCTGTCTACCTGCTCTATGTCGGAGCAGTCTATCTTAAATGGTGTGTTGTAGGGGCCACTCAGGGGCCACATGGCACCACAGATCGGACACTACATTGAATAGAACCACAAAGGTAATCACCTCAAATGTTTGGCTGTGAATTATCTGTAATTGTGGGTGGATCACGAGACAACTGGCTACTGGGCTTCTCTAGTAAAAATCTAACTCTGCAAACCAGATATCTCTAACCCCTGACCCCAGTTAATGTTTCTCATTAAAATGTTTAAGAAATCAGGTTACTGTAGGAAGTAATCGAGATACTTAAGAACATGTAAATGCACTGACTTGCTCTGTTTGAAGTCATAACCTCTTAGTTATGACATAGAATGGAAATGAATTTACTTATTCACAGTAGTTTGGCTCTCGAATGACAACAACAATCACTTCACACACAGATTAAGTAGCCACAAGCAGCATTTGCCCTTTTGCAAACATTTATACCTTCAAATTATCACTATAAACATGCTGTTTTGTCAAAGCCCTGTTGCTGAATTCAATGTCTTTCCAAAGCAGCATCTACTTTCTAAACAATTCCTCTAAATAATAGGCAGTTACGCAGCTCTTATATATCTAAAACAAAATAACTCCATAATTCATTTTGATTTGCCTCTGTCCAGGCATTACAGGGTAATTTTGAACTTCCAGTTCACCTTGAGGTGACTAACCTCCCCTTGGGTACTGCGTGAGTTTCGGTGTGGGAATATCAATATTTCAGTACTGCTTGTGTGCAGTGTGTTTGTAAGAGAGAGATGCAATCAGTGAAGGTGGCGCAAGAGGGAAGAAAAACTAACAAACCAATGATTGGCTTATGCACCTGATATTCTCACTAGTTCACACTGGGGCAATGATACAACACAGAAAAGTGGTAGCAGTACTGGATTTGCTAACAGCTGTGTAAAACAATACAGAGAACATGCTGTTAATGATAGTGACTATGGAGATGATGACATAAAGAGTAAGAACATGGTAATGATGAATATGAATAAGATAAAAAAGGAATAATTTAGACATTGAAAAATCAGACATGATCATGACATTGATAATGTTGATTACACTGCTCTACACTACTCTGAGATTGATGGTAATCATGTCATGTATCACTGACATTAAAACAATATTTTTGGCTGGAGTAGCCACATACCAGCCCTATTACCCCCAAATGTCTGTCACTGACTGGCTCACTGACTGAGTGATGAACTTACACCATTGGTGTGGCTTTCCCCATTGGCCATTGCTTTTTCAAAATGAATTCACGCAAACAGTTTCATATAGATCCTCGGGGGAATTTATAGCAGAGCCCTTGAGTGCAGTCTCGAAATAACTTAAATAAAAACCAACCAACATTTACCAACCGAAGCATCCTGACGCAGAGGCTCCGACACTGACAGGAGCACTAACCCGTGGATACAAAGAGACATGTCTGATCCATTTTACCAGACTGTGTGGCAGCTAGCAATTAGTTAGCATGGTTAGCATCATTAGCATAGCTGTCCCATGCTGTGTGTTGTAGAGCTGCTGCAGTTACCATGTTACCGTGGTAACACAACCATGTCACAACAGCTCAAGTGATGGGGCATTAGTTACTCTATTATATAGTTATTTATAAAGAATGATGTGCCAAAGTTGGACTCTTAATGACAACACTGGAATAAAGATTCATAACATTTCTTGAGCAAGAACATTTAGACTACAGAGGCTATGAAGAATAAACTACTACAGAAATAAATGCATTCAAATAGTTTACTTCATAGGTCTGAATATAAGACTATTTTTCCCCCTAGAAATACATCTGAAAAAGTGGGGTTGTCTTATATTTGGGGTCTAGACAATTACATGTTCACAACATCAGATATTCTTTTTGAATGGATAAAGTACTGGTGAAAACCAACTCCTACACAGAGTGTTGCATTATGGGTTGTTTGTAGTCTTAATGTTGCTAGGCTAGTGAATGTTTATTGTGACTGTGTCAGTCAGTTAGTCTAGTTTAACTTGAAGGAGTTTCTGAAGCCTCTTGTAATGTGCTTTTCTGCCACAGAGTGAAAACGAATCGAAAGTGTCTTCTGACGTCTCTGCTGCAGAAACAGAATATGTTAAGCTGCCAAATACCACTGTCACAGATGATAAGGAGCTCAAAAAGACAAACAGGCAGCCTTATAATTGCTAACTACTGGAGGAAATAATTTTTGACCGCTTCCAAGAACATGGTAGGAGAGTGTGTGAGTATATAACTATGTAACTATGATGTAAATTATATTCAAAAAGTATTTTTTCAAAAACAGATAATGAAAAAGGGGGGTCGTCTTATAATCAGAGTTGTCTTATATTTGAGCCAACATGGTATCTAGGAATCAATTATCTTATAAGATCTGAGGTTTAAATGATTTTTTATGGCTGAATGGCTTTGCTAATTTGTGCGGTAAGGAAAAAATCAATACCGCGGCAGCTCTAGTGTGTTGCCCATAAACTGTTTGAAAATAAAAAGAAATGTGTAGTGCTGAAGCCTCCGTGTTAACCGCACCATGCTGGGCAGGTGACAGGTGTTTACTGTGTTTGTATGCTCTTAAAGACTTCACGGCCCAGATACAGTCACACATCGGATGGACTGTTAGCCTAGCATGCTAGTCCTACATAAACATATGGATGAGACCATATGTTTAGAGACTGCAAAAAGAAAGAAAAGGGGGAGTTAATAGATAATTAAAATTAAAATAAGTTCTCTTTCAAATCAAACATCCCAAGATATAGTGGAAAGATTTGTTTGTGCAACTGTATTTGTAACCTTTTTTTTGACTCAAATAATGCTTAATCACATCATCGTGATATGCTACTTTAACAACACTTTATAGACACTACCACTGACTATCCCTGTAACAACTGGTAACTGATTCGCCACAATTTTGCACACTGACCATACACAGCCCAGCCATATACTAGGTTTTGACCTAGTCTTGTTTGACTGCTACTTTCACTACATGCACAACCTCAGAGTGTATGAATGCAGATAATGATGAGAAAGAAAATGAAAGAGTGGAGGGCAGTGAGGCCAAAAAATGTAAAAGGATATAAAAGAATGATCAGATTGACACTGTTGTAATTATGATACTGATGATTATTATGTTGATGGTAGATAATTCATAATTTAATGATTACGACATGTTTGTGTAGCTTGACAGAAAAATAGTGATAATGAATGTATTACTATATAACAGTATTATAATGTACTGTATTTAAAGATTTTGACATTTCTCATGTGATAATGTACGTCATTCAGCTACACACCTGCTTAAGCGCACACACACACACACACACACACACACAGACATTAATACAGCCTTCAAAAGCGGATTAAGTGAGACTAAAAGCAGTCATCCACTTCAAATAAGATTGGGATGGAGGCAAGAGAGGAATAAGGAACAGAGCTGTGCAATACAAATATCACATGCTAGAGCTCCAACATGGCTGGGGTTATATACAATGTGACAAAGGGCAGACTATATTCACACTTTCAGTAAAATGAAAGATTTCACAAAAGTATTTACACAGCTATAGAAACAGTGGCTCCATCCTTCGGGGAATTGAAGTGATCTTTTATTTTTCCACCTTTTTAATCAGTTTGATCTGAGGTTTGGGTTTATTCGCTGCCTCATATTCACTGAGCAACATTTCAATGACACAGATGAGTGCATTCTCTAAAGAGGTATAATTTGGTAAGGAAACTTATATTTTCCACATGTTCACCCATCCTTGCAAAATGATTGCTGGCATGAAAGTAAAAGCCATGATGGAATAGCAGTGAAACTATTATCTAGCTTGAGCAGTACTTGTTTGACAGCAATGTGACAGCTATAAAACAATAAAGAAAAAACAAGTAGCTGAAATTGGTCAAAATAATTTTCTCAATGTATTTTCACTGACAACTAATCTGTAGACTGCATTTACACTGGAAGCATAGCAACTGAGCCAAAGAGAACTCCTTTTCTTTTGAATGAAAGTTAATTCATGACATACTTAAATGCTACAAACAGCGGCTACGGGGAGCACACAGAGATGGTATTGAAAAACGCCCATAATATTGATCTAGCTTTACTGAAATATGAGGTCTGCATTTCACAAGATTCAAGCTTTGGCATTGAGAAATGGCATTTCAAGACATTCAAGACTGCAAAATCAGTGAAGTGATTCAGGAAAATAGACAAAAGGTACAAAATGTACACAGGGGAAAAGCAAACACAGTCACGCCTGAATGCACATGTTACTTATTGCAGTATGTGCCAATGCCCACAGAGATGCACACGTGTACTCAAGCTCAAGGCACACCCATACAAGCACACACCTTACACTATGAGGAGTAAGAAAACACTAACAACCTTGTCTGATGACTCATACAAGGGCTCTCTCTCTCTCTCTCTCTCTCTCTCTCTCTCTCTCTCTATATATATATATATATATATATATATATATATATATATATATATATATATATATATATATATATATATATATATATATATATATATATATATATATATATATATATATATATATATATATACATATATATATATTTCACTCTTTCTCTTTCCACCATTACTGCACAATCAGATGCAAACATGAACACTCATCAGTATGGTGAGAAGAGCCTTAGGGATCACCACATACCCTGTTGTGAAAAAAGAGCAGAAAGATTGATAGAGGGAAGGAGAGGGAAGAGAACTAGACAGAAAGAGAAAGTGAGGGAGAGAGAGGACTGGAGTTAAAAAAAAAAGTAGAGACAAGCTGCTTTAATAGACACAAAGAACAACAGGAGGGAGTTCAGGAGGGAGAATTGTGTGTTTAGATTGAGAGAGAGGGAGAAAACACTTGGGGCGCTGGATGAATGCCTACACCTCCCAACCCATCATCACTGTCGAGCCTTCTCTACCTGAAGAAGTGTGATAGAGAGAGAGAGAGAGAAAGAGAGAGAGAGAGAGAGAGAGAGAGAGAGATGGAGCAATGGATGCATGATGGAGGACTGTTTCTAAATTGAGTCAGCACCCCTAGGATGCATCAGAGTTATTTTATCATGTCTCAATGGAAAAATTGGATTGACTTCGCAAATCACAAGCAGGGGGTCTATGATCAAAACCAGAGAGTTTCCCGGGATGAAAATAAATAATGAAATAAATAACTAGACTGTCAAACAGCTATTTTTACATAGCCAAAAAGGTAAATAGAAGTGTTTCTCCACACTGCAAATAACTATTGTAGGCCTCCTTGACGATGGCTACCATCAACACCTTGTCAATTAATGTTTTTTATTTGTTTAGCTTTATTTAACTGGAGTAGATTCGTTTAGCACTGACTGATTTGTCAGTGTGGTAAAGAGGCAGATTCAAGTGCTGCTGTTTCATTTCCTCATCTAGATTCATCCTGACGGTCTGGGTATTGAACCAATGACCTCCCAGTCACAAGCCCACTCCTGGGCAGCCTACAGTATTGCCCCCACTGGCTGAACTGCATTCAGTTTAATGCTCCCGTGATCCTGTGTTTGAATATAGCTCAAGGACCCTGTTGACCTTCTTACAGGATGTGTTTTGTCCCTCTCTGTTCTACTATAACATTGACAGTGACTCTGTGCTTTTGAGTGGCTCAGTGGAGAATTTAAGTGTTACATGTGTCAAAATGTTATTTGAGAGGTCTTCATTCTCAGCCAAGAAATAAACTGAAATCTCATGGAGGCAAAAGAAAAGCAGTCGGAAAGGTTACAAGGAGTTTGAAAAGGTTAGAACTACAGTATGTGACAGATAAAAAGTGAGCATACTGTGCATAGACTTACGAAAAACAAAGTACAGTTATAGAAATGTGTTTTAAACAACCTCTTTCACCCAGTGGGGAAGGGGGGGGGGGGGGGGGGGGGGTAAGCCACTTCCACATGGCTGTATTATGAGATGATTGTAATATGCAGGCACTTTTGTACCTCTGCAGCTGGTGAATACTGCAGCATGGCTAAATGTGGTCACCTCTGACAAGAAACAATTGCAATTACAATTTTAGCTGAGCACAACAACCGAGAAAACTAGCGCCTGTCAGGACACCTTCTACAAAGAGTTTACCTTTGCAGAAGTTCCCTCCTTATTGAATAAACTTGTTCCCCTCTTTGTTCAACTGTTTTTTTTATTCTTACCTCCTGTACCTCTGTTCTCCCGATTTCAGCTTTATTTTAGTTCTTTGGTCATTACTGAGTCCCGCTGGGTCCAATAACAAGCACTTAACGGTTGATTTCCTGCAAGCAACTTAGCTGAAAGGTCAAGATCCCTCTACTGCACATGAGATATACAACTCACTGACCTTAACATCTGCAGACCCACGGAAGACTGAGCCTTGTGCAAAGACAGCAGTGGCATGCAAGATGTACAACCGCTTGACATTAATGCCTGTGGAGGATGTTAATAAAAGAGGTAATTAAAGACAAGATACATTTCTCTGAGTGTAAAGTCGATAGTGCCAAGTTCATGGAAGGCTGCACTGAAGTCCGAGGAAAAATAGAATCTTAGTGGCATTGTCTCATGAGGGTAGTTAAATTGATAGTGCTGTGCTACACATGCAACTGATTTCTGCCAGCATTCAACAAAGATGTACTCACTTTAAGTGTCAACCAGAGATCCATATAGAGGATATTTGTCCCAACTGGAAGATGGACTCATCACAACATAAAGACAGAGCTCTGAGAAACATATTTGATAAAAGAGCTTTTGCGAAGCACCCTATCAAACCATAACAAACATTTTAAAGGTTTCCACAAAGCAAATGTAAAATTACTTATCTCCTTGTCTCAAGGATAGTTTAACTTATTTCAAATCATATTGTGTTTTCTCTGAGCAGGTGAAAATTAAATGTTTTTAGATTATTTCTTCAAGAACATTAAGATAAAGATAAGTTTTGAGTCTGTTATGATGGATATTTACAGTCATATTGATGATATCTGTGCTTCATTTCCTCCAGTGTACCATTAGATCAGTAGATGGAGTATGGTTAGGCTGTGTTGTTCCCAAGTATGAGTTAGAAGAGAAGCGAGGTGAAGTGAGGCGTGAGGAGGAGAGGAGATATACAGTAATTCTGCTGGTGTGACATTTTCCCATAATCCCTCCCAAATGCCGCCGGTGTCAGGAGACAGAGCAGCAGTGCAAGTATGCGAGGAGGAGGGATGGAGAGTATCTATTGCTTTACTTTTGTTGAGCACGAAGCAGCTGAAACGTATATTAACCTTTTTTTTTTGTGCATACCCTATAGATTAGCTTGAAGTGCTGAATAGGTGCATTAGCATGTGTGTTTGTGTTCCTGTCTAAGTGGGTAATAGGTTTGATGGATGTTAATCGAAGAAATGTTAGTGGCAGTAATTACCATAAAAAACAATAGCACAATGATTGGATCAAAAGAACATGGCAGATTCATTACCCACTCCACACATCAATGTGCTCACACACATGCACTCAGAAAAACGTCCTTCAACCAGTGAAACAGTGAACACAGCAATTAAGTCCATGCTTTCTATTCTGATTTCTTACTGTCTGACAGCCAAATGTGATGTAATTGTTAGCATCTACTTATGTGTATGTGATCTGTGCGCCAAGTTTTTCCATTTGCCTAAATACTTAAATGTCTAAATGTGTGACTCTGTTTCATCTATCCTTCTATCTCCCAGGCCTCAGATTCAGGGAGAAGATCAGCGTTGCAGAAAGGAAGGCAGACACACAGGGTTGCTATCATCCCAAGGTCACACACACATACATACACACACACACACACACACACACACACACACACACACACACACACACACACACACACACACATTCACACTCACAAACAGATAGGCCACCTCAGAAAAGGAAAATAACTACAATGGGCAATTTACCCAGAACAGGCAGGGATGATGGCCAGGGCACAGATGCACGCACACACACACTCTCGCACACACACACATACACACAGCTGTGCCTCAGGGCCAAGGTTCTGGCAATGCATCATTACCCTCCCTTGGAGGTGATTCCATATCCCAGCATGCATTTCTCATGTGGAGAGGAAATTACCCCTGGGCCGTGCTGAGAGCCAATAGAGTGTGTCCTCTCGTCTATCTGTCTCTCTCTTCCTTCCTTTCTCTTTCTTTAAATCCCTCACTCACCATGGGACTGTGTCTCTTACACCTTTACTGTCCTCCCTCTCTTGTTCTCTCTCTCTGACTCACCCATTTACTAACCCATCCTTTTATCTTTCTCTCATTGCTCAAATCTCATTTTTTTCTCCTTCTTCACCCCCCTTTTTTTATCTGATGTAGAACACAGATTAATAACAAATGACAAAAAGGGACTGACCTGCTTTCTCCATTTCTGTCCTACCCTCTGTCTTTCAGTCAAGCTGTGTTCATGGTGAGATTAAACATTAAAGTTACTGTTCTCAGTTACTCCCCTGCAGGCAGAAAAGCAAATTAAGGTGTACAAAATTTCTCTTCCCTAGTGCATCTGTCATTAACTTCCCTCACTTTCCCTTTGCTTATTAACAAAAGATCTATATAAATTGAACAAAAGGAAACAAAAATTGGTATTCAGTCTGTAAACAAAACAGACATGGCTGCTTTCTTTTAATGTCTTTACAATCATAAAGAAGCTGCTAACTTGTAATGCAATCATTGTCGCATGGTTGTTAGTAGTCACATAATACAAACAGTGAATAGAAACAGATGCAGTTATTCGGAGAAGTTGAATCTCACATTTCTTCTCTTTGTCTCTGTCCATGGTGCTGAATTATTTCAACTCTGTCTCTCTTTGTATCTCTCTCCATGGTTCTGAAACATTCATTCTCTTTTCTCTGTATTTATGTCACTTCCATCAAGCCAAACACAAACACATGTAGCAACTGCAATGAAATGCAAATCAGTTGTTGCATTTTAATATTCTAATTTACTTACAGCATCTTCCGTTCATTTTCTAAAATCCCCTCAATCTGTATCCAGTATAGCTAAGACAAAATCAAAAATATTAATCATTTTACATTTTAACATGCATAGTTAGTGTGCTTGGTGGGCGACGCTAATTACAGTCTGTTATACCTAATTTGTATGAGTTAAAGTCACAGTATTATCTTAATGCATAACAGATTACTCTTCCATTTTCTTCCTACTTCTGCACATTTGTTCTTTCAGTTTTTCTTTGTGCTATTGTATGTGTCGGATCCATTGACTGTATATAAAAATGGACATGACAGCTCCCCAGAAACGGAGCCAAAACATCTGGATCGCCTCCTTGTGGCTGGCTGCAGTATAGCCCCCCCCCACTATGTTAGTGGACACGAGCCAAACTAAAATATCAAAGTTCACGTTGAATAAATATTTTTCCCAAAGATGGTTTCTGTCACTTTAGGTTTTTATCATGCTGATGTATGTTAAAGTGCTCATTTTTCTGATAAGTTTGCTTTTAATTTGTTTGATGATATAAAAAGGGAATGTGACATCATGATTGACAGCAGTGTCAGGTGGTGGGACAGCTGAGGGGGCTTGCCTAAGGCCCGTCATCCTGCTGCCCGACTCTACTGTGCAGGCTCCAAATGACGTCACACAAGCAAAGTGCCAGTTCCCGGAAAGGGGATATTTTGGCTTCACTTTTTCATAGCGGCGGGAAGTGAAGACGCATCATCCATATTTATACACAGTCAACGATTGGAAATACGAAATAACATGGTGGGAGGTGTATTCCTGAGAAAAAGTGTCTAGGAGGAAGAAGGAAAATATGTATGCAAGATATTGGGAGTGTGTGTTACCAACCAAACACAACAGTTAGATATGCAGGATAATATTTGTGTGCACTGCTCAGCAAGAACACTATTATAAATGCTGTATTAAATTCACGATGTGGGACTTGGCCACAGCTGTATACACAGCAGAGCAGAGAGTTACTGCAAGTAAATGCCAAGGAAACATAATCTGCCTCCAGTTCACACAATAGAAATCCCCAGGTGCATAGCATTGTAAACTGGGTACTGTTGATGTAAGGGGGTCTTACTTTCACTTAAGTGAGCATGAGATCCCCTGTCTGAATATAATCCTATGGTCAAGACCTATCACACACACACACACACACACACACACACACACACACACACACACAGACAGACACAAACACACAGGCTGCAACTGCCTCAATTTCCATCTAAAGCAGGTATACCGTCTGTAGAGTCATACATAAACCATATGTATCCAACACACAGAGCAATGCACTTAAACAAACAGACAATGGTCGCAAGAAGGGAATACACGTGCTCTGTTTCTCTTTCTGACACACTTGCCCATAAATAAACATAGACACTCGTGCCCAAGTGACAACAAGAGTAATCACTGCATAATTCTCTTCCTCTTTCTTTTTCCTGAACACACACATACACACACACACACACACACACACACACATACAATGACATATCATTGTCCTTTAGACAGTGTAACACATGGGAATGCATTGCATCAGCCCTATCTCTTTACATATGAATGCCACACACTCACATACACAGTCTCCATATCCCTGTCTTTGACACAGCCTTGGACACATAAACATAAACACACACACACACACACACACACTACCCATTCACATTCACATACCCAGCCGCACTCACAGACATGCACAGAGTCATCGCTGACCATTGCAGATTTTCCATAAATAGAGCACTGTGTTCAGGCTGTGAGCCAACAAACACTGACAATAAATAGCGAGCGGTGACAATGACATGTCAGACCAGATCACATCATATCAAGGTACTGTAAATAGCAATTTCATGCCAGCAGCTCTATTGTATCTAGCAAATAATGTGGGTACATGTGGGGGGAGGCGGGGGGGGGGGGGGGGGGGGGGGGGGGGTCTTTTACATTTACCTACACAATGTACTGTATGTTTTACATCTATTATTGCAACAATGTGGCTTTAACCTGTGCTTTCCTATTGTTTCCAGGACTACTACAATTCTTGTTTTTGTTTTTCTGCATATATTCGGTAAAAGTATCACTTAATCAAAAACAAACATTAACTGGAAACAATCATTATCATCATTATAAATAATTCTAACATAACACTACAATCACTATTGCAAGCAGAATATATTTTGGATTTGTGGAGGAAAATGTAAATGAGGAGAGTTTGATTTATCTTATCTTGAAGTGCTGTGTCTGTTTCAGGCAGATTAAGTGTTTGATGAGATAAGTCAAGCACACCCCCACAGCTGAAACAATACTGCTGTCTCGTTTTTGATCACAACGTTGCAACTTTTTTTTTTCTTCGTTTTTCTTCCTGTCAATCCTCGTTTCTACAACACTGTGAAATCTCCACACTTACTGTAACTCCCCTTTCATGATGTTTTTCGTACTCTCGCATCCCTTTCTAAGCTCCAAAGCTTTGTAACAATAACCACTGGCCCCCACCTCCTTGGTCCCTAACTCCCATTTCCCTGAGCTAATGTTCAACTCTCGCTCTCCCTCCTGTTCTTACTCACAAACCCCCACTATGGCTTGCATCGTTCCCTACCTCCTTCTTTTCATCTTCTTCTTCTTCCTTCGATCCCTCAAGGTATGTTCCCTGTATTCCCTAAACAAATGTCTCTACTTTTTCTCTTCCCAATTTCCTTTATTTCTTCCTTTTGCTTTCCTTTATTATTGGTTTTTGCCTTCCCTTCCTACCACCTCTTACTTTATTGGTTCGCTAAGTCTGTGTTCAATATTTTTCTCTTCATTTTTCTCCTAACATTGTTTTTTTAATATTCTATATAAGCAGGAAACTCAGTGGAGTAAGAATCTCTTTTCATGGAGGAAAACACAAACGAAAACAATTAAGGGTAACACTTATTAACGTTTACAGCATGCCCTTTGTCCTCACTCATGCTCCATCTTTCTTATATTCACCTCTGTCCATTTTGATGTTCATCTATCTACCACCCTCCATTTCTCACCTCTTTATCAAATTCCCCTCGTCCTTTTATTTCCCACCTTCTTCTCTTCATTCGCCTCCTTTCTTCCCTTCCTCCCCCCTCTTCCACTCTGTTCATCTGCCCCCTCCCTTTGGCTTCATCTTCACCAATACCACCCTTCCTCCCCTTATCCACCTTATCTCCCTCTCTTCCTCCTCTCCTTTCTTCACTCCCATCCATTAGCGGTTATTGAGTTTTCTCTTTGTGCCACTGTCCTCACCTCTGCTCTATTGTGCTCACTCTTCTGCAGCTGTAATGGCCTCTAACTGTGTTACTAGCTGCCATGCACACACACATACACACACACACACACACCTACACATTAGAGTCACATATACATGCATATGCATAGAGTATGCTGATGGTGAATTATTTAAAAAATACATTGATTCCTCCCTAAAACACACAGTGAACATTCACACACATTAACACACACAGATATAACCTTTGCCCTCACACAGAGTGTTCCTTGTCGCTAATAGCTGCTAACTCATTTAGCACTTCATGTTAGCTCAGCTAGATCCAATTACAACAAGAGAGAGAGAGAGTGAAGTTTGAGTAGGAGGCCATTTAACCTAATGGCAAAGAGAAATGTAGCACACAGCTCTGATTCACTGATATTATTATTCAAGAATTAAAGGATATTTTAGTGCAACTCAGAGCTCAAATTCAGAACAATTTAAGAAGAAAAATAAAACTAAATTTGGTAAACAAGAAAAACAGGAAATTTTCTTTTAAATCGTACATGAGGTACACAGCTTGTGATATTGCACTAATTCAACAGCAAATGTGCTATTGCATCCTGCTTATGATTAAAGCCATATCATTCAAATTATTTGCACTGAGATCAAATCTTTTTAACAGTTCGCGTGTACTTTGCTGCAGCAGACTGCACTTTTGCTTTGTTTGGGTAAAGTAACTAACATTGATTTAAATCCATATTGTGAGTCATCCTAAATAAACAGTTTAGCAAACACAATTAAATTTAAATGCCGGTTTCAAGTGCAAATAACTGATATTGCTTTCATTAAACTACATTTATTCTCTATCTGTCCACAAAATGCCTAATTTGAGCCTCTGTATGACTGCTTGATTCAAAACTTCAAAAATATTGCATGGTAATGTGAGCATGAACATCATCCAGATATGACAGGTAAGAGTTCTGTTATTGACTGATACTTAGTCATTTAAGCTCTTTTTATATATGTAAGGTTTATTTAATCAAGTCATCTTATTGGGATCAAGATCTCTTTTGGCAGAGAGAAGAAAACAAGATCACATTCAGCAATAGAAACAATCATAGACAACAACTTCATATATTTATTTAGAGTTTTGTCATCTGTGCCTTATTGTCTTTTTTCACTTGTAGTTAGAACAACCCGCTCATATTAACAGGAAAACATTATTTACAGTGTTTGGGAAGGGAATAGGAAAATGTAATGTTGTTATGAAAATCACTGATTAATACATTCTCTTTTTCGGTTTTATGCACTTTGACTATGTCTGGTTCTTAATGAATGAGAGTTCATGGCTAGTCTAAATGTATAAACATTAACAACACCCTGAGTCTAGAGCATTCTCACACCATTGGGCTCCAGCTAGTAAAGTCTGAATTTTAAAATAGTCATGAATAACTTTGTTACTTTTAATTAAACAAGGTTTTATTGAACTCTGCAGGGGGTTTCAGAGACAAAATAATGGAGTGAAGTGTACAAAATGCCTGCATTACTGTAATGGTGGTTGATAGACTATGCTTTAATCTTATTATACTCTGAAATCAGGTATTAAAGAAGGTGTCTGAGTACATGCAACTAAGTATATACCTTTAAGGAAAATAATGTGATCTCCAGTGATAAAATTTATGAAAACAAAATTTGACCTCCCCAGTTAGATAAATAGAATCATATATTTGCAAGAATGTGCTTTCATAAGCATTAAAATTTAGGTTTTGTGATGTACATTGTTTTTTCTAACTATATACTGCCACAATTTTCGTCTTCTATCCAGTTTCATATTCGTAGGCAAAGACCAGTGTGTGTACTGTATATATGTGTGTGTGTGTATGTGTGGTTTTGCAATCCATGAGAGTGCTCCTTATCTTGATGACCTGTGCACTCTTCTTGCTACTTCTCTGCAGTGTCTCTTTACGAAACTTATTTCTCCCTACTGTTGCAACTGTTTATGTTGATGCTGTGTGACTAATGTGCTTTTGTCACAAAACCGGCTGGTATAGAAACACCTCGAAGAAAACAGAACATATACTACTACTGCTGAATTCAAGAACTTCCTGTGTACAAACGACAAAAGCTTCACAAATATGGTGTGGAAATGACAAAGAAAAGTTTTGCTTTTTAGAAAGACTGGTCATGTGTGTTTCATGTGAATGTGTTCATCATAAAATGTATCATCACTCCAAAGGTCATTCTCTCTTTTTCTGCACTTTCTTTGCCATTTATTTTTCTTTGCCCACCTCCATTTATCATTCTCTCTTCCTTTTCGCTCTCTCTCTCTCTCTCCCATTCACTTGCTCGCTCTATCTCTGTCTTATGACTGACAGCTGCTGCTGAGACTTGATCCATACACGCCTCAGTCCCTCTCGCTCTGTAATTAAAGGAATTATACATCAAGAGGCCTGTGAAATATATATAAATAAAATGGGGAGAGTGAGCTTTGCTTAATTGTGGAGACAAGAGGATGGAAGTGATCACAGCCCAGTAGGACACTTTTACACACAGCATGACACTAAGGGAAGCGAAATAGAGCTTCTAAAGCAACCGGTATGTGGAGTAACAATGTCTTTTATTAGTTGTTTTTTTTCTTTACACATATGTGATAACACCGCATTGGCTTAGTCCTGATGGGAATAAGGTCGCACTGACAGACTGACATTAGCACTGTAGGGGGAAAAGTGCTGCATTCTCATTTATTTCAGTGAGGACATTGTTCTGGAACAGCGGGGGGTTTGATGTAGGGGGCTCTGACAAAAATATGCAGGACTGTCTAGCAGAAAAGTTGGCTCAACTTTTGTCGCGACACAATACGTCATCCGCCAACACATAGAGTGGGCTAATCAAATAATTGCAAGCGCATATTTCTGGTAGATGCCTTTGTAAACAGAATAATTCTGCAAGTTACTTCACCATTGTCTAGACAGAAAATAAAATTATTGTTTTTGATTTGAGCTCTCAAGAGCTGCAAAATCCTTCCTCACAGTGTTATAAATAACTCTTCAGTGTTTTGGTATCTGATAAAGCCTTCAGACTGAGCACCTAGTTAGTGAGAGACTTGAAAGAAACTGGTGGAATGTGGTGCTGAATGAGTGATAATGATGGCTGTTTTGACCAAGACTAGTCCTTCAGGTTGTGTTATATGTTTCCAACAATAACAAAAAGACATTATGATTTTCAGTTGTTTAAAGCTCCTCTGGTGCATTGTTGCTGTACCCTAATGACAGATGATTCTGTGCATTTTAAGTAAATTTTTAACATACAATTGGAACAGGTTTGAAAATATGTCCCTCTGTGTGTACATCTATGTTCAACCTCAGATGTCTCAGACATCAATATGATGCAAGGGGATGTCAAGAGCAATATAAGTAATATTTCAATGTGTGTTTGTGTGTGTGCAATGTGTTGATTGATGAGAAATCACAATCAATTCACAGAGTCACACAGGTTAAAGATTCTCAGAGATTTCCTCTGCACAACTTGGCCATGACTGAAATATTGATCACATAGTGTATGTGTGTACATCAGTGTATGCTTGTGTGTGCATTCAACACATTGTTGGGAGACACAACTGCTTATATGTAGGGATGTCATATCAGACACAAATCTGGTTCAAGCTAGAGTAAGTCTCCGAGTAATGAATGTAAGTGCCTGTGTTCAATGATCTTGAGCACATTGTGATTCAATGAACCCCCTAAAACATACACACACACACACACACACACCACACCCCCCTTTCATCCTACCTGGGGTCTTTTTGAATAGAGTCGATAGAAGGTGAACGCTGCAGGCTGCCTTCGGGCGGCAGGGCAGGTCCAGACTTGCTGTAGGGTGATTCCACCACCGAGGGGCAGTACTGCAGGGTGCGGTAGGGGTCTGCCACATATGGGTCTGAACCATACACGTCTCCCCCTCCGCCACCTCCGCTTGTGGTGTAGCCTGGCCCCACTGTGGCGTAGTTGTTGGTCCCGCCACGGCTGTAGTTTCCTGTTCCCGTGCCGTGACTTCCTGTGCGCTGCAAAGGGGCGGAGTCGACACCAGGGGAGGAGGGAGCTATGGTGGGAAAGTAGGGACAGAGGACATAACTTAGGACCTGGTCATGGACACGGGTCAGGTCTAAAGGGCAGAGGAGGGGATGGCAGGAGAAGAGGAGAGAAGGGAGGAAGAACACAAAAGGAGAGGAGTGGGGAGGATGGAAGGAGATGAAATAACAGAGAGGAGGAGAGAAGAGAAGAGGAGGGGAGAGAAGAGGAGAGAAGAGAAGAGAAGAGAAGAGAAGAGAAGAGAAGAGAAGAGAAGAGAAGAGAAGAGAAGAGAAGAGAAGAGAAGAGAAGAGAAGCAGATAAAGATGAACAGGTTGTTGGGAAAAGACAAGCATGTCTCATATGGATGGATAAATATTGGCCACATGCCCAGGATTAACAACAAGGACCAATGTTCAACAAAGGGAAGGATTGAAGAGAGAAAGAGAAAAAGATCGACAAATATGTAGACAGAAATTTTAAATCCTTTTATTGACTTCTGAAATCGATGTCTAAGACAAAAAATATAAAATATATAGAACTATTTACTATTACAGTATTGACATACATGTCTTCCGCCCTAGAAAAACCCCACTTTTACAACAGTTTTCACAACACTGAGTAAGCAGTGTTAGCTTTGTCATTCAAATGAGTCATTAGCCATTCCCATGCACTGAAAAATGGAAACGGAAACATCTGCCTGGTGAGCAATAAGGACTAAAAAAAAAAAAAAAAAAAACATTAAATAAATAAATAAATAAAACACCAAACTATCTCACTTTAGAGTGAGATGGAAATTGAATGGGGATTTGCTCGAGGATGTAAGCAGCCTGCAGGGGCACAGTAGCTGTCACCCTCCCTCCCCGCCGTGCTGGAGCAGCGGATCGGTGATATATCAAGGTGTTAATGTGAGTCTGGGGGCCTCGTTTCTCTGCCTGTAAAAACACTGAGACAGACGGTGTGTGTGTGTGTGTGGGGGGGATCCATCTCATCTGTCATTAGGACCAAGGTATGTGTACACTGAAACACACACCTACGCAAATGCAAAAACACCATAAATGTGTTCTTCGGGGAGAATGTGATAAATCACAGAGCCTTGGAATCAATATGTAGCCATGTGATTGACTGGGGCTTTAACGCGGGCCAATGAGGCTCCTCTTACAAAGAGAATTAGCCTTTAAAACCGTGTCTGGATGGGAAAATGCACACAGACTCAGCACATCGGCAAGAACGCAAGCACTCCCATACATCTCATAATACATGTACAAGCCAGAACACACACATTTACACTTTATAGCAACCTACACACACCAACACTAAATTAACACAGGAATGGGGGAGGTGGGGGGTTGTGAGAGTGCTGTGGTTGAGAATCTCATCGTTATGTGACCAACAAACTTGCTCTTTAAGGCTGTCTTGAGTGGTGGCATTTACTTGACCTTCACAACCCTCTTATCTCGCTCTTCTTCACTTCTCTCTCTCTCTCTTTTTCAAACACACACACACACACTCACGTTTGAACTGCCCCACTTATTTGGTACATGAGGAAGATTAAACCAATCCTTAACAATTATTTTTCCAAAGTCCTTTAAACTCCTCTCACCAAGTCTGGTAAACTCCATTAGTCGGCCCACCAGAGGCATGAGGAACCTTTTGGATGATGTAACCACATTAGCATATTTTTTTTTCCTAACTCTAAAATCAGGTTAACAAAAACCCTTTGCCAGCCAGACAGTGAAAAATTCAAGTTTAAGACTCTGCCATACGATGCCCATGAGGCTAAAGGATGTGTGAGCTCTTCTACTGATACCCCAAATTTGACATAGATCCAAAGAATTAGGCAGGGAGAGAGCCTGGGAAAAAAGAGAGAAACAGCTGAGAGATGAGGGATGGAGCTGCAGTTTAGAAAAGAGCCAAACCAGAGGGGAGAGGGAGGAAACAAGGGCCGATGGAGGGAACGACAGCAGAGCCGCTCAGAACACAGGGTATAGGGGGGTAATGAAGCAGAGTCACTCCCATCAGAAGCAAATCAGTCTTTTCTGTACTCTTTAAATAGTGTCTGTGGTGTGTCTGTCTTTCTGAACGTCTCATTAGTAGCCAGGGCTTTAGGCTAACACCACCAGTGTCAGTGTGCACTCGCCAAGAGACTTGACACCAAAATAGGACAAACCTCAGAGCGAAAAAAGTGGGTGGGTGAGCAGTGAAAAGAGAAGAAAAAGACAACAGAAAAAAAATTGCCTGTCAAACTACTTTTATAGCCTGTGCTGTGACCACTGAATACGGATGTCCTTACAAACTCGAAAAAGCAAAAAAAAAAAAAAAAAAAAGCGAAGGTGATGCTGTGAGATGGTAGGGCACAGAAAGACAAACAAATCCTCTAAGAATGTCTGGCAAAATTTAAAGTTTTGCCCGTCCTTTTGTTTTCACATTCAGTTACTTGGTATTCAGCTACCCCACACCTTTTTATACATTCCATTTTCTTCTTCACTTAATCTTACTGGCTGCTCCCCCTCTCTTCTTCTCTTAGCTTAAGTAAATGGAGTGCTGCTGAATTTATCATTTGCTCTGGTAATGGTGTGTTCTGACTGATGACTTGACCTTTGGGGCCAATATTGCCTGGTAAAAAATCAGCGTGTGGGTGCCTGTTTATGCATGCGCGTGTGTCATTGTGTATGTATTTCAGTGTGTGTGTGTGTGTGGGTCTGTGTGTGTGCGAGATCTTGTATTCCTGTCCTTGTGAGAACCACTGGGAGTTTATGGCTTGACTTCTTTACAAAGTAAATTACAGTTAGGCTTTAAGAATAGATTTGAGGTTAGGATTAAGCATGTAGTCATGAGAGTTAATGGTAGATTTGGGCTTATAAACATAGCAATGAAAGGTCCTCACACATATAGCAAGACAAGCATAATATGCATGCATGAGTGTGAGAGGGTGTGTCTCTCAGGAATATGTGACACACAGTCACTGTGCAGTTTCATGAAATATTAAACAAATCATGAAATGTGGCGTGTGTGCACAGGTACAAACACACAAACAGACACACATCGACATGCGCGCTCCACTAACACCTCTCACACCTGGCGCTCTGGCGGTGTGAAATTGTGTTTGAGAGGAAATAAAAGGGCGGGTGTGTCTTTGTATTCCCTTGCTTCGGTGTAGAGTAAACAAATCGCGGCTGTGCTCCTGCTGGCAGATTAGCGACGGGAAGGGAAACTCTATTAGTCATTTGACACAGTGATACCTCTGCAATTAGCCAGCCGGCTGAGGGGCCGGCTAGCTCAGAGCGAGGCTGACTTTTTCTCTGGGCTGCTGAGACGTGGGAGCCCTCGCTGAATGTACAAGAGATGGAAAAAACAGACAGGGAAGGAGGAGGGGGGCGAGATAGGGAGAAGGAAAATTAAAATTAAGGGGGATCAAACCAATCCTCTGAGCTTTCCATGTCCGTCCTCCCTTCTCATTCTTTCATCTCTGCCTCCATTTCTTTCAGTCCTACTCAGTATTTGTCACCCTCTCTTCCTCCATCACTCCCTTGCCCTTTTCTCTTCTTTCTTTACTCCTTTCTGCCTCCCTCTAGATCTGTCTCTCTTGGTCTTTACCTCCATCCATCTTTTTTCTCACCCATCTCTTTTGAAACCTTCCCTTTCAATCCCTACCCTCCCTCTCTTGCTGTAGTTCACTCACTCTGCCTTTTTTTTTTGGTCTGTTATCCTCTCTCCATCATCCATTCATTTCATGTTTTTCTCTCCCTTTCTTCCCTAACACCCCTCTGTCTCTCTATCTCTCCCCCTCTCTCCCTCTATTGTGTTTGTAGTAGACTATGTGATCAGAGCTGAGGACATGTCCTTTCTCTCGACACGCTTCAGCGCTCAGCACGATTACACAAAACCCCTCAGTACAGTCTCTATCTCTCTCGCATATACACACTCGCATAGATACACAGGCAAGCGCACAAACATGGATTTCTAAATATGCAAGTGATTGACACGGACTAAACATGTGTGCCTTTAACATATCTTTTCCTAATGCTTTAAGGTCATGCAACAGCTTGCACACACAACCTTGCCTACAGCGGTAATGGACGAAGCACACACATGCACAGTCACGCACACGCGCTGCCTGGATGTGGAGGAGAGTAAGGATTAGTTTCTCCCTCTGTTTATCCCTGGGAGAGCCTCCTGGCCAACACACAGCTCTTGATGTTCCTGAGCTGGAAGCACTGTATGACACACACGTGCACACACACACATACATACACACACACACAAACACATACAAATGCCCTCCTTTGCACTTTTCAGTATCAAGTCTACAGTGTTTTACAGTGTGGGAGCTGTAGGACACTTGTCTCCATGAGTCAAGGTGCCATGTCTTTCTCCTAGCACGCCACTTAGACACAGCAGGGGCTCCAGGCCTGTGGCTGCCGCTAAATGTTCATGCTGCGGAAGGACAAGAGTGAAAGTCATAAAAAAAGACAAGTTTCTTCTCTTTCCGTCTGAAGAGCACTATATTTCTGTTGTGTACAGTCAGTGTACGTGACACACAAACACACACACACATATATTGCACAGAAAGTCAAATAAAATAAAACTTTCTGTGAGGAGTTTATATATTCCCTTGTATCTATGTGGGTTTTCTCCAGGTGTTCCCTTGTTCCTCCCACAGTCCAAACACATGCTGGTTAGGGAGACTGAGCACTCCATCGCCCAGGTGTGCTGTGAATTTCTGTCTGTGTGTTAGCCTTGTTACAGACAGGTGTCCTCGACTGTGTGAAATACGCTCCAGCCCCTCACAACCTCAAGTAAGATAATTTGGTCAGAAAATGGATGGATATCACACTTAAGTTGATCACACTTGCTTTTGAAGCACATCCGAGTCTCACTCAGTCTCAGATATGAACAGTGAAACAGGTTTATCACTCTTCGAAATCTTTCTCACAGGGATTCTTGATCTTTAAGATATGTGTATGGAAAAATACAGATGTGAGGAGCAAACAGAGAGGTAATAAGCAATCTATACGATAGTAAACTGTGACACAATTAATGAATAAAACATGATTTACACAGAAGATATGAATGTTTCTCTTTATTTGATGGAGACAGTCAATGCTGGTTTTGTTCTGGCTTCAAATTTATCTGTGTGATCTCTGAGGACAAAAACAAATGAATGTTTCTATACACAGATATGAATTCATTACTGCTGATAAAACAGAGAATATGCTAATCATGTAAACTAAGACAGCATGGGACGCCAGAAGAATATGTGTATGTGTGTGTGTATGAACAATTTTTGTGGTGACTAGCCTGTAATTAAGAACACACATTTTTTTGCTTATGTGTAATGTGTGGGTGGTGTGGGGTGACTAACACCGACTTAACTTAAACCTGCATTTAGGAAGAGCCATATGTTTTCGCAAGGGAAAGAATTTGTGCTGATCTGTTGAGTATGTCAGATGCTTTGAGCTGGTAATTAAAGCTTTCTGAGGCTTCAGCAGAAACTCACTGTAAATACTGTAGAAGTTTAAGCCACACATCACGTCGCCTGGTTTCTACTTTGGAAAGTGAGTTGTTGTCCACCAAGATGAATGGTACTGTAGGTCAAAGCCAATTTGTGAATCATCCAAAATGTATGAATGCTCTTACAGATGAAGTCCTCAGAAATCAGAGAACTCTATCTGAAAATACAGCTTTCTTTTCCTATATTCCAGCCCTACTTCGCTCGTTTTTTCTATCTTTTTTTTTCTGGATTTCACCTGAAACCGACTCTCACTTAAATTGAAATCATAAAAAGACTTTAAAAACCTTGCTGAGAAAGCTGCAGCATGACAATTATAAACCCAACATTCAAGCAGCTTTCCCCGCGGAGTTAAAGCCACATTCTAAGTAGGTATAAATTCAACACTCACCCTTTACTGGTGTTCAAAAGACAGTATGTTCATTACCAGACCAGCAGGATCAGGGGCCAAGCAGAAATTTATCCTGGCCAAACAAACCTAATCTAACCTGGCGATAGAGAGAGCCTAGTGACTGACACACTAAAGTGACTGGGGGGATGCTGCAGCCAAAAGGTCTAATAAAAGCTGCAGTGCTTTGGATTCCTGCACTGAGGTTTTATCTGGCGCTAATTGATAAAGAACTGGTGAATCAGGTCAACTGAAACTAGTCCATTTTGTAACGCTACTCGTTAAAAATTCAACCATGCACTGATCAGAGCAAAACAGTGTACACACAAACATACAAGGTGAATCAAGATCTTTCATGAAAGTATGTTTTAATGTTTGCCTTTTTTTTGTTTGCATTTCATTCAGATTCAACAGTACCTTGCCCTATGTGTGTGCAGGGAGAAAGCATGTTACAAGATCAGGAGACTTGCTGCAGAACTGTATAAAAAAGTCATATGTATCCTAAATCTCTGAGCAAATGTTTAGAAAGCTTATACCTTCAACACTTTAATCTCCTATACCTGGAAACCATGAAACTTAAGAGAAACATCTTCTTTACTACAGAGTATTTAATAAATTAAATAAAGTTACAGGCACCTTATTGTCAAAAAGGTGCAAATGAATCATCATAATTTAGATGTAAAAGTCAAATAATCACATAGCAAAACAATTTACTACCAGGAATAACCACCATTATTTGGTATGGACTACTCCCATACAGGGATGTATCATTCATGATATATACATATAATTTTTATGACACCTTACCTTGGTGTCTAAATGATATACAAGAATGTGTATGTACTTCATGTATGCATTCATGTGGGTATGTACTGTATGTTTAAACAATGTTTAAATCTTTAAATTTACATCAACTGCAGATGCATATAATACACACACATATAGACCAAGTGGCTATGATTAGTATTATAAACCACATTTGGACACCGGAGGACATGTGGCAGATGAAAGTGAGCCTTTCCTTTCTCTTCTTCCTTTTCATGGATCTTTCCCTCTTCTCTATTTAAGAGACACCCTGAACTTTTCCTGCCTTCTGGTCAGAAGAGACACAGTAACTGCACCCGTTCTCCGTCTTTACCCATTCCTCCCTCCTCTCTTGGGCTTGTTTTTCTCTCTCTCATCTCTCTCCTCCATCACACTCCCCCTCATTAGGTTGTCAGATCTCATTACAGAAGGAACACAGCAGATTTAAAGGGGGAAAAGAAGATTGGTTTATTGTTTGATGCAAAGCAGATTTCCTCATACTTCTTTCTAACCTTTTTCACCGTGCATGTGTGTGGGTTCATTCACAATTGTGAAGGGGAACAGTGCTATAAAGCTAAAACTTAAAATAAATAAATAAATAAAAATCCTGCTTTGGTTTCTAGAAAGATCGCAACACACATACACACACACACCCCTTGTGCTTATGTAACAGTGTTGATCTCTTGTCCTGGGAGCTGCATGAATTTAATTGTAGAAACCCCATGTTAAGTGTGTATTCAAATGTGTTTGTGCTTCTTAAGACAGACATTATTGCATTTAGTGGGAAAAAACACACTAGGTGCCCCAAAAGTGTTGCCCATGTGCAAAGATTTGTGCTGATCCTCCTTTAGGAGAAGAGACAAAAAACAGAACAAGGCTATAAAGAACATAGCAGCAGCTAAGAAGCACGAGCCTTTAAAGTGTATGTTTAATGTATTTCATAAAAGGGAGTATACACAAGGCTTCTTCAAACGCCTGATATCAATATGTGAGCATATCTCCCCTGCAAAAAAGTCTCAATAACATAAGTGTCATACACCTAAGAATGGTTTACCTAAACTAAAATTCAGAATATACAAACCAAGTCTCTTCATTTGCAAAGCTTGTGGAGTGGCTGCAGCATAAAGAACTGCCTGTGCTGTCTGGTTGGCAGGTGATAAGACATGAACACTTGAACAAAACTACAGGAGTGACCAGAGAAGTGTTTCTGAAGAAGAATGGAAAAGAAAACACATTGTAAAATGCACTGTATGTAAAGTATGGTACAGTAAGATATGCAAATTGACCACTTTTTCCATGCAGCTCTGTATCATAAGGTTATCTAGATCCATTAGTGGCTTAGAAAATATACTCTTGTTTTTACCATGGCGTAGGGATTACTGATTGTAGAAGAATTTGTGTCTGTCTCCTCCAAAGATACAGGAGGGAGTAATGTTGAGCTATATAACACCCCTTATCAACAGCAATAGCTCAAACTGGCTACTAGATGTGCCTGACAAATAGCCATGGCAGTGAATCTACTCATTCCCACTGTCGCCACCTGAGCTACGTGCAGGTCTGATGTTAAGCTATTAAAGAGAAAAAGTGCCACATCCATTCAGTGCCGCTGTTATTCCCAATGGTCAGAGTCATTAATATAGGCCAAGATGGCTTTCATGACATAAGAGGGGGAAGGTACAAAGGCAAAAATGTTAGAACAAAGACAGGAGTGAAGGGAGGAAAAGGGAGGAAAAAAAGCAGGGAAGGTCAGAGGAAAAGAAGGGTAAGAAGAAGAGAGAAGGTGGGCACTAAGGTGAAGGAGTTTAAGCAAAGACTTCGCTGATGTGCACTTTACTCTTAACTAATGGAGATTATGACAGATGCAAAAAAGGATAAAGCTATAATTACATACTGTATTAGCAGAGAGAGAAGAGAAAAGAAGAAACGGAAGAGAATGGAAAGAGCCAGACCAATGTCGGAACAATAGAAACTGTAAAAATAGAAAGTAAAGCATAGTGACAAAGTGTAGGCTGATTTCAAAAGTACACAGTGTCTTTTTAGAAAAACAAACGAATGTGTAAACCACATCCTGAGGCTTTTCCTTGCTGTGATTCTTCCGTGTAACAGAATGCATGTGTGTGTGTGTGTTTGAGACACTGTGACCATGCAGGAATAATCGCTTGAAATAGGCCACATTAACCTGCAGTCCTCTGGGGCACTGACCTGGTTTAATCCAAGAATGAAACACTGCGTGCCACTGCCCACACACATGCATAGCGCGAAAACACACAGATACACACTCATGCTTACACAATAATACTGTACTGTGCATATATGACTGTGAATGTCCCGGCTAGATAGGAAAAGAGGACGAAAGGGGGTGAGACAGGCGGCAGAAAGACAAACAGAGGAAGGGTGTGTGTGTGCGCACATGAGAGAGGTTTGGCCAGATACAGATGTACACACCAGTCATACAAGTGAAGCAGATGTTTAGTAGCAAGTTCCTATTCAGATTTTCCTCAGAATTTAGAGGCCGTAGCAATGCTGTTCACCCACCACTCAAGGTAACAATGACTGTAGAAGTAGAAGAGACGAGAGCTGCACAGAATAGGGAGCATTTGAAACTGAGCAGACAGAGGATAACCACTGTGCCGCAAGAAAATGTCAGCAGACTTACTTAGACTAGAGGTCTGTTTATTTATTCTTACTGGAGGGAAGAGGTTGCCAGATGCAGTGAAAGCAGACACAAATCACGAGTTCCTCAAAACATGAAATAAATCTTAAAATACTGACATTTTCCCTCTCTATATTCACCAAAGTGGATTTCATTTGTAGAAAAGCCTTGACCCTCACTATGTGTCTGCTTTATTTGCTTCTTCTTTATGTCCTGTTTGCTGCTTGTCCTTATTTCTCTCCGCCTGTCTCTCTGTCCTAAACTGGGTCAGGAAACAGCGGCTATAAAAACCAGCGCATGTACAATTATAGTCACTTAAATTGTTTTTGTTGTATCATGCAGCCCGTCTTCGTAGTTAATTGTCCAGTTAAGTAAAGTGATGGCCCACGCTCTCACTGAATACTGTGAACTTCATATGACTGCGAGTGCCTTGTTTAAATTGGCCTTGAATTAGCCTGACACTATGCACCAAATACTACAACTTTCACAGTTTTGGAGTGAATACCCATAGAACTGTTTCCCTTCTCTTCCCACCAAAGGAATGACTTATAGCATTAATTACATTGATCTATGCCAGCTTAATGAACCAATAATGTGAGGCTGCCATTGCCAAGAAAAGGCACTATGACATAATTAATGACTTACCGCTCACCATGTCAGCACAGCCCTTATCAGTTCATTATGTGCTATCACTCTGTGCATTATGAATCCTTATTAGACAACCTTTTAGTCAGTGCACATACTGTTCACATGACTTTTGAAACATGCTCCGCTTAAGCTGAGCCTTAATGCAACGAATGGCCCAGTGTCTTCAAGGTGCTGGGTGTCTTTGGTGTGTTGATTTATCGCTATAGTTACATGGGCCAGAGCACAGTAGGGGTAAAATTGCATATGATGTGGAAAAAAAGGCTCACGCTGATATACTCTGATGGAGAATTTAGCTCAGACAACACGAGACAATCCATTAAAATACTGTATCACAGGAGAAGCATATTGTAAACCTCAAGCATCGCAATTAAATGTACACGGTCTAATCCACAGTCTATTGATTTTGTAGCTGCAGTGCAAATTTCTTTTGTGAGTTTTCTTATACCCATCTATTGAAACTACAAATACAAGGAGCAGTAAATTATAGATAACCGTGGATCATCTCTGTACACTTCTGAAGTGCCCTTATTTCATTAATTCCTGCTTGCAAAGACAATCCTATCATTGTATGCACTGTACAGAATTTCACTGACAGTAATCAAAGCAATATCCCGCAAGAATAAGAGCAAACCCAATGACCCCCCTAACTCTGAAATGTGCTTCAAAAGCTATGCTCTGTGCTTAAAGGCAATTCTCACTCCTTTCAAGTGAGTCAAACTGATCAACTCGAACGCTGGTCTAGAGTGGCATATTTACTGCTATGATTCTGACCCAAATGCTAATGATAGCTATTAAGGCTAGGCTGTTTAATGACATCGAGGGAGCTGTGAACGTGGCGTGACCGACTTGGGTGTTTTCATGTGGGTATGATACGGTAATGGGATTAACATGGCGTACCTAAACCCACATTGAGATAAGCTCAATGAGGCCCTATTAAAAATACATTGCTGGCAACAATGGAGTTACGGAGGGAGCGGGTGAGAATGAGTGTGTCTAACTGTGTGACTTTGATAGAAAATGTGCCCAACTGTGCTGCATTCCTAATTAGAAAAAAAAAGAGAACCATAAATGTGTACTTCTAAATAAAAAGGCCTTTTCTATACTCCTTATTTTTTTATTGCCTGTAATGTAATTTCTCCATTTGTCCCTGAGCTGGGTGCAAAATGTACAGGGCTGGCTATTCAGCACACAGAAATAGCCTCAACCGAATCGGAAAATGGACTGAATCATTCTGTTTGTTATGCTCCTTGAAATGTATAGCATCAAATAAAAATAACTACACATCAACACAATACCTCAAAAGTAAGCAGCCATCATACCTCACAGAGAATGAAAAAAAAAAATCCTGATTAGTGTTGTCACATCAATATATAATGTACACCTGACACTGGGTAAGTGAGCATCAATTGAATGCGTGCTGTTTGATTGATTGACAAGATGATGTAATGTGATGTAATTTAAGGAAATAATGAACGCATCTTCTGCTTCCTCACACAAGTCTATCCCAGCTCCATGATTAGCTTAGCATAAAGGCAGATTCATGTCCGATGTTTCCTATAATCAATAAACAATAAACTTGTCTGTCTGCAGTTGGTCAGATGGTGGGAAGGGGGGGCATTGCTACAGTAGTTTTAAGACTTCAGTAAAGGACAAATACACACACACACAAATGGAAACAGTGCACTTGTGACAAATCATACAAATGTCATAAATGCCTTACCAGTGTTGTTGCGATAGGGGCCTGTGTCTGGCCCCTGGCTCTGGCTAAGACTCCTCATAGGGCCCTTATTGTGGTAGACACGTTCTTCATAGATGGGATCTATATGGTGTTCTGGGGACCCCAAAGGCCGAAGGGGCTCCTGACTGTGCTGGCTACTGTAGGAGCCACGAGAGCCTGGAGAGAAGAGAGAGGAAGAGACGAGATATAAGAATAACAGCGTGAGGGAGAATCAAACAAAGTAAGCAAGAGGCAAATGTGAGACAATATGCAGGAAGGGTTGTAAAGATGTATTGGATAAATAGATTTTAAGGAAGTGGGGGAAGGAAAGAGGAGGAGTCACAATTTTAGGAAGGAAATGGAAAGGAAGTAGGATAGGAAGGTGGTGATAAGGACCGTGGAGGGTGAAGAGGGTAAAGTAAGACATAAAGATGATGTGAAAGGAAGACGATGGGGGGCAGGTGAAGGCAGCAGAAGATGAATGGGCCCCCAAGAGAGACAAGAGGAAAGAAAAGGTACAGGTGTGGAGATGATGGGACGAAATAAGGCATCAGTGCGAGTGAGTGGGAAACGTATAAGAGGACAAGAAAACAGCAGTCAGTCGACAAAAGGATGCCTTTATGGCTGCTATGTTTTTAAACCTGTCCATTTTCACCCCAAACCTTTTTGTTTTTGGCTGATGTTACAGAGCAAAGCAATAGATTGCACACCAGCGGATAGATAAGCATGTGTGGGTTTATAAAGAGGGCTGGAGAAGTTGGTGAGTTAAAGTTGCACAACATCAGAAATAGAGAAAGAGGGAAAGAATAAGAAGCCAGGGAGCCATGCATAGAGATAGATGAGATAGGGAAAGAAAAGACGGAGATCGAGAGAGACAAAAATGAAAAGAAAGAGAAGGCTGTCGCTGTTTTTCATTTTTTAAATCTCCCTGGAACACATTGCTGGTTGTCAGCTATAAAATAATGAGATGCAGTGTCCCCCCCTCTTGCTCTGTGTTTGGCAGGAATCCCACATACACAGGGCAAGAAGACATTGACAGCATGCATTTGTTCATTACACAGCAGAACAAATGTAAGGCAGGGGCCTCCCTCTGAAAACACAGAGAGCAAAATTAAATTAGGAAAGAAGAGAAAAGGAGGAGACTGGGTGAATATGAAAACGAGTCAGTAGGGCTTAGGTGACATGGAAGATGATAAAGAAGGAAGACACGCATATAATCACATACACACACACACACAGACTCAGAAAGCCATGAGTGACTGAGAGAAAGAGCAACGGTCCAGTGGAGCTAGTGTCGTATCATATCGCATTAGCTCCCGATCGAAGGCAAGTCGCATGCCAAGGATTTTCCAGCGGCCGAGGGAAGGAGAAAGAGTGCAGAGCTCCAAGTCTCAGATTCAAACCTCCGTGTGTATCCACCGTCAATTTAACACAGTCAAAAACCCTCAATCTTTCAGATCATATCAGAAATCAATGCATGTTAGGAACTCTGCCATCTCAGTGGGATCAAGTACATTCACTCATGTAGGCATGCTGTAGTTTTTGTTGCAGCTTAGGCCTGGTTTCTATTTCTTGTCTTAATTGTCCAACAAAAAGAAGGCAAGCCAGTGAATACTCAAACAGAAATACACAGCAGGACTATTATTATCCTAAACCTTCTTGATGGAAAAGATGGTACAAGAATCCTGTGGGATGAACAAGAGCGGGCCTGCACTTCTACCCTATGGTAAAGCATTGGTTTGCCTCATTATACCTGTCTTGAGCATGACCGTGGCAAAAAGGCTATTGCGTATCATGTAACTGTGTCCTCCATTCAACAGTGTGGTTAACTGACTGTCCTGTTTACCTCCCTTGCCAATGAAAAGGTAGGCTGCCTTCCTGTCACACTCTACTAGCCAGCAGTAGCCAGATAGAGAAGACAAACAGAAAGACGAAGAAGGAGTCAGAATAAGGGAGTGAGACAGAAAGAGATAAAGATGAGAATGACACACATGGAGGGAGAGAGAGAGAGAGAGAGCTTCAATTTCTGACATTAAAATATCCATTCAGTTCCATTGAAATAAGAAGAATTTAGAGACAGAAAGAAAGAAGGAAGAAGAAGCAAGCGAGAGACATGCATGAAGGAGCGCTAATTAGAGTCATGGACACACCCATTAACAGCATGACTCATCCCGGCTCTCTCTCTTCCTCCTATCCCTTTCGTCTTTGAAGTCTTGGTGAGTTGGTTTTATTTCTTTATTCATTTATTTTTTGACTCACAGGGGCCCACTCATAGAAGTACTGACCTCTTTCTTTCAAAGGGAGAGGGAACTTAAAGTACAGAAGATGGAATGTTGCAGAGAAAAGGAAGAGAAAAAGAGAAAAAAAGAGAGAAAGAGATGCCCTCCCATGATGTTTCATTCAGTAAAATATTTAAAAAGGATAACAAAATGTAAAAACCAACTCTGGTCCCTTGATGCCTCGGTTGTGTTTGTGTGGCAAAAAAGAAACAAACTAAAAATCACATCTATACATACCGTAAAAGATAACTATCATCAAAATAAAAAGCCGACCAACATTTATATTCTTTGTTCTCTCATTTACTGTGATTCTAACAGGGAAGGGTGAGAATTAACTCTCAACATCAAAAATGATCCTATACATCCAATTTTTCTGGGTCAATTTTCTGGGCCACTTAAGTCAAAAATAGAACAGAACTGTATATTTAAATATCTTGGGGCTCCAATGGCAACCACCAGTCAGTGTTGATGCCAATGTATACAGTCAGCTCTCAATATCAGCCCCATGACTCTACATTATGTCCTGGCAATTTTATATACAGTATATATTCTTGGTTCTGCTGGGCACAGTATCATGTTATTGTGCTACAATGGCTAATATTTATACACAGTTGACTGTATCACTCAGGCTCTTGATGGAAAAAGCAATGATAAGGAGTTTCTTTTTTTAGGCGATTTCTATTATACGCAGCTTAACTCCACTGAAGCGTAGGTGCTGTAGAACCGGACCTCTCCAAACAGGCTACTCAGAGGAATTCTACTTTTACACTGGGAATAAGCAAATCTCTGACTAATAGTATCTACAAATAATTCTTGATTTGTACAATTTTGGAAATACTGATGGATGAAATTAGAGTTAAGTATTTGAAAGTTAAATTGTTAGATTTTCAGGATTAGTTGCCCTTAGATTGTCCGGATAAAATCAAGCAGTCCACACTCATGAAAGCATTCTGAAAATATGACACAGGTATGCTAATTATGGCAACAGTCTGAGATCTCGTTTCCATCGGGACTCATTCCTGCTTAGTCCTTTCTTTTCTCATTCATTTAAAGTCTTCAGGAAAGATGAAACTGCAGGCGTTGCTTTGAGATCATAGTCCTGCCCTCAGGGTAAAGCATGAAGGACATGTTCTTCAATGTAGCTCCAGGTTTAGCGGACTAATCAATTAAACGTACTATTGAGCTTCAAAACACTGCTGCGTGGTTTAAATCAAAATAAATCTTGTCAAATATTTCATTTCTGTTGCTTGAAACAAATGAAAACAGAATCTACAAAAGGCAACCTGTGGCAAAAGAACTGTGCAAGAGAGCCAACAACTTTGTTTTTATTGGGGATGTTAACCTCTTTTAGCCCACAAAAGGTCTATATATACACATACAAGAAGATGAAGAAGACATAGACATGAATTATTGCTGCTGCTGCTGCTGCTAGAACTACTACTACTACTTCTATAATAATAATAATAATAATAATAATAATAATAATAATAATAATAATAATAATAGTAAGAATAAAGAAAGAACTTCAAGGATTTCCAAAATCCTTTAAACCCACCAGCTCTTAAAGTAGGCTATCTGAAAATCACTGACACTGGGAACAAAATCATTTTCAATGTCTACAGTGCCTTTAGACTGAGTGTCGGACATCTAATACATTTGAGTGAAGCCAAATGAAAGAAAAAAAGGTAAAGGTTTAAAATTACCTTTAGGCTGAATAGCACTTGTAATACTAGTCTTGAGAATTTAAACTCAATGAAATAGGGGGTTATCTGCAGTGTTTAATTTAAACAGACACAAAGATCCAACCTCAAATAAAATTTTACACTACTCCTATGGACCATAAACAGTTGACACAACACATTTTTATTTTGAGTTTGAGACTCAGCCAACTCAATTTTGTAGAGTCAAGAGAGAAAGTCATAGACTAGTCAATGCAACTGCAGGAGCAAATAAAAGTCTGTTAGTCTGAATGCTGCCTTAAGACCAGTGTCATTGTGATATATTCAGCTCCCAGACACCATAAAAAGATCTTATTCTAAGACACAATTAGAATGAGAATCATTTAAATCTTCGTAAAACAGGTTTTGTCTGGTAGTTACAACAGACCGGCTAAAAAATATCTTATAACTCTCAAATATATCTGCTGGAACAGCTAGTGCATTCATTCTATTACAAATGTCTTTAAAGTTGGACTTTATACCAGGCAGCTACAATGGTGCTCTGACACTCTCTTGTGAAATGTACAAGTGCTGCAATATGCAGCAGTTAACGCCAAGATAGAAACCAGAACACAATGATGTGCTCATTAAAAGACTGGATAATTCAATAGACAGCCCTTGATGCAGCACTTGACATTTCTTAGAATGGCAATGAGATGCACTGATATGTAACACATGGGCCCACTTATAGCATAAATGCTCCATTGACACAAGAAGTGATGATCAACACCGGACACACACACACACACACAGACACACACACACTCAAAGATGTATTGATATTGTGATTGATTTTCTTGCATTCAATTTAATGCACACAGTACAGCCAGTTTAAGGACATCATCATCAGTGAGACTGATACAGTAAGGATACTAGATTATCATGGTGGATTTATGTATACACTATATGCATGTGAGACTATATGAGTGTGTGTGTGAACTCCCACCTGCCAGGCTGCCAGGCCTCTGGAGTGTTGCAGTAGCGTAGAGCTCATGGGAGATCTTGTACTGGTCAGAAGCATGGTGAGCTGCCAGCCGTTTGGGAGACAGAGTGGCATAGCTCCCTATGCCTGAACTCATCTGCAAAAGACAAGAGTCTCTTTCTGTCAAATGTTATAAATAAGCTTGGGGAATGTACAAGATGAAGTCTGTAAACTGGCGCAATTACTTCCTGTTAGATTACAGTCTGTTGGCATCCAAATATGTAACAGCTGACATGGCTGATATGTTTTGATTCATGTAGTTCAGATGGGACAAGCTTGTACCTGTATTTTTTCAATTTCCCTTGCCAATTTCCTTTTGTGTCTATATCCACATGATAAACATTTGTAAAACGGGTTTCTGAATGGATATTGGCACTGTGTGTAAACCGTGCCCAAGCCACTTAGGGTTATGGATGTAATTCAAGCAGTGAGCCCCCATGCTAAAATTACTTCTCACCATGATACAATGTGAGAGACTGGATATAAACATCCAACCAATTTACCTAAGAGTCCGGAGTTTAGATAAAAGTGCAGAATGATGAATGTATGCAATGGATTTTTTCTAAATCTTACTGTAATGACATTTGATAATATTACCCGTTTGAAGCACTGAAATAGACAAATATAGATTTTTGTTTGAAGATATGACTCAATTTATAATGCTAAGAAGCTGCACTTCACCATTCTTTGTCATGATTAAAGACCTGACAAATTGGACAAGAATACAATCTTCCCTCTAACACCCAGCCAATCAATGGTGTCAATCAATAATATGACTGTATAATATTACACAAGTTTTTCTTTTCTGTTTTTTTTTTCAGTTTTATAACCTCTAACATCTTTTATTCTGTTTGAATCAATTAACATTATACATACACAATGTATTACAGAATATTAACACAAAATGCATTTATTTCCTACAGGTGGCCACAGTATAAGGCTGTGTGACGTCTTGTACCTGGTGAAGAGGAGATGATGATGAGCTGGCACCTCCCCCTGCTGCTGTAGAGTTGGGTGGAGATGCCACCCTCAGGGGAGACCCGCCCCCTCCTCCTGTTGTCACAGCAACTGTGGTGCTGGAAGACAAATGGGCAAAGTAACATCATTTGTCTGAAAAATCATGGCTTCAAATGATATTCATTTCACCATATAAAAACACGCCTCCTCGTCAGTAAATGTGTGTATATATAGATTTCAAAGGCAATTTTCCAATTCCATTCTGTTCTGTTTCTATCTATTATTACAGTAGTCACTCAGTGTTTATTTATCTCTCCTCTCATACTGTCCGTAAAACATATGAAAGAGCGAGATGTCTTAAATACAGTATTTCTTTCAAATGTCAGCCTCTTTATCCTCGGCACCTGGCTCATTTAAATATCAGTATCAAGAGCAATACATCAAAATCAATATCAATGTCACAGTCACTGTAGCTCACTACCTGTATGACTTGGCCAGTCGATTAGCGGGAGACTGTTTGCTGGGAGAGGAGGAGGAGGAGGAGGAAGGCAGGCGTTGAGTGGTAGAGTACCCTGGCGTATCAGAGGATGATCCCAAGCGTTGGAGTTTACTGGGGGAACCAGACCCCGAGCCTCCTCCTCCTCCAGACAGAGGGGAACTGACACGCTGGGCGGGCAAGGTGGAGCTGGAGTAGTAGATACCTGGAGAGCAAGGGAAAGGAAAAAAAAAAGACAACATAAGCAAGAGAGGCAAAAAAAAAAAAAAACAAGTCAGAGAGTGGTGAGGCTGGCTTAGTACAGATAAACACAGGCCATCTAGAAGCCAGTGCATGACATTTTACTTTGGACCGATGCTGACAGAAAGAGATAGAAAAAAAAAGAGAAAGAGAAATAAAGCTGATGGTTGACATCAGAGCAGGCTAATGAAAGTATAAAACATACATTAAAGATCGGCTCAGCAGTGAAGTAAAAAGCAAGGTCTGATCATTCAGGGGATAAGTGCATGGCCTGCCGTCATGTTTTCCTGCTTATCTAGTCTCTGGGTGCATCAATTACTACAACTGCACTTAAAATTTGTGAGAGGGAGCCTGAGCTGAATTGTTCATTAATGGGAAACACGCAAAAAAGACACTAATCAGATGACAAACTGACCCTGTGTATGTAGAGTAAGTTTTAGGTCTTGGGTGTGTTTATACAAGTCAATAAATAAGACCAACCGGGTAACAGTATAAATAATACAGTGTATGTTTTGATGGGGATTATGGAGCAGTAACACTAACATTTAAAAACACAATATAGTACTTGTGCTGAGTGTAGTTTACCCAGGCCAACAGTCTAGTGGAGGTTCTGAAAACATTCTCCAAGCTTTTTATTCCAATTCTCATGCATGTATGTCAGCGTCTCTAAATGTCATCCCCACAGTGCTGCATCACAGTGCTGCATCACAGTGCATCTCTATGAACAGAGGCAGAGAAGAAGAAGAAGAAGAAGAAGAAGAAGAAGAAGAGAAAGAGAGGAGAGTTCTTACCTGACCCTGCCCCACTTTGTGATTGTTGCTGCTGGGCTGCACGACTAGATGTCACCTGGGGGGTGTGGTGGAACGAGCGAGGGAGGAGGAGGTAGGAAACCATGACAGCAAAGAAGGGAGGAATAGAGGGAGTGATTCGTGTGGGGAGGGGAAAAGTCGGGAGGAGACAGTATTAATAAAAATAGGATAAAAGAGAATAAAGAGTAGTGGCTATCAAAAACTTTTATGCACAATGAGTTCAGTCAAGCCTTTGAGGAGTCCCGAATGAACCTAGAGCAGCTAGTAATGAAATCCCCACAGAAAACAGAGGGGTGATTCAAACAGACTGATAGAAGCAGACCATGAACTCCTCTGAGCTCCGCTGACTGAAATCATTTCTCATAAAGCCTTGTTGCACCACCTACTCAAAGCAGAGGAAAGGATTACACATGCTATAGTATTTTCATGTCTTAATATACTGTATTGTTCCAAAACCTTTCTATTCACAAATAATTTCAATCAAAAAAATCGGTTATCAAATTCAGACTTAAGTGTAAGATGCAGCTTTTGATCTTGAATTGCTCATATTGATGACTGGTATAACTATCTATGAATGTCATAAATGTAAGTCAGCAATCTTTTCTTTGAGTCAAATCTAAAAAGAACAGAGGGCAGTAGAAGAAAATGTTAATTTTAGCCCACCCACTGTCCTGCTACCTACAGCTTTGACTGCAATATGTAATAAAGTCTTCCAGACAAAAAAGTCATGTATCAGTGTGTGAGGCAAAATTAAGGGTGTGAAAAGCCTTTCTGCCACACGTCACATGCTGGGATATCCTGATATATTCTCCGTAGTCTCTAGAGACAGTAGGGGGGAGCATATGCCAGTGCTCCACTGAGCCTCATATAGCCTTATGTTGATGCTTAGAGCTGTAAAGGTGATTCTAATATATTATTACCAGCCTGACATGGCTGCAGTTGTACAAGGCCACATTATGCAAGCACACAGTCACTGAGTCACCTTGGAGCTTTGGCCCCTCTGCATACTGTTTCACTCAGAAAATCAAAGTACTTGAAACACTCAGCGCCTCTGTAACTTATCATTAAAAAGTTAGTAAGTCTCATAATTTTATACATTAACTGATCAGGAGGGGCTAACAAAAATCTATATTTCTGCATTTGCTTCTTTAATGTTAGAATACATGGTTTAAATGTCATTCTACACATGAAACTGTGTCTGTTGATATGTCTGGAGATGAATCTGTTACACAGCATATTATGGCAGGAAATGCACTCAAGCACACACGTAGACACAAACACACACACTGAGATGTATAATGACCACAAAACATCTGATCATCCAATAACCGGTACCTCACAACAACCAAAAACACACCCACTCACACATAAAAACAATCTGGAGTTACTTTTCAAGCCTACATTTGTACATAAGTTTCCAGGCGTGAATATTTGCAGCTGTACAGAAAGGTTGGTAGAGAGAGAGAGAGAGGGGAAAAAAAAAGCATGCCTGCTCAGCAAACCTTCCTTGGATAAATATAGCAACACACACACAGTCTTCCATTATGTTCTCAATGGTAGTCTCTGGTTATATTTTCCTGCTTTTCAATGAGCCAAAGCTTGTCTGCTGAAGACAACAGGCCTTTGGTTCCAGCGCTGTTTTGTTTGAAGAGGGGTCATGGAAACTGATTTATCTCTGGCTGAGTGGATTAGTCGTCTCATTCTAAGAAATCTTTACATACAACATCCTCTTAAAACAGAGGCATGGAGACATCAATAAGAACTTAAAGAGTGATACATTGGTATAATGAGAAAGAAGTCAAGTAAAGCCATGGTACATGTTCTGGAATCAGTAATGCTTTGTCACTGTGTCTGTCTGCATGTTCTTGTGTATGTGTGGAAGCGCTTAGAGTGTATAGCATTTCACCTTGGCTTGCTAGATCCATCCACACAAGAGGTAAATCCTGACGGAAGCTGAAACTTTACCTCACTGAACTACAAGCAATGGAGTGATTTTCACTTCCAAAGCAACTCCCCTGTAAGGACAATATGCTGCTAGATTCAATTCTACAGTCGAGACATGTGGCATGAAGAGATCAAGTATAGCTGCATAAGATCAAAGATACTAGATATTCTGGTCTCATTTGTGATTAATTGTTCTTATATTTGCTACGTGGGTATGTACCTTTATTACCTCAGTCTTGAATAAACCAAAACAGAAATAAAATGAATTTCTGCTTCTGTTTGCTTTCTCACACAAATGCAACAATTTGCAACTAAAATAAGTTAAAATTACACTGAAAGATTCTGGTTGTAACATCCTCAACGACTTTGATTACACATAATGCGATCTTCTGTCAACAGCATTCTCAGTCGCTCAGTATAATGAAATCAGCATCTCATTTTTCTGACGGCTTTCATGCATAAGTCACTATTTTGATGTCAACTGTCTTACAAACAACCTTTCCTCTGCTACAAGAATACAAGAATTTTTATAGTGGGTGTACAATGTCACTTGATATGTTTGTTTGAGTGCAAATGGATAAAAGGTTATTAGAGAGTGGATTATTAAAAGTGTCTATAAACAGCTAGAAAGAGACCTTAATCGGGATGTGAGTCACTATCCAGAACAGTGTGCACCATAAAACTCTCCTATATAAGTCCCCTGTGTTAGTTTAGTAGGTTATGAAGCCAAGTGAGAGATCTAAGACTGATGAGATGCAGGCCACAAGACTGAGTTTAAGAACCCTGTTAATGGTTTATGTTATTTGATTGTGTTCTGCAGATATGCTACAGTCATCAAGATTTCATCATTTTTGACTGATGAACAAGTGAGTGAATGGATAGATAGATAGATAGATAGATAGATAGATAGATAGATAGATAGATAGATAGATAGATAGATAGATAGATAGATAGATAGATAGATAGATAGATAAATTGACAGATAGATGGGTGGGTGATTCACCATGTAAATAAATGATGAGTATAGATGAATTGTTGGCTGAGTTAACTAATAGATAGAAAGCCTGACACACTGTGTGTGTGAGAGAGCACTTTCTCTATCCTACTCTATGTCATCTTGCAGCGCTGCATCTTTTCTCTTCCAGTAAAACACTGGAATGTTTGAGGTGCCATGAATCCATGCATTATTAAAGCAGGACCTCTCAGGGTTATAAATACCCTTCAAAAGAGCAGCAACATGCTAGATCCTTCACTTTCTCTCTCACTCTGTCACACATGAACTGCACATGCCAATAACCCCCCTGCCCCCCCTACAAAAAAAACAAAAAACATGCATGTACTGTCCGTCCATGCAAGCTGCACCTGCCCATCTAGCAGGAGTAGTTTGTGTAAAGCTATTCATGAACAACAAGCCTTGCTGACAACGCTGGCCCCATTACACTGACAAGCCAAAAACATCAGAGAGGAGAATACACACACACACACAGACTCATGCTCTCATAGACAGAGATGGTGAGCAGAGAGGACAGGGAAGGAAGAGGGGAGGAGGGAAAAGAGGACAGGAACATTGCAATACGAAAGAAATAGAGGACAACAACAATTAGAGAATTCAAAATGCAGAAAAAAATAACAATGAAATAATACACCCTTTGCCTTATCCGTCCATCCATTTATACGTCGGCCTGTCTGCCTTTCTATCTTTCTGTCTTTGCCTCCTGTGTTTCTTATTTATTAAGGGAGGGAATGGGAGCTTTCTCTGAAACTAGCTTTGAAATGAGCTTTGGTGTGACTGTAGGGGGAAATGAATGAATGTGTTCACAAAGACAGATATCACCTCTTTCACCTCTCTCTTTCAGAAGACACACACACAGAAGTAAACAAACACACATAGACTGCACACACAGATATGAGCACCCACACATAGCAAATGAAAAAAAAAAACACACAACACAAACATCCACTCAACTTCAAAGATGGGAACCTTACTGAAAACATGTGCATGTGCTTGCAATGATACATAAAAGATATTCTCAAAGAGCTGTGATCCTCATTAAATAATTATCTCGTTTCTAATTATTAATCTAAAATATGTCGTCTTATTTTCAATTCACAACCATCTTTAACAGATGAAACATTTGCCAGAGATACTGGCTAATTTCTTTCAATGCAACGCTACAGCTGCTTATTGATGTGTGGGTGAGAGTGCACATGTGAATGTAAGCATGTGTGTTTACAGTATGTGAATCACCACTGATATGTTAAGGACAAGAAAATTAGAAATAATTGGCTCCCGTAGGCTGGAACGTAATTTGGTGTAGAGTTTCTCTCTTCTTCAACACACTGCTTTGATTAATATGTGACTTTGTCTCCAGCTTTATTTCTCAAATCTATGTAAACAAGTCACTTGCTGAGATTTCTCTGTGTGCATTTCATCGTCTCCTCATTTTAGAATATGAGTATCTTATAACCTGTCTCCTTCTGAACAGCTTTAAACAAAATGCAGAGGATTGCTTTAAAAGCCAAAGTTTTGGTGACTGGACTATAAATATGTGCTAACTTGTGTACTGAACGACTTGATTTAATTGTTGTGTCAAACAAATCAGCAAATCTGTATTTGCTGAAGGAATTAAGAGTCGGATACATGTAGCTGGCAAATCACTATGCAAAGATAGTGTAGGGGGAAAACGGGGTAGAGGAAAAAAAAGAGGAGCGATGTTCGCTCAGTTCTGTGATGGAAAAATGGAGCAGCAAGAGAACTGAAAACCAGCTTATACAGTGTATGCTCATGTAACGCTGGTCCCTCACAATCTGTACACCTTAAATGAGCAAAAGTACAAAAAGCAACAAAGAAACTGGAGAACTCACTTCAGGTGAGTTACTTTCACTGTCAAAATCCTCTGATGTCAGTTAATAAAAATATCGGGTCGTCAGCCCACTGTACGAACTGAAAGACAAGTTTTTAAAGAAGATCCTCGGAAGTTTATATGGAAAATCAACGTAAGTCTGTCTTATTGTCGTTTTCATCATCAACATCATCATCATCATCAGCAAAAGCATCCTCCTTATCAGCTGTGTGCAGCAGTATTTCCTACCTGGTTGTAGCTGTGCACGGCTCCGCCAACCTGCCCACTGCGCTGAGGAGTTGCTGCGGAGATGCTGTCGCTAAGGGCGAGGGTCTGGTTGCTATGGTAGCTGGCAGAGTACTGGAGCGAAGCCTCCGGGGTGGAGTTGAGCTGCAAGGAACTCTGGGAAAGAAGAGCCGGTCCTACCGATAGAGACAGGAGTGGTGTATGGTTGGTTGGGAGGTGGGGGTTGAGTTGAGTTGGTGTGTGTTTGTGTATGTATGTGTGTGTGTGTGTGTGTGTGTGTGTGTGTGTGTGTGTATATATATATATATATATGAGAGAGAGTGTGAGGAGAGAGAGATTAAGAGTGAGAGAGAGAGTGAGAGAGAGAGAGGGGGAGCGTGAAGGGGAGAGATTGAGAGGCGAAGAGTGAAATGGGGAAGAGAGAGAGAGAGCAGCAATTTAGAGCAGATAGTGCAGCAGTGCAGCACTCCGTGAGTTGGAGATGGCATACATAATTTATTAGCAGAGGGAAAGAGAAACAGAGGAACAGAGAGAATAGGAGGAGGAGGAGCAGGGAGATGGGGAGTATGGGAGGAGGAGGGCTGAAAAGAAGAAATTTCTAATAGATGCCTTACAACTTGAGACGTTACCTCCCCAAACATGTAAATTTTTACCTTGTACTGACGGCTTGAACAAAACTTCACTTGACCCCTTGAGTAAGATATATGGAAGTTCTTGTTGAGATGAAATCATTTAAACAGTTGGTTTTATTTCTGCTTGGTTTCAGTCAGCTATGCAGCATGTTGGAATATGGCTTTATATAACTAAACTGCTGGAGTACATACACTTCAGCAGCCCGCAAACCAAATCCTTACTGTCATTTTAAGGACCAAAAATACATTTTGAACGTAGAGGAATATATTAACCAAATCTACTTTAGAGGAAGTTGAGTACAGTATTAACAACACACACCACATACACATATGACGACCTCAACTCGCTCGGTTTAGAGCCAGCATCATTCCAACTACCTGAAGCAGTCGCTGCTGTGGCATCAAATAATAATCCCTTCTCTCTGATTCCCATGCTGTGCACATACAGCTTATATTGACTGGGAATAAGAACATCATAAGACACCTTTTAAGATCTTCTGAACTGTGTATGGAGTGATGAGGTGGATTGGGGAGGGGGGCGCGGACGATTACAAACCACTCTGTAGTCAGCGGTGTGTGTGAGTAGTTAAACAGGTTATCAGTATGTGTGTTTATATGTGTGGTTTGGTTTTATTAGAGAGCAGTTAGGTCTGTGACCTGTGCTCTCGGCAGTGTATAAATATTTCATGAAGTTGCTATTTTTACTCTCTCTCTCCATTTTCTGAATACAAATTTCGAGTTTTACATAACATGTATGTAATTACAGTTTGTAGAATAAGAAAGCAGAAATGTTTTTTTTTCTTATTCCTGATTTCAAATTTCTAAATATCATGAACAGTCTACAATAAGTGTCTTCCCCAGAGCTCACTGCCATGTCAGTTTCTTTTTTCACCCAAAATAACAAAGGGCCCTTATTATTATTCTCTCATATCTATTTGCTTGCGCTCTCTCTCTTCCCCCAGAATCCCTTTCTCCCTGTGAGTCTGTGAGCTGTGAACCAAGATCAACTCCTCTGCTTCTCGCCTTCACAAAAGACTTGTCTTTTCTCATCTCGATTCATCCCTTGCTTTTTATGAATTATTAAACAGCACTTTGTGTGAGTGGGAGCTCCCAAACTCATCATCACGCAGCCTTGGTGTTTGTTAGATTGTGTGTGCTATGTGACAAATACTGTGTATGTTTGTTGCAGCGTTCATACATGTGACGTCAAGTGTGCTGGATGGTTGGATAATAGGAAGGGCATTACATTAGTAGATGGAGAAATAGTTCAAGTGTAGTCAGGAGTTCATGAGTTTGTGAACGCGTGTATATGCAAGTGTCCTATGATTATATGTGTGTGAGTGAGAGGGTGAAATGAAAAACACTGTAGCAAGTAGGGCTTTAAGTCCTTTCATGTCTCTATTGAGTCTCATAGAGTCTCCATGTTCACTCCAAAATATTAATATTTCAGCAGCTCAAATTATGAGCATCATATTCTTCCTAACTCTATGACATGATTACCCATATAAACCACACATTAAAAAAAAGGGTTGTACCATTTTAAAAAGGTTAGTTTGAAAGTTATATCTCACAACAACATTAACTCTTTTTTGGAGGGGGGGGAGTTATTTCTGTGTACAAATCTTTGTGTGGCTCTGTTATGACACCTTATCGACAACTGTATCAGCTAAAAGCAAAAAGCCTCCCTGGTTTGTGCAACCTTTCACTGAAGACAATGACATGTCACTATTGCACGTATTTACCGTTTAGCTATTTGCAATGCTCCCATTTGGGGCAAAAACACACACATACACACTGAAAGCTATGCTAAATTTTTCTGCACCCACACATTGTGATCCTTTTGGTAGAAATCCATTTGCAAAATGGGAAAAACAGCTGGGTATGGAGCACCCACAATAAGAGTGCTCACACTGAGAGTGCCATCTATTTGGACACAGATAAAGCAGGAGTGACGAGGACTCAAGCACCTTCTACCAACAAGATAAGAATCAAATTATCTGACATGCTGCCCCACCGTTCTGCATGTGCTTAAACATGCAACCTGTTTCTTATCAAAGCATGTCAGCGACGAAAATCCTGATGAAAATATTTCTAGTTTCCTAAATTCTATCCTGTGCAGCTTCTGTGCTATTCTATAAACAAAACTTCTTTTACACATTTTATATAGGTGCTCCACACTGACCAGCCCATTCTAGTAATGCCAGGAATGACACCTGGTAAAGCCTAAGGTATAAAATGTGAGTAAACTCCTCACGTAGAAATGTGCTGTGCAACGCATACAGTGTGAGTTTTTAAAATGCCATCCATTACAGCAATATCAACAATCAAAAAGGTCAGCAGACAATAAGTGAAAATGGGAATGCAGTGTTCCAAAACCAATGACCTGCAACGAAAATGCCAAGCACATTTAGCGAGACCTCATACACAGGCCGCCTCTCAATCATTGTTTGAGTTCCTTTATCAGAATAGAAAGCCTACAGGGTGGAAAAAGTTGCTTTAGACCTGTTGGTACAAATCCAGGAGTGGTAAAAATCTGAATGAGGCCTGGTATGTTTATATCTCTGTATTATGCTTGGCTGCTATCTATACAGCTCCACATAAATGGAGCATTGTCAGTTTTTTTAATGTATCCAGGCTACACTACATTTTACTGATAAACCATGGCTGTATTCTTAACTAGTGAGAAAATGCATTTCTCTTACTTTTGCTGTGTAAAGAATATATTCATATTTTTCAAAAATTCTACAGACACACTCTAATTATATTTACTCTACTTAATGTCTAGTCTCGGAAAAAATCCTCCCTTGACTCAACTTGTTTTCTGTAAGTAGAAATGAGTGTTACTCAAGTTAGGCAACATATCTACTTGCATAAAAGACTAATAAATCTTTAACAACAATCCTTCTTCAAGGAAAACAACAATTACAAAGTAATACACACCGTAACCTTTCAATAATTAAACTGGTATCCAACCACAGGTGTAGTTTAATTAATATTCTTTTGGATGTTCTTTCTCCACAAACTGTGTGCCCTTTTATTGAGTGACTGTGCATGACAATTGAAAATGAGATTCTTACTCAATTTGAAGCAGTGACAGGTTTGTTTACACTTTGAGAATTTCTGCTAGAGTTAAGCAGACCTTGATTTTGATCCATCATGTGTTAACAAAGTTCAGAAAAACCTAATTTCCCATCCACGATTGAAATCCTTGAAGAACAAATGCAAGTAAACATAAAAATTAGAAACTCAAATGGTTTTCCTTTTTTTATCTTTATACTCTGGAATAGTGTTTTGTTTGGTTAGCAGCACTGCTTTGCTCTGAGTCAGGTCAATAACACTAAATGGACTGGAGTAAATGGAATTAAAACTTTAGATGATTAGATTGTATCCCCTCATTGCCCTTCTCAAAAACAACACAAACAATGATGCTGATCAGTACACTTACGTTCTCCGCTGTCAAGTATTCCTGATTCCTGGAGGGAACGAATGCAGGAATCCACTAACTCCAAACCTGTGGTCAACTCGTCCTCGATATCCTTTTGTCCATCCGCTGCGGAGTAGAAGAGAGAAGCAGAAAGAGACAAAGACAGAGAGAGTAAGAGAGGGAGAGAGAGGGAAGTAGAGAGAGAGAGAGAGAGAGAAGAATGAGATCTCTCTGAGTTGTAACCTCAATCTTCTCCTCTCATAGTCAGTAAAACCTACCTACACATTATGAGATGGTTATAAGTTGAAGGACATTATTGATTATAAGATGGAGAGTGCAGTCAACTCAATGTTAAGTGTGTGAGTAAATGGGGGATTATGTGAATGTAAGCAACAGATGAGCGAGAAAGACGGGCAAAGAGTACACATATGCAGATTAACACTGACTGCCAATGCCAAACAGTGGCCTTGGTCTGGCAACACATTGATGCACTGATATGTGTTTGAGTGTGTGGCTATGTCTGTGTGTGTGTGTGTGTCTGCAATCATCTGTTAATCCATCAGGTACAGTATGTGGGTGGGTGCCTCCACTCATACATTACTGGGCTGCAGGTATAAATTCCAAATGTTCCTTGACATACAATTTTCCTAGCGTGTCAATCAGACATGAGGTGGAACAGGCCTTGTTGGTGTCTGGGCAATAAATCTAATCCCTCGACTCAAGATGTGTTACAAATACTTTACAAGATGTGTTGCAGAGACTTCCTCTTATTGCGGTCAGGGATTTCACATCCAGCCTAAAACCCTAAAGATTTTGTCAGCACTAGCATTCATAATAATCAATGTTTGAGTTAAGAAATCTCTATAGTAACAGACAGATTTGAGTAGTGAGTTCATGCAACAATACCTCCACATGCATGACTGAGCAGCGTGTGTGTGTGTGTGTGTTTGTTAACCATGCAGAATACATGACAACTACAGACAATGAATATTCATAGTGAACTTTACCTTGAGCATTCCAGCGGAATTGCTCATCTGCCGAACTGCAAGAGAAGGAGATGGTCAATAATAAGAATGATGAAAAGAAGAAGAAAAGCATATGACACAGTTGTAGAGTAGTAGCAGGATTTTTAAATATAAGGTAGATTACACAAGAGTGCTTTACAAAGTATAAGGAAATGTAAAATACATTAAACAGAAAAACATATGTAGATTTTTAAAAAAATCAATTATTCCTTCAATTTTTTTAGATTCTATTCCTAAACAGACAAAATAATAGGATATAAAGTAAAAGTCATCCCTAAATGTCATTTCAGTTGTTAGTCAGCCATTGCCCCTTGCTACAAAAACATTTTACAGAATGACGTCATGTGCACTCAGGTAACAGCCCTTTCATCCTCAAATGGATAGTGTTGCGCAGAGAGACACGCACCCATTCACACACATGTACACACACATACACACGACTTTCTTTTCCATTCTCTTGATGACTGTCAATTGATCGGTGATTAATGGGGGGTTGAGGATAGAGAAAAAGACAAAGCGAGGGAGAGGAAAACACAGAAAGTTAGAGACAAGTATTGAGCCGTCTGCTGTGTGATCAATGCAGACACGGACAGACTAACTGATACATATAGACTCTTTCATCTGACTTCATCTACACCATTAGACTGGCTGTCTGGGCTAGTTGGCTTCTGTCTACGTTTGGTCCCATTTAGACTGTTTGGTATTCCACATACCCGATTTTCTAATTGAATGTCTGTCAGTGTGTGCGCATGTGCGTCTTTGGTCACATCGTACAATTTGTGTTTCGCATGCTTGTGTGCTTTCATGTGTGTACGCGTTTGTTGGGATATATTAGAATGAGTGAATACATTTACATGTGTTTATCTGTCTGGTTGGCTGAGATGGTAATGGTCTGTTGGAGATGGGCATTTTCTAAATAGCTTTCACAGATTAATTTAAGTGACTGAATCACTTTTGATTCACACAGTCGCCTATTTCTAAAGTGTCAGAGTTGTGTAATATATAGAGCTGTTAATACTCTGCAATGGAGGCAGAAGAGAATCACAGCTGTAGTTTGTTACCTTTGTTTTCTTCCTTATTTACTACTTGCACTGAAAAGTATTTTTGTTCACTGAATTTCTGATATTAGTCAGCTTGTTAACAACAGTTTGGCTGACTGCTGTCCTTGCAGCACCTCAGGACCTGTGCTGCTGACTGGACAGCTGGTTGTGAAGCATGACAACTATACGGGGGGGGGGGTTTAGGAGTTGGCTTGGACTCAATGGATGGATGCTTCAGTGGCGCTTACAAACCGCTGACGTCTCACCTCTGGTGTGAAGTTTTGGGTTTAGGCTGCAGAAACCAGCGCACAATAATCATGGTTCAAATCAAATCTAAATGCATCCATTTAATTGGTAAAACCTATTGAGAGTGTTACACAGACAACGGAGTAACATGAGTCATTGTTATTGATAACATTCAGAATGTTTCACTCATACAGATAAAGCAACTGTTTAGCATTGAAACTAAATGTGAAGTGAGTGAAACTTTGCCATGTGTATTTTTTTCTCTCTCCAAAAATCATAATGATCTAAAGAAACAAAAACAGCAGCTCAGCTATCTATTTCATAATAAAATACTCACATAAATCAATATGAACATTTTGCCTATTGTCAATAGATGAGTGTCTGACATTTTTGACTGTGTCTGCATGATTTCTGCTTATTTTGCCCTCAGGATGTAGGATGTAGAAATAAATACTCAAGCTGTGCTATTGTGCTGTGGGATAGTAAGTTACATGGGCCGTGGGGACAGCCATTGAGATAGGTTTGGTTGTTTACATTTATCATTTGTACATTTGTTGGTTGACATTTTATTGGTTATCAATCAGTTATCAATTCAGTTTTGATTACAAGTATGCCCAAGTCTTTTCTCTAGCATCTCATCATTATCTACTATATCACTCTTGATTCAAAGATATTCAGGAATAATTTATTAGTTATCAATAATCAGATCCTCACTGATTCATTCCTCACTTCTTCCTAAAAACTACTCAAAATGTTGTGTATGGTAAAATGTTACAGGTAACAGCAGTAAACATTGTGCAACTGTGTTTAAGTGTAGTTGGTTAGAGAGAGAAAGAAAGAAATCTTGGAATGAGATACTCAGAGAGCTGATAGACAGGAGAGAGAGATTTAATAAGCGCAGCATTATTCCACAACATTGCACGCTCTCGCCTGCAATGCCGCAACACTTCACCCTGGTGAGGCAGCGTCTCTCTTTTAACAGTGAGCCTGTATTAAAGAAACATTTTATATTCACAACTCCACTCTCGACTGCCACACAGCTACACACAGCGTCCTCTACTGTTCCTAATGAAACCCGCATGCACGCAAACCCCACACACTCTACTTACTGTAGCATTCATAAAAATGGGCTGTAAAAGTTGCAGTGCAGTTGATTTCATTTTAAGTACACCGATACCTGTTAATGTTTTTTTAAGATAAACATATGAAGCCATCTAGACAGGAATCCCAGCAGCCACATCCTTCATGAGTCATTAGTTTTCAGTTTGGAGAGCATTGCTCTGAAAGAGTTACACACTGCCAAACAAGGTTCTGCTCGAATCCTCAAGCTGCCTCCTTTCATAGATAGTAGCACGTAAGAACACTTGCCCGTGCTGATAAGATTGCCAGTGTGTATCTGTGTGTGTGTGAGTATACAAACTCAGCAAGTGAACACACATGCAAGAATTCACTGTTTGCTCCAAAAGAGCAGAAGAATAGACACACAAACACATTTCATGTAATGCATGAATTTGCAAATTCTACACAGAGCAAATTTAAATGACCTTTTATTGTTTTCTACCTGCACACACGCACACACAGACACGCACACGCACACACACACATATGGGATATGATACATAAACAGTGGTACACACAGATAAACCAATTCACACACACGGAACTAAAACTGCTTCACATCTTTGATAATTGCTGCCCTTTTGCATTGGAGAAAGGAATAAATAACAGGCTTGGTGTGCGGTCCGGGGCTATTTCCTTATTGCTGGCATTAAAACAGAGAAGTAATAATAATAATAATAATTTTATAATTTATATAGAACCTTTTGTACAGGGGGTGTAGCTCAAAATGTTTTACAATGAAATGAAGACACCAGAATAAATAAATAAAATAAATAAAAACACACAACTTAAAAAGCACAAACACTACATTGATAGACAATCAAATGAATAACAAATAAAAGAAGCAGCAAATGCAAGAACGGCTTTGCTAAGAACAATAGGATATGTGTAAGATAGAAATAAAACAGGAATGCATAAGAACAATAAAATATGTAAAAGATAAGAATAAAACAAAGGAAGACTGACAGTTAAAAGCAATGTTGAATAAATAAGTTTTCAATATGTTCACAGAGCTTGCATGTCTTATATTCTTGGGCAGGGAATTCCATAGCATTGTTAATAAAGGCTGAGCTGCTGATTTTCTTATTTGTGTGATAGTCTGTATTCAAAAAACACATCAGCAGAGGATCTAAGAGCCCGTGAAGGATTATGAAACGATAATGATGTGTGTTGGTCCCAAACCATTAACAGCCTTGTAAATAAGTAAACAAACTTTAAAATCAATCCTAAAAGACACTGGGAGCCAGCGCAGGTTAGCTAAAACTGGGGTGATATGCTTTCTCTTTCTTGTTCTAGTTAAAAACCTGACAGCAGAGTTCTGAAATAATTGTAGTTTATCAATGGATTGACTGGTGAAAAGAGCATCGCAGTGGTCTAATCTACTTGAAATAAGTAGCCCTAAACACATCCTGGCTTTCTGAAAACATGCGTGAATCCACATTTCATGGTGTGTTTTTATCATGGAACCAGGCATGTCAACTCATTTCAGTTTTCAGTGATGTGGCAAGTATAAGATAGATGATACTTTTGACAGGAAGTGGCAGACACACTATAGACAGAAAGAAATTCAACTAAATTCACCTAAATGAGACTTTTTTCAGTTTCAGAATTTTAAGTTTTAAAATTTTCAACTTCAGATCTGACCTGGAGGCATGGAGATGAGTGATAACCAGGATATGGACCAATGCATCAATTTTCGCTATGTAATCACAATAATGATGTAAGGTACTTTAATGATATAAAAATTCTACACATAGTGGCTTTAATGTAAGTGAGCATTACTAATTTGTACTCGGAGAAATGTCAGAGAAGTAGGAACTGATGAATAATGAGGAAACGGTGCTACTTTTTTTTGACCTTCATGTGGATATTCATTCATCTTTGCTTGCAAACAGGTCAGATGTTAAGGTCAGCTACAGCACAGCCGGGAGCTGTGAGGGATTCAGTGTCATGCTCAAGGATAGCTGAACAAGCAGGATGGATGGCTTTGGACATGGCAGCTTGAACCCAAGCTATCCAGCTGAGGGGTGATCCCCCCTCTAACTGCACCACCCTGTTTTCCAACCTTTGTAAAATGTCAGCTGTCAGATTGACTGCTGTTCATCAGGGCTGAAATAAACCTGAATGATGAACCATTCAGGCCAAATGTGGAGGAAGTTGGTCATTATAAAGCAGTCCAGTCCATTTCATAGGCCTTCTTTCATTAAGCTATAAACCTACTAATTAGCTTGGAATGAGGTTCAATGAATGCATCTCCTACTTAAAGTATGCAAAAAGCAGGTGGCCATTTGAGTTAAATATAGAGACAAATTTCATGAAGCTTGTTAGAATAAATGATTGAACAAATGTTTCCTTCATTCCCAAAATTTAGATGACTAATGGCTAACGACTTGACTAATGAAGCACCAATAAACTATTGCATTTTGATAAATCACACTCCACTACTCACTACTAGCCTCCACACAGCAGGTAAACATAAAACCAGAGTCATTACAGCCTCCAGCAGCAGTCTGCCTGCTGTCATTTACATTTTCTATATGTGCTGGATGGTGATCTTTAGTTTTCAAACTTTAATCTCAATTTATAGAACAAAACTGTCAATTTGATCATGTCACAGTAGGTTGATTATCTGCATATGCATTAAGCATTCGAAATTCTGCTGACATACTCATGTTCTATGACTGAAAATGTTGAGAGAAGTCTGAAGGACATCCAAAGGATTTGGGGATGCAGACACATTTGGGAAGTTATGGGTTGAATAATTATTCAACATATCAGCACATTTGTGAGGGAAGAAAAAATGAAATTATATGCAACAGTATGTGCACTGAAATACTGTGGGCAGTGAAATAGGCTGTATATACTGTACAGTTCAACTTTCATAACACATTTTTATATTCATTTAATATATGGAAGCTGGCAACAAGACACTATGTGGGTAGTAGTAATGAATAAAAAAAAAAATCAATAAAATTCTCTGAACAATGGATGCAGTTCTTCTCTAAGTAAAGTTTTAAAGGTATTTATCTTTCAGGCACATTCTTCAACAATGAGCAGCAATAACTGGCTGTATCTTTGGCTGTCAACTTGTCATCTAATTTGCATTTGCTTAGAAGAACCCTTATTTGTGAAAATAAACAGCCAAATGTTCACAAGCCCAAAAAAAAAAAAAAAAAAAAAACTCTTGTTGAACATGTCAACCAGGTTTTCCTTGTGACTCAGTGTTGTTGGAAATGTATGGACTTCCACTGACTTATTGATTGAGTTGCTCAAAATGTGAATATCTTCAAATCTGGACAGAAGGCAACAGACAAATAATTGATTTACTGAGCAGTGTAGAACCAGGACGTTATATACACACGAGTGTGATGTGAAAGTTTTATGAACCTCTGTGTGATGTAGTTGATTCTTTTGAGGGGAAAAAAAAATATGCAATGCCAAACCCTGCCTACTCATTTTTAGGCGTGGAGCTGGTTTGGGAACCACTCAATCATTTTTGTGGATCTGTCTGTTGTGTGTGGATACACATCTACCCACTGGTGGTTGTCATAACAACAGTGTTGTACTTCATCATTGTCAGCATGACAGTGTGACACCATGACGGTAATCTGTCAATCAAAGGCGGAGTGGGCTTTTATGCTCTACTCAGGATGTGGGGGTGGGGAAGAGTGTCCGCGTGCTTGTGCGTGTGGGTGTGTGCGTGAGAGAGAGAGAGAGAGAGAGAGAGATAGAGAGAGAGAGAGGGACAGAGAGAGAGGGAGAGAGAGAGGTGGAGAGATGTGAAATTGCCTTTGTGTTGGGAGTGGGCAAAAAAAGCAATGTGAATGAAAAGAGTGGAATCAACAGAAGACTCAGACTAACACAAAAATATGTCAAAACATTGAGGCTGAAAAGCACATTGTGTTTTTGTTTATGTGGACTCGTGTATGGCTTGTCCACTTTCACCATATACTGTATGTGTGTCTATGTATGGCTGTGCGTGTACGCGTGCCTCCACACCCGTGTGCAAGCTCACTGATATTTCATTCAGAAAGCAGTCTATTGTGCACACAACAAGGCTGAGGACAAACTTTTGTGAATATGACAGCTGAATGACAGTTCAACAGTCAAGCTGGAAGAGAATAGTCTAGTCAAAGTGTTCACTGAAATAACTTCTAATGTTTGACTACTGACAGCTGCAACAAAAACTGCTATTCCTACAAATAACAAAGAAACAATGCACCATGGTATTGACAAGTTCAAAAGCGATATTTCAACTCTCTGTAGCTTTTTCTGCTCCCACACAGCCTCTTTCAAGTACACACTCATATCCAGATGTTTAACCAACAAGCATGAACTATAAGTGCATGTGTGTGTCAGTATTCTCTGTTTATCTGCAAGTCCTCTGACGGTCATCTCATTTTTATCTGCCATCTCCTGTATATACAAGCGATGCACCTGGAATAGACCAACTCTATTATCATGCAGACTTATTTTCATCTTACACACACACTTGCACATGAAACACATAAAACAGTTATTTATGTCTGAAGTTAAAGAAACAGTAAAAAGGGAAACATAAACAATAAAGATGCAATCACACAGCCCTCTATACCGTAAGTCATCGCTGCTTCTGGATGAACATGTCTATACATACACACACACACACACACACACACACCCATAATATTTATAAGGGGCTATAGTGTTTCTGAACATTTTTATAGAATAGAAAAGGTATATAAAGTTTTACGTTCAATGTTTGTTAAACAGAGAGTGAGCAAGCATCCTCATATCTAGACATAGAAAGACTGGACAGTAAAGTGAAGCAGGGTTATGTCTGCATTTGCTTACTCAGTGTGTTTCCTCCACACTTCTTGCTTTCTCTCAGAAATTCATTACTTTTCTTTATCTTTCATAATCAACATTTAAACTGTTTCCATTAAATATTTTAGAAAGCCCTCTGTTAGATTGGTAGAGTATACACACACACACACACACACTCAATTACTAGCATGTTTTGACTGCACAGACATTGCAGAGCCACATATGAATGTGTCTCAAGATTGTGTGTGTGTGTGTGTGTGTGTGTGTGTGTGTCTGTATGCATGCTTGAAGACATATTCATACAGTTACTCATGTGCGTGTACACATGCAAAAAAGTGGGTTTCCACCATGAACAGCACCTGCTGGTTGCACTATTTCAGGTCAGGAACATCTGCTGTGTGTGTCTAAATCACCAAGCTATTATAGTTATTATGATAGGTAGGCTATCGCCGTTTTGCACCGGCACAGATAATGACAGAATACCTCCATGCATAATTCACTAGGGACGGCTGGCCTGACACCAGGTGTGCCCTGTATTATTGTGCTCCACACAGACAGGAGCTGTCTAATATTTATACTCATCTAACAAGGCTCAGTGCAACAAGACTCTTATGACATGTTATTGAACCAGAGATTAAAAGCTCTACTCTACACATTATGAAATGTTCGAATAAAAGTTTCACTTTAAGTACATTATGGAGCAATAGAATAAAAGTTTGAAAGATCACTTGTTATTAAGCTACAGACACACACTGATACATTAGGCAACTCCAAATAGAGATTTCTTGGATCCTCATTATTAAACCAGAGTATTTTATTTTTTGATGCACTGATCTATCATAGGTAAGAGCTTGTTTATGGATTTTGTTGGTTTGGTAGGTTTGTGTGTAAAAAGGAGTTACAGTTTACACTGCAGACCATACAGAGTCCTGTAAGGGAAACATGGCAGTTTTGTGGTAAGTAAACAAAAAACAAAACTGTAATAATTATGTAAAGTAACCCTTTACAAGCTGGAGGCTACTACACTGGGCATCCATGTACCAGGAAAAGATTCATGACTGTCTGAATGTAATCAAAGATCAATAAAATATAATGGTGATTCAGTTCAATTCTGTGCTTAGTATTTCCTAGCAGAATTCTCAAGGTCAGTGTAGATGCACTTGCACTGGTCTTGCATACACATACGCAAAGACATACATACATGCCTTGAGGCTAGTAGTGTCCCATCGTCCTGATGACAGCAGGAGAATATGTTTGGGACAAAAAGGGATCATCTCCAGGACGCCTCATGGACAAAAGGGATTTTACATATAGTTAATTATTGATTATAAACTATAGCTTAGCGAACTGAACCAGGCGCAGACAACAATGGAGCGCATCTTCAAATGCTGTTACTATAGTTACTATCACTGGCTGGCTACTCAGCGTGAGACCTGAAATGTTCCCGCAGTACCGCTCAATTTATGCCGTCAGTCACAAATGACTTACTGGTAGGACTTCACAAATATGTTGCGCTTTTTAGCTGCCCTGGCTATGTGTGAGTATATTAGCTAAAGCATATATTTAGATGATTTTGATATATTATTATGGTCTTTTTGTTATAATCTAAGCCTTAAACAGTTATCAAACATAGCTTGTACCTGGACATTAATGATGCATGCCATTGCACGGATTGCAGTTATATCCACAGGCAACATGGTTAATCTACAGATCAGGCGGGTCGAGTCACAAAAAAAATTACATTCTGATTAATAGCGGATGGGTCGCGGGTGGTGAAACAATACATCATTAATGAAGAAAATATTAATTACATTCTCTAAAATGTGAACATAGCAGAGAGCAGAGCAGAGCTGCGGAGTCTACTCACAACTAAGCAAACTGACAATGGGGAATACTAAGAAATATACAGACACTAATGATAATTACTTCTACAATTATACAAGACTGATTGTTGGAGAAACTGATACACTTAGTATGCTACAATCTTTCCAGACCACATGGCTTATCAGGAGTAGAAACAGGACCACAGCAGGCAGCATATATAGTACATAAATATGAAAGTGTATTACAAGGGAAGTTGGCAAGGCAAGTTTATTTATACACGACATTTCAATAACAAGGCAATTCAAAGTGCTTTACATGGAGCATAAAAGGCATCAAGACAGAATATAAAAGCCACACAAGGCAATGTAAAAAGACATTTTAATACAATTAAAAAGTGTTCAATTTGGAAATAAAAAGAAGCTAAAATAGAATAAGATACAGTTCACCATGTAAACATTTACAATGGCTGAAAGCAGCATTTCTAATCTTAGTTAGTGAGTAAAGTAGAGTCGGATTTTAGTAAAGAAACAACATTTTGATTTTGGGACTGTTAACATTCACTTCAGGACAATTCAAATTGTTTTTCGGGTCGTTCCTGGGACGGTGGTGATAAAAGTTAGCACACACACACGACACTGATCTACTTTACATGCATTGTGGAATAACTCTGTCATACTCTGCCTTGTTAACATATTTAGAATCTTCTACTTGCATAAAACATTTTATGTGCATGTTATATAAACAGTTACAAAGTGATGAAAACATTTTAACAAAATTATCAGCAATATTAATTGAGAGACATGCATTGTTGGCTCCATTAAGGCCTTCTTGACTGAACCATAATAGCATATGACAAAGTAGTCATAATTTTAGCATAATAATGGAAATTTACATTTGAATAATAATACTACAAGCTGATAAATACAACAGCAAATTAAAGTCAAATGGACAGAAAACACTGCTGGCCCATAAAACTCAACAGTGGCTGTAAAACAACTTACCTCGCGAGGCAGTTCAAGATAAAGTAGTTATTCCACAGTGAGATCACATCATGAGATCACGCGAGAATCCGTCTTGTCAGGCTTCAAGTTATGCTTGAGTCCAAGCCACCATTGGTTCAGACCAATCAGGGTCATGAATCCAGCTGCCTCGCAAGGGAAGTCAGTGATAGACGGTGATAGACAAATGGTTCATCCAATCACCTGCCAAGTATTTTTTTTTTCTGCACTTTTCCAAACAGTTTCCAAGGACAATTTCTAAGATGGTTCCGTGTAACAAACCATCTGGTGCGTCAGCTTAAAAAGAACTGGATTTCCACAGAAAATGCATTTTCAAATGTGTCCATCAACAAATGAATAGATGTAAGAGCAAAATACTAAATTTGTTGTGCTGTCATCCCCATTATGCATGCTCACACACTAATGTATTGCGAATACAGTCTAATATACCAAAAGCATGCATACATACAGCACAGTATACATACAGAGACCAAAAGCTGGAACAACAATTATTTGTCAGCTGTGTTGCTGTCACAGTCAGAAACAGTTTGGCCTCACCCAGTGGGACTCACTGATGATTGATTCTACATGTAAAACAGTCATTGCCAATAATGGAGGTCTGGACAATGTGCACTCAATCATCAGAGCATTTTTAAAGCTAGTTGTAAGTTTTATAAAGTGGAACGCGGCCTCTGACATGAATCAGCGACCGATGTTGAGTTTGTTTTCCATCATATACCGTATGAGTCAGGAAAGTGTGTGTTTGTGTGTGTGTGTGTATGTGTGTGTATTCCCTGAGAATGAGAAAGTCTGCATTCCAATATTTCACTTTAAATTTCCTGTTGTGTTGTTACCATTTCACGCTGTGAAAAGAAACAGTGGAATACATCTGCCGCTTCTGTTTGACATATTATTTTCATGAAATGATGGAACACTTTCATAACTTTTTCAGCTGCTCAGTGAAACAGCTTTTATGTTTTGGCAATTGCACACTTGCCTCCTCCCATTCCCAACTACACAAATCTGTTCTTTCAGATGAGCAGAAGTAGGTACGTCGTGTTCTTGAAGTGGAGCCATTTATGCACGCGAACATGTGATTGAACAAGTCATATTTCTTTCTATACAACGAGTAAAATCACCTCACCGTCTGTATCTTGTCTGCAAAATAAATAGTAATCTCCTGAAGCCCGTGAGGCACAGTGAAACCCATACACACACACACACACACACACTCACACACTCACACACATATGTTGATACCACACAGACATACACTCAAGGGCAGTAGTGTGATGTCATGGGTGGATAGGACATCTCAGAGCTTTGGGGGCTGAAGCAGTTGACGGTCTAAATCACTCATCCCCCAGAGGATAATCTAACCAATGATTTAGTGGGAGTCACCGAGTCACTCTCAGCAGCTTCCACTCCAGTGGAGGGATATATGAGTGTGTATATGTACTCTGTGTGTGTGTGTGTGTGAGCATGTGAGGGGGGGGGGGGGGGGGGGGGGGGGGGGGGGGAGAGGTTATTCGCCTTACGCCGTCTCTCCCTTTGAGACCCCCATGAGACCAATTACCAATACTCTGTGTCTCCACACACACACACACTTGTAATCTTACACCACATAGGAACTGTCGCTGCTTGAGTGTGTGATCAGCATAATGGCCCAACATGAGCTTCATACTGTCAATATTCATGATTCAGGGGAGACCATCTGAAGAGTGGGATAGTTATTACATAAAAACACACAGAGAAAATTACAAGACTGAACTCGAATTAAGCACAATATCCAACATGTCAAATCAGAGGAAACAGGAGCGAATGTTAGCCAAGAAAGTGTTTCATGACACAAATGCTGTCTAAACTTGTTATGTGTGTGAAGTACAAACAACTAGAAGCCTCATCAGTTTTGCCTCTTGCCTAGTTATTTACACTGGAATGGACACTAATCCTGTTACAGAGTATGGGGAGTTTTGCATCCTTGTTTGGTACCCAGCTTGATCTTTGATGCCTTGATTCCACCGGGCATAGCTGTGTCGTGTTCCGGCTGCGATGTGATTTCGTTCCGTCCTCCGCACGACTTCGTACCCCACCGGGAGCGTTTCACAAGCGGAGTGTTTTGCTACAGCAGCGCCAGACAGAAGCGAGCCACTCCAATACCTGGACAGGAAGTCAGGGACAGGGGCAGTCATGACAGCAGCGGTGTCATAAAATCTTGTGGTGTTCCACCTCCAAGATGAATCTCTCGTTGTCCATGGTAACAAATATCCTCTAACTGGTTGACTTCTGGCCTGGTGCCACTGCGAATAAGGTAATATTGAGGTAGTGATGTGATACACGATCCGGATTCTGACATCCAGTTTGGCTCGATCTGCTCTGCGTAGTTTGATGTGGCTTCCGTCAAAAATAGAGTCATTTTTTCTTCACAATTCTCTCTCCAATTATACCCATATACTCGGGCAAGTTGTGTCTACAAACAATAAGGTGGTCATGTACTGTATACTGATGCCTTGCCGGACCTATCATTCATCTGTTTCACATTTATCCACCGTAATTAATGCTACAGACAGCTAATGTTCCACAGGAGGGTGACATGGACTCGTTAGAGTGAAAATGAATTATGTTCATGCTCTATTACACAAACCAGACAGTGTAGGTGTATGTGTAGGTGTGTAACTTGATGAAGCTGATATGAATGTATGTATACAGTTTGTGGGAATGTATGCATGTATGAGTGATTGATTGGTAAGAATGATGTGATGTGACATGCGGTGGGACCCTGGGACTGAGGTTTTAATTAACTGGTAGGAGAAGAGCTAGCTGGTCTGGCTATCACAATATATCACCATGTCTGGTCTGCAATGACTCAACAGCTCCATCTAAGACCTAGAGCATACACACACACACACACACACACACACACACACACACACACACACAAAAGCCATCTGGCTTTAGCCTTGTGCAGCTAACTTGGGAGTGATGTTAGTGTCTCTATTTTTGCCTGCAAGCACTGCAAAGTTGTTAATAATTATCATTGAGCAGGCTGTTTGTCAATAATTACCAAATGTGTCAAAGTCAACATTTGCAAACACCTTTTAAAAAACAGACTCAAAAAAGATGTCAAGACTCACTGACAGTGTAAAAATATGAAGGAAAATTTGACAGCGGGCAAGTTATTGCTTGGTAATTTCCTGTTTATATACTTTTATCTGCAAACACACACAAATACACACACACACACACAAATCCAATCAAATTTCAAAGATTATGCCCACTAAATGTGAGAGCAGAAAGCAAGATTTTCTGCATGTACAGTATAAAGTTATGGAAACACACACACACACACACACACACACACACACACACACACACACACACACACACCTGTGATAAAATCTGGCGGGAAAATAACAGACCTACAGCAGCTCCCTGTATTGATCAGAGCAAGATCAGTAGTTTGTTGTTTTACTGTTTAGATTGTGATGTTTTGTTAATGGCGAGGATTTATAGTCACACCACATCTCGCTGTCATAGTGACTAATTAATAAATGTGTCCCTAATAAGTTTCCAGACAAGGGAAATTACACCTGTATTGTTATTTCAGCCTATGTCCTGATCTACCTTATGAAGTAATCATTTCTTATAGAAAGTATTTGGCAGTGAAACTAGTACCTGATGACAATTAATGTGTTCCTCACCTACTGCACTGCAAGTGTGCATAATAAAGAGTAACACTTTGCAACATGTTTTAAAACAGTGAAATATCACTTTTAGTAGGTATGCCAATATTGGTGTTATCCTTCAAACACCTTCATGTTCCATGTTATTAACAAGGTCTATATGTGTATAGGGAGCAATACCTCTTCACTTTTCCTCTGTTAATTATGAATATGCTCTGGCCATCCAGTTTACAAACTTCAGGGCATTCCTGCAGTGCACGGCTTATCGACAGCTGGCAGGAAATGCAAAACCATAACAAAACAAGAAAAAAAAGAGAAACCTGGAGTTTGATGTGTTCACTGCATCCCCTTCTGGAAAATGTACTCCACCATTTCCACTACAGTCACTTTCTTTTCACTCTTTTCATCTTTATTCATCTCATCTAGAGAGGACTGCACAGATGCAGGCTCTTTTTTAGCCAGGGGAGGTACCTGAGGGCTACAACCTCATAGCAGATGCCAACCTTAGCACATTGAAGCTAGCCATGAGACAGCTGGTCTCTTAGAAAGATTATAAAAAGCACACAAGCAAACATTATTTTCACCATAAGACCAGAACAAGTCATGCTATGCACAATGTTGACATGTTTGGTTTGGTAGATTTCTCTGGATTGATGAAAATTTGTATGTATTTGATATTGATGAAGTGAATTTGAGGTTTGTTGACTTTTTTCAAGAAAAAACAAGACAAACCTAAGTAGACCTGATAAATGAAACTGGCATAATGCAAACTAACAGGCGTCATACAAATCTATTGTTAGAACACCACACATTTGCACTGAAATGTTCATTGTAGGTACAAATTGGTACCCAAAGTACCATAAAAGTCATTTAAAGTCCACAGGCATGAATTAATTTGTGAACATTAACCTGCTGTTCTTCAACTCTTTGCATTGCTTATACACAACTCAAAACCAGGACTATGAATATCAACTGAAATTCATTTAGATTATGTTCACTTTAAATCATCGAGTGACTTTCAACACCCAAGATGCCATCTGACTCATTGGGTTACAATGCAAACAAAAATCGATTTGGGAGCATCCGGAGCAGGTGATAAAAGTCACAATGAAAAGTGTAAGCACAGCATCCATTTATGGCTCTTGGGAGGACTCTGCCCCCACATCCAACCCCTGGCCCACAGGAAATAAAATTGCTAGCTTTATTGTGTTAATCTAAATCCTCTATAAAGTCTTTGTGGGAATATGATGTTTTGCGCAGCACAGCAGCATAGTGCGTGCACTACTTTATGTTTCAATGAATGAATCCAATCAATCATTTGTCCTGTCCTTCTGTTTGCTTTCAAACTGCTGAAGGCTTTAGTATTCATGTAGGCACCGGAGGTAACGATGCAGAATAAAGGCTCAGAGTCTAAACAGACAGTTTGTCTTGTTTGTCGATTTTTGTCCTCTTCACATTGTCGGTACGTTTTAATGACAAAGTGTTGTTAAGGATCACAGAGTTAAAGAGAAGAACTTGGCTTGAAAAGAAGAAGCCAGGCAAAGAAGTGTTCAGGCACACAGACACCAAAAGAACTTCTCTCTGACGCACCCACACACATACACACACACATATACACACACACTCACCCCTTCACCCACATGGTCTCTACTCCACAAGTATAAAATCTTCCCCTCATACTGCTCCGGGCACAGATTCCTTTGGCCTCAGGTTATGGTGCCTCAAAAGGACAAACTCAGTCATATTCTTTTTCTCTTGCTTGCCCTCTTGGCGTCTATGCCTTTTTCTCTCACACACATACACACACATGCTCTCTGAGGCCCTCTAGTACTGACTCTTTTGAGGACATCACCAAGAGGACAAGAACTTGAAAGCAGCCCCGTTTCTAAGTCCTGCATGCTAATGGTTATGTGCACATTCTTTGGGACAAAACATCTTCATTACTGCCTCTGCTTTCACTTTGTCCTTTTTCTTCTGAATATTCTTGTCTCAGGCACATGCGTGTCAACTTTTCAACTCGCACACAGAAAAATACATGCCCACAACACATGCATGATCCTGCACACACACACACACACACACACACACACTTTTATTCCTGTTGAATTGACGGCAAAGCAGAGATCATAATCCCACATAAATGCATGCTTATAACTGCCTTCACTGACACACACACACACACTCACTCACTCACTCTCCTTCAGAATAATTATAAGCACCAAAGTCAAAAGGAGTGCCAAAGCAAATGAAGCACACACACACACACACTCAAAGTTTTCTATAATGAGTTCAGGGTAACTTCAGCACAGAGTGGAGCCCCTTCAGCACTGATTAGACATAAACACATCAGCATTGAAGATGGGGACTAGCAAGAAAACATGTTGTTTTTTGGACTAATAAGCCAACAATAAACACATCAACAAATATGAATGATACAGTATCCTTCACAACCAAGCAGTAACATGTTTATCACCTTGTTTTAACCTGTAATTATATAGTGTTCCCCTGAGCGAATCATTGTAATTTCGAAAATGCCAAAAGCAGCAGCGAGATGGATCATAAATCCACGTTTAAAATGTGATCAGAGCTGTGTGATGAAGAAGGGATGGATAAACAAACAAACAAACCCAATATGGACATACAAAATATTATCATGAGGGACTTTCAAGCTATTGATTTCAAAACAAAGAAAAAAAAAAAAAGATAACACATGAAACAGCCATCAGGTGTCCTACTATTATCATGACAATGTTGCATTTCAGAATGATACTCCTTCCTGTTCTTTTTTTTTTTTTTAAATCTTTCTCTGTGTTTTGTCTCAGTGTTTCTCTCTCAGTTTCTTTCTATCACACACTCTCTCTATTTTTCTCTCTCTGTCTGCCTCTCTGGCATGGTTTGGTTGGTTCTTATCTATTCTCACCACTATCTGGTGTTGGGGGAAGATAAGCATGCATTTGCATGTTTAATGAACCAAACACCCCCGATTCCCCTCAGCATGAGGACACACACATACACACGTACATATGCACACGCGGTTGCTGTTGGCCCTGCAGGCCTCCGTCTCCTTGCCGCTGACATGGAGTCACCAGATGCTGACTCCTACAGGAATAAACATGGCCTATCTATCCGCCTTCACATCTACAGCTGGAATGACAGGCATAGGGAGATTATTTGGACTTGCCACATCATTTCAAAACAAAAAGGAAATGCTATGACATAATGAAAAGAAACAACAACGTCTTAAATCAAGCTGGAATTTGATTTGATTCTTAAAAGAGAATATATAGTTATATAAGTATAGTTTGACAAAATATAAATACTGTAGAGCAGAAGTTCCCAACCTTTTGTAACTTAAGGTCCACTCCTGATTGTGAAAAAAATTCTGAGGACCACCTTCTCAATTAAATGAGGAAAAAAAAAAAGAAACCGACAAAAAAAAACTGGGCTGTAAATATGTGTTATGCCACCTGTCAGCTGTAATGAACAAAATAAATATTCTGTTTACCCTCAGTGCGACACTTGGGCATGCTTCTGGGAAAATGAGATCAAGTCATGGTGAGATGGGTGAGGGGCTGACATGCAGAATTGCTCTCAGTTTGTTCCTTGCCTTTGATTTTGTGACAGTCACAATGGAAAACCCTCGCATAAATGCGTGGTGGTGGTGAAAGGCAACAGAA